>JARPRH010000410.1:130844-141360 GCA_031763665.1 Calameuta haemorrhoidalis | reverse complement strand
GAAAGTGCTAGTCGGGGCTGAGAAATTTGTCGAGGGTGTGTTTACTCGAGTATGAAATAAAATGCTGATAAAGAGCGAGAAGAGGGGGTAATAAATATAAAACTAAATTCTAAGGGATGAAGTGTTTGCCCTATAAAAGTCACTGGAGAACAAAAATCGTTGGCCTACAAATATATATATATCTTTTTTTATGAGCACGTCAACCTGGGTTAACCAACCCCCCGTTAACTTTCATATTTTCCCTCGACCACGCGAACCATCAGCCGTTAGAAACAGAATCAACAGTTAAGGCTTTTTCATACACAGGGAATCCCCAATCGCAAGACCAATTACGTACAGTGGATAAAATCCGAGGAAATTTCGTGTCGATTCCAGGAATCCTCACAGATATTAAATCCCAAAATCTCTTGGAGATTCATATGTGACCTCGTTCGACGAAGGTCACGTGAACTCCTTCTTACGTTTTCTATAATTTTTTTTTTCAATATAGAGCAATACCGTTTTCATTCGAACGACGTCATGCCTTTTTCCTTAATTTTCGAAATTTCCCACATTCCTTTACGACGGCTGTTACTCTCTCCCAACAACAGATGCTGCTCGGTTCCATCTTTTTTTATTCCCCTGTACTTTTTTTTATCCCTCTCAAAATGAAATTTTGACGAGTTTACCGGCACAGGGGGTTACGCGATCCCAAGAGCGTATCGATGCAAGGGTAGTTTTCGTCTTTCTGTACTCCTTTTCAACCCTCCTCCTACATCTCTTACCACTAACATCCACAGCCCAAATATCTTACCCTTATACTTTCATATATGGTTCTACATGATATATATATATATATTTTCCTACGTGGAAAGAGACTCAGGAAAGAGAATCTCGTACAGAGAGAAGGGACCTAAAAAGACGAAGATCTTGGAACGACTCCCAAGGGCATGGACCAATCAGGTAGCCGAAGCACTCGAGCTCAAATGCGTCTCCACACACGTATATTTCAGTGCTCATATATACATACATATATCCACACGTACATGCTGACGTACGTATTAAGAGTGTCTGCCAGGAGGAGTTTGTATACGTGGTTATTTAGAAACAGTCTTTTTTTTTTTATTCCAAATTACTTCTTTCAGGGTGTATCCACCCCTTTGGTACAGGTGCCTTCATCCTCCGTGCAGAAATGAATTAGGTATAGGAATTCTTGATCGAAGCTATCAATATCTAGTACACGGAGTACGAAATTGAACATTTTTGTAAAACCTTTTCTTTTAACCCTCCAGTAGAATGTTTCTTGTGTCTTCACTGGCCGGTCCAAGGGGGGAGGGGGGAGGGTAGACGATCCTATCTTCGAATCCTATCATTTGTTTCGAGTGACTTTTTGGGAATGGTTGGTTGGTGGGCGCAAAAAAGGAACCTGGATGGGAAGGCGGGGCGCTGTGCTTTTTCGAAAACCGATAACTTTTAGCGGCAGTGTGTACATGTGTGTTATATGTATATGTGTGTGTGTATATATCGAGTAACGTGTCGACTTCCCATCTCTTTCTGTCTGCCCAGAAGTGAATCTCTACCTTTACCCTGTTTCAGCCCATTTCTTTCTCAGACCTCTTTCGCTTCCTTTTTTCCTCCCTCCCCATCGTCCCCTTCGGCGCAAACGCTTTTTGCTGCAACGTTCACACGTTTCTTTTTTCGAAGATACCTTTAGCACTCGGTCGCTTTGTTACCGGATCTAACAAGAAGTCACTAATTTCTTTTTCGACACACCGTAGAGAACCACCTGCCCAGTAATAAATTCCCGTGGAAGCATCAATTTGGCGTTCTCCTTGTCTCCTCCCTCCTCCCCCCTCAAAATCATTAATATCACCAAATCATTAAACAACCCCCAAGTAACTTTCTGAAGCGTCACTATCGTGGACGTTGAATACAAATTGTTTTAAATCTCAACTTCGTGTCGAGGTTAATTTTCAAAAGTGCAACCATCACGCAAAATATTTATTTACCCCGCCGAAGCGAGTGAATGACTAAGGGGTGGTTTTTGGGGTACAGGGTGGAAACGCGATTCGAAAACCAGGGCTGGGAGTTTCAGTTTCCGGGTGATCTGTGGCTCCCTGGTCGTGAGAATCGATGCCGCCGGCCTCCCAATAACCATACATCGCTCGGCTATCACTCCCTGGAGTGTCGACCACCTAACCACCCTTAGTATCCCCCCTTCCGCCCCCCTATCACCAGCATCACCCCCGCCTAGTAGCCTATCGCCCATCTCTACCTACCTTATTACAAATAGCCACTACGTATGTGCGAGCTGGTTTTCCTGAAAAATTGCAAAAGACCCATCGTTATTCCTGCAACGTAATGGCGTCTTACCCTGTCGACCCCATACGGCATTGACGGCTTATCTGGAGTGATACCTCCTACCCCCCTCGCCCCCTTCCCCCCCCATCACTTCCCACTTCCTCTCCGACGCGCGTTACTCAGCTCCTCTTCCTCCATCCTGATCATCCTACTCAGGATGGAATTTCGCTCCCCCGAGGATTGTCAACCCCTTCGAGAAATTCCAATATGGATGTTCGACCACTTATCCTGCATATCCATTCACACTTTTTGCAGAAACTATGCAGTGCGACTATCGACTTCGACGTTACGTGTTTTCTATGTACTTGAAATATCGAAAATCAATTGACAAAAATTCGATACAGTCGTTTTCCCCTGGTCGTCCAAGGATGGATGCTTGCCGTCCAAGTATTATGACTGATACAAATTTTTTTTTATTAACATTCAAAATTCTACACATTTTCCAATTTCTACGTTTCAAACATTCCCACCATTTTTCACAGTTGCATTATCATATTCAACATATAAGCCCCTCGATTGCAGCGCGGGTTTCGTTTGTCGTAACGCGAAATGCGATATCGGTGTCAAATAAATGGAGTTTAATTCGCGCTTTCCGAGCGATACGAGCCGTCGGGGTTTGGCATCGGGGGTGGCGGGTTCGGTTCAGTCCCGTGGGCTAGACGGTATTCAAGAGGGACGAAACGAGAGAGAGAGAGAGAGAGAGAGAGACAAGGCGATACACGCATTTAAAGAGTGAGGGAGATAAGCATACAAGAAATATATACCGAGAGGAACGCCGCAGGCTAAGCAGACAGTCCGTATGGTTACACGGTAGTATTTATGGAAATGAACTGAGTTAGTTTGAACCCTCTTTTCGTTCTGTCTCATCCTCGCCCCCCTCCTTCCCTTCTCCCATTTCGTAGGGGATGAACGGCATAGATACCTACCTACCCCCACCTACCGCTCTTGCACCCAGCCGTAGCCCGTAGTAGCAGCTGCTACTGCTGTTTGCCCACCTAATTACGCGGAATTCATAAGTTACTCCCTCGAACGAGCCGCTTGCAAAACCACCCTCTGGCAACGCCACTTTACTCTTATAATAATTCCGGTATGGAATTGCCGTCGCACATCTTGCCATCCCCTTCTTCCCCCTTCTTCCCCCTTCTCCCCCCTCCTCCCCCCTCCTCCCCCTGTATCGTGCTACGGCCGATTATACAATGTAATAATACTACAGTCGCTCGCTGATTTTCTTTGCGAATAATTCAACTTCAACGTGTAATTTAAATCGTTGTTATTCAAATACTAAAATACATTTATTATAAGTTTTAATAATGTTACAGTCATTCCCAAGTATTACCTCCTTTGTCTTTGCATTGAGTGTCTGCACTGTACACGCGATACGTATGAAGTTACCACTGACGGACTGTATCAGGTAACGCGACGGTGTGTTAGTGTTAATAAAAAATGTTACGATAATTTTACAAAGCTGATTATATTTCCTAATTCGATATAGACTCGTTCTAGAATATAGCAATTTTTTCAATTTTCTTTTATTCCCCGGACTAGGTAAATGATACCGATAGAGTTACTACGGACGCACTATACTTCAAGTTATGAGGAGTCGGCATTATATTCCTCGAGGCACTTTTCTATCTCGCGACTTCAGTTGTCACTTCTGCATTCTACTTGCAACCTGTTGCTTTCTGTCTCTCTTCTCTCTCTTTCTCTATCTTTGTCTCTCTGCTTCATCCTTACTCTGAATTTCCATCTCAGTCTTTTCCTTGAGCTACAAGCCTAAGCTTCATCCCACTCACGGTACTTACCCATGATCCATTCCTGAAGTGCATCGTACTTGCCCCACCCACCCCCTCTACCCTATAAACGAGGCCATTTTCTTAATACTAACCAAGCAATGCAGTTGCACCCAATGCACACTGGTTGTCTTCTCAAAAGTCCAAGTGCACTTCGTCCCAAGTAGCCCAACCACTGCCTGGTAGATCCAAACGAAAAAATTATCAAGTAGAATTAAAAACTCGAAGCTGCCTCAAGTGGAATAACGCAGTCGCACCCAGACCGTCCACTGCATCTGAGGTAATCATAATATTTGATCGTTTATCCAGAAAGCTTTTACGTCCCTTTTTATTGTCATCGTATGACTAGTCTCCGGTATACGTCTACTTCTAGTCTGAGAAAGTGCCTAGTAATACACGCGAGAGGAATAGTTCATTCTCATGCAATATGCACGAGTCATCCGATTTGAAAGGTTCTTGGGGTCGATGCGTCGAGATCCGGGGGGGTCGCGCCGCTGAACCAGGGGTAGGTTACTACTGTCTCTTTAGGTGCCCTTTAATGACGAGGACGTTTTTGAATGAACGTAGTGACTTAACCGGGCACTTGAAAGTACCAGGGAACAGGAGGCGAAGGGGTATTAATAAACGATAACGTTTCCTGCCGGAGCAAACAATGTGCGAGGGTAACGAAGAGGCAGGGCTGTGTCTACATACGGGCCTACGGGGGACCCTCGGTCTTTTTGAAGCTACCGACACTTAAGGGTGCACTGAAGTCGAGGACCTTCTGGAGGACCAATGGGGTTGGTCGAGCGTGTCCTTTGCCAATTTTGATCTCACCCTTTATTTTTTTTACTTTTTATACATAACGGAAATGGATGAGGGTTGCTGCGGGGGTTTAATAGGTGTACGTTGTGTAATACGTATATAGTGTGATATATGCGGTATGCCGGGTATAAGGGTGAGACGGGGCAACGTAGGGTGGGTTTGCGGTTCTCTCTATTTAAAAACAAGATGATTAATATTCTCCGCTCCGCGCGCTCGTGGTTGTTGATGCGGCCGAAATTTACTCCCTTGTCCCTTTCGTTTCGTCATCTTTTTTATTTCTTGTTTTCGCGAACCCACGGGGTAGCTTTTTCTCTGTCGCTCCGACCGTGGACTCTTGGATTTTATCCTCGTCCGACACTCACGGACCGTTGACCGGTAGGGGATTGGACGTGGGTAGGGGTGAGTTCGGCCATAATTATTTTGGCGCCAGTCGGGCGAAATTGTCGTGCTGTTCGCGGCATTAAAGTCCCGTTTACGATCTTGTTGACGGAAGAGAATATTCGCAATTGGCGTATGTGACATACGCAGTGTACTTTGCACTTGGAATAGAACACGTATGCTTAATGGCTGAATATGAATTTTGCGACAGTGATTAATTCATACGTGTGTATTATTATTTGGATTCAGTACGTGCCATGCTGTTGGGTAATGCGTGGCGGGAATTTTGAAATACTTTTGATAATAGCTTTGCTGTGTAATTTCAAAGTCATCATCGTTTTTAAGGGGGGCGTAAGCGTGGGTCGAAATTATTTCCAAAAGTTTTTCTTACTCGCGGTTACAAGGTTCAAACATGATTTATTATTTTTAGAACAGTCGGGTGGTTGAAATTTTGATAAACGTAAAAATATGCATTAAGAATAAAAAAATATTCATACGGCCACGCATTTATTTGCAAAAATTCGCAAACGGCACTTCATTATGATTTAATGATCAGAGTGAATCTGCGTCTGCCGGAAGTTACGGTCATTGTCTGGGGCGCCGCGACGACTTCCGGCATAGCAATCTTTCGCCAGGCCCGGCAAAATCCCGTATGCGAATTTCAAAGTAGGCAGGGGGCAGCAGGTGCTCACGCACCTGGACTCTGCTGCAAAGAGAATAATATATCGGTATAGCCAGGGTACGTAAAAAAGGCCCGTGAATTGGTTTGCATTATGTGTTATTCGGGTGCCTTATAATTGTATCACACTTGTGGAGTACAGGACTTGAAGAAAGCAGCTGCCGACCAAGTGATCGATCTTACAGATTAGGGTTAATAATGTATATTTTTATTTTTGACCACAAAAAAAAGAGTAAAAAATTTCGCTCACTCCCCAGAACAAGCTTCTTCACCATCATTTTCATTTATTATCTACTCTTTTTTGTTCTCGACGAACCACAGACACGGAACGCAGCTGTAATCTTAATACCAAAGACCTGCGTGTCCTTGTTTTGGGGTAAAAAAAAAACAAATTAAAATCCAAAAGTAATACCGAGTTTAATCGTCCTTTGCGCAAACGTAATTTGTCCTTTGCGACGTTTGCGATAATTTCGTAAGGATTTACGATACAAATGAGGATTAGGCTATGCGAATTAGGAATTGCGTAAGGTTTCCCAGGGTAAGATGATAGGGATAGGGGCGAAACTAATGACGCCACTGAGCCACGTTATGAATAATGCACAGTACAAGAGACGAGACTTCGGCCTTTCAATCTTAATTGTATTTTAATTACTTTGATGGCACCGCGTCCCACAGAAGCGAAATGACAGAATGTAATTGTGAGACAGTAAGAGAGTAAGCGAGAGCGAGAGAGAATCCAATTAATTTGATAGAACGCTTTGGGCCTCTTAAACTAGGGTACGATATAGTAAAGGTCAGAGTTTACATATAAATATTTAAAAAAGAATATCGTATATGCAAAATATCCAGCATACCACACTGACAGAAATAGATTGTAAGAATTCTAATTTCTATAGTAATAAATATATTGATGGTGAAAAAAAAGAATATACAAGAGAGGATAGGGAGAGGGATGATCCATACAAAGAAGGACGATGGTGCAGGCAGAATCCTTTCTATTGGGAATCGTGTAATTATCGCCCAACCCTCGACGTCGCCTGCGAGCAGGTTTGCTTTCAAGAATCTTTACGTCGTTCCGTTCGCGTAGAGAGACGCGTCGGCGTCCTTTGATGTCTACGAAGACTTTTGCCTCGATAGAAGACGCCACCCGGCCATAAGGGATGTTGCCGTTGCCGTGGTGGTAACGGAGAACAAGAAAACCTTGAGCAATGCTTCTAAAGGATTTGGTCTTTATGTTCCTTTTCTTTTTTTAATTTTTTCTTCTCTTTAATTTTATCTTTCTTATTCTCCCTCTACTACCTTCGATCCCCTCGCCCTCTTGCCTTCTCATCATTTTTTCTTTCTTTCCCTTGGATAATATCTACACAGCATCTTGGTACTTTGACAAAAAAATCTCCATGGCTTTGAAAGTCTTCTTCTTTGGGGTAGCATCCCTTACAGTCAAGATCGATCTTTGCAACTACACCCACTTGACAGGTCAAATTCGTCAAACTGTTATTCTTTGAGAACCTCTTACTCCCCCTCTCCCCACCATCGCAACCCTCTAACCTTCCGAACCCACCCAAACTCTAAAACGCAGCATCCCTCCCAACGTCTTGACGCATCTGATACAGCGAAACGAATCTTCTAAGGTTTCTATGTATTTTTTTACATAGTTCCGTTCCCATGACGTCCCTTATCACCGGACGCAAATTCGATCCCGCGTCGGGACGCTCATTTTGCCTGACGTGGGATAGAACTCGGCTGCTCCGTCTATCTAAATAAATAACAGTCGATTTCCCCGTCGAGAGTTGGCGAACGATAAACTACCTGGAAAAATCTTTGTAGTAATCTTGTGGACCTCTTTTTGAATTTTCATAAATCTCTTGATCTGCCTATTCAATGGTTTGCACGGTAATTCGTAAAAAGAAAATATCTCTGTAAAATTTCACGTTTCTTCGTTACTCAACGTTGGATCCAACACGAGTTTCTCTTATGATCGATAAAAAAATCGATCTCAATTTTCAAAACGTATTTCGAAATCATAATCGGATCGTTTGACGCACGCGGCCAGACGCGAATGATTCCATTACGCGGTGAACCGCGGTTAACGCGATGCGGCTAGTGCGGATTCTATCGAGACATAGAGGAGATGAGAAAGGGGCGGATGGAGATTGTGGGCAGCAGGGGGCAGCGGGGGTAGCAGGGAGCAGCAGGAGGTGGCTGGATCGGAGGATGGAAAAGGATGATAGTGACGAAGTGCGACGATGAGAGAAATAGAGTAGCTGAGAGCTGTATTAAATCCGTGTCTCGGCTCTTTGGATTGTAGGGGGGCAGAAGGAGAGGGTTGTTTCGGAAGTCAGAAAGACGAAGCGATGGGGGTTGATTTTGCTGGTTGAGGTTGGGGCAGTGACGGCTCAACGAGGGCCGCCTATTAATTCGTTTAATTGTGCTGACGAATCAAACGCTAAGAACTCGAATCCCCGGACTCTCGTGCAAATTATCGTGAATTCTCAAACCCTCCCCTCCACCCTCCCGCCCTTCTCCCCTTAATACCGAATGCAAGGGGTGTGGAGACTTCTAGAATTGTAGGTATAAGGGTGGAATGGAACGTTGGCGGTTAACGCTTTAGGCTAGAATCAGAGGTTGGCAACCCTTAAGCTCAAGTACTCCGGACTAGGTCTGCATGCTGCACTAGACTCCAGGGTGCTTCAACACTCACCCCCCCCCCCCCCCCTCTCTTCACCCCATACCACGTCGAAGAGGTGTTCATTAAACGATAACTCAGTTTTCACGGAATTATTTACTGCCCACCCTTATCATTACATACACAACCACGTGTAGGTCGATTCTACACAGTCAATTTTTTATCAGTCTTTTTCTAGCTACGCACCCCAATAACTCGTCCCGTGACAAATCCACAAGAATATGAGATATAGAAAAAAAGTTGCAAATTTGTTGTCAAAATTAAGAAAAAATATAAAATTATCGTTCGCCACGTGTCTCTCCTCCAGTCGAAAGAATTGCCAAAGGATATATCCAGCAGTCTCAAAATGATCTCGTAGTAGCTACACGAAGTCAATCTCCGAGGGATGCCGAGCTTTCACGAAGCGTCTTGTAAAGCGGTCTGGCTAATCTGAGCTCTAACCACTTCGGTGCAGGAGCCATATGTAGACGTAGTAAGGTTTTCGAGTAGAGGGTCGTGAGTGTAGCTACTTGATGCCTTCAGTGCCTTCAGTGCCTTCGGTGCCTTTGGTGCTTTCAGTTTTCAAATTAACTCGCCGTCGTCGTCGCCACGACGTCTGCGGCAACAAGGTCGACACTTCAGAGAGTTAGGATCGTGAAGTACACAGTCTGCGCTGTCTAGGTATCCACAGGCATAGACTACTGGCTGGTAGGAGAAGAGACGCTGGTTGTGTCTCGGGTTGAGAAGGTCGTAGAGAGCAGTGGAAGGGGTGGGGGTGAAGGGGGCGAAAGGGGGCTGAAGGTTTGTCGCTACTTGCGGACGACAACTCCGAGTCTAAAACGTGACCAACCTGCCCGGAACCGCATCAAACTACCCTCACACCAATTCCGGTCCTCGTACCATTTCGACGCTCAAACCATCCCCTAACAATGTTCACCCTCTTCTCACTTTTATTACTTACGTGAACGTTCTACGATAATGGCGAAACCTAGGAAATACTGCGAGCCGTCGTATTTCAAAGTCGACATTGTTTTTCCATCAGCGTTACTCTTAGGGGGTTGTAAAAAAATATTTTACTTTTTCGAGACGGATATATATTTTTTTGTTTTTTCTCCTCCTTATCGCGAGAAACAAGCACCTGCATATACACCGATCTTATTTTCATCCCCTATTTAAATATGTGCCAACCTTACCCGTGTAACACGGTATTTTCCACGAACCTCCTAATCCTTTTAAGGGTTGTGGAAGCCTCTTTAAACCTTTTCCAAATGCTCGATACTACGTTGCTTTGCAACGAAAGTGATGCGATAAGGATTTCAGACGGTAACGTAAAGCAGGTCGTAACACCCTTGTTTATTTTGAAAATTTTCGAAAATCCAAATCTAAGATACGTTTTGATTTAAATTATATGTCGTTGCGGGAGTTTCCTGTATATACGTATATATGTATATAACCCACGAGATATCGTTTTCCGAAATTAAGGCAAATTGTGTGAAGCTTGGCGGCGTACGACGTTATTCCCGTGCGAAATCGATATGCAAATCTAGGCGAAAATCCTAGTAATCTTGCAGCTACCCAACCCCGAGCATCCAATAGAATAGGGGTGGCTTTAGCGTGGCACCTCAGAGAGCGAGGAAAACTAGATGCCAGAATGAGGATCGGGATAAAGACAAGGGACAGTGAGGTTAGAGGGGCGAAGGGGGAGGAGCTCGTCCTGTTGAAGGTTGAAGGGTACGGGACTACCGAGGGGGTAGAAAGGTTATAAAGTGGGGTTAGCACGGGTCTGAAGGATCGTGTTCGACGGCCACCTTCGACGACAGGGTTTCACAGGGGTGAAAGATGCTGCTTGACATCCACCTT
>JARPRH010000410.1:79322-99811 GCA_031763665.1 Calameuta haemorrhoidalis | reverse complement strand
CAGCAGTGGCTGCAGCGGCGGCAGCGGCGGCGGCGGCCGCGGCCGCGGCCGTGGCCAATCACGAGAACGAGAACTCCCATAACTCGCCCGAATTGAATCACCCAAACGCACAGCACGTAGGACACATGTCACTGGCTGCGCCACCGTCCATGAGTCCCATGACCTCGATATCCGGTCTGACCTCTATGCCCAGTGTCGGCGGTATGACCTCCATGGCTGGTATGGTTAGTATGGCTAATATGGCTAGCATGGCCAGTATGGCTAACATGGCCAACATGAATTCAATGGCTAATTACACAATGGCCAATATGGCTAACCTCAACGTATTGAGTACACTGGGCATGGGACCTAATCTATCCATGGATCCTGCAGCTCTGGCCAAGGAGGTGGCACAGAAGAATTACGCGAAGGCGATCAAACTCTCCCAGGCGTCGCAGTCCTACGGGATCAATCCTCTGACCGCGCTCAATTACACCGGAGTGGCCTTGAACAAACATTCTCTCGCCATGAACTCTCAAGCGTCCGCGATGCAGGGCACAGCCGCCCCTAGACAGGTCATACCAGGCCTACCCGGTATACATGGGACTCTGACCTCACCACTACCAGCCGGTATCCTGGCCTATCCCAGACCTCCTCCATCCGCTCCCATCAATCCTTACTCTCTGATACGACCTCAGATGCTCCCTGCCTCCTATATGCAAAGTTCTATTCCTGGCGTCCCAGGAGCCAGCATGCAGGCCAATCCTTACGCAGTTCAGAATCCTTACGCCATGTTGCCCGGTGTCGCTGGTGTTCCCGGCATGGCCACCGCTGTACCCGGTGTGCCCCAAATGCAGAACGCGAATCCGGCCACGATAGCCGCGCAGCCTCAGGTCGCCATACCGGTTAGCAGCGGGGTGGTTATGCAGCCCTATAAGAAAATGAAAACTACGTAAATTCTTAGCTCGTCACGTTATTGTGCTTCCCGGGATCTATCGGCCAATCGGATTTTCCATTGATCCTTACAGTTTTTTTATATGGTCACGAAAAGAAAAGACTTTCTTTCGTTTGTCCCTCTCTTACACAATGTACTTCGATTGTCGCGTTTAATCTTGCCGTGTCTCCTATCGAACGAATGGACTTTGTTAAGCGAGTCAAGATCACTTGATTTCGATCGTAAGGGTCACAAGGAGGTGACCTCGTAACGTGAGGAACTAGTGACATCTGACACTTTCATATATTAGCCTCGAACAGGGTAACGTGTTAAAGAGATTATAACGAGAAAAAAATATATATATACTGCAAGGATCAATGGAGAATCCATACAGTGGAGAGCACCCTGCTGATAACGATTGGCGCATGATGAAAATCACGGCAGAAAAAAGAAGAGAATAAAATTAGTCTAGCGTAATCGAGTGACGCTGAGAGGACGATATATTGAAGGAAACGAAAAAAGAAAAAAAGGAAAAACAAAAAAGTTCCAGAAATAGTTTCATTTTCTAGTCAGACATTGTCGGTGAACAGTGCCTTATTGTCCCGATCCCACTGATAAATAATAAAAAAATATATATATACCGTTCCGAGACACTCTGACGGCTGACCGTGCTAGCAACGTGAATTCTGTTTTTTTTCTTTTTTTTTAATTTTTATCCTATCTCTTATTATTGTTTGTTCCATTTGTTTCCTCTTACGAGTCTCTTCTAACGTTTGTTCCTCGTGCTCGTTTCTTGTTAACGATATCTTATTGTAGTGGCTGGACATTATTATTATTTATGTTAATCAATCCCCAGTGAGCCACGCACCTTGTTACGTGTTTTTACGATAAATCTTTATCATTATTAAAGCATTTTATAACGCGTACTCGTTAACGAAACCACTGGAGGTCATCATTTTTATAATAATAATCTTTTAGCTGAAAAATTAAAAAAAAGCAAAGAAATGAATCAGACTTCCTCGAGTCTGATATAAATATCGTGTATGTCGTTTGTTGTGTAATTACGCGATTTTATGCGTGGCAAACATTTTCTTTGGGACGTCGAACGGGCCTGATTTGATAACTTTATAATTTCGCGTTAGGTTACTTGTTATCGGTTGTTTATATTTCTTGATCTTGTTCATTATATCCTCCAGTGGTCTCTACCGTACCGACACTTCGTATATCGCGTGATAAAACTTTGTATCGTCATCGACGTATCCCGTAGTATCTATTTTTTTTCTCTTATCGTTACTACTTTTTATCGGTTATGAAAATCAGTAAAATGTAATTATTATTATTAGTATTCGCGTTCACGTTTATTCGTATTCATAGTCGTGTCTCTATAAGCCCGTATGCATCGTACGAGGTTGGTCCTGATTGAAGAAAAAGAAAAGAAAAAAAAAGAAAAGGAACCATTTCCACTGTTACTATTTCTCAATCATTGTGACGATTAATCATTGACTAATGTAGAAAGAGAATAAATGACGTTTCCTGTCTTATTGAAATATATTTTTTATTTTTATCTTTTTTTTTGTTCAACCAAGCAACGTATGTTTCCTAGGCGCATCCTTGCCGGATTTAATTGTCAAGAAAATTGAATTTTCTCACATTACCTTCTTTATCGTTTTCGTTTGTAGAATTTTTATTTTATTATACTTATCTTAATTCTTGACCATTTCGCTTCACGGAACTGTCCAAATGGTTCCTAATGTTAATGCATAGATTTAATTGTTCGTTTTATCGTGTTAATTTAGGCTAGCCACCTCCTATACATTTTGAATATCCACCTCCTACTACGTTTCCAAAAATATTTACGAATTCACCCCCCGACCCCCGCTGCGAAAAATTGTTATAATCCAAGATAATCCAAATTGTTCCTGACCATCCTGGATTCAATTCGGGTGAGTTCTCACGTGTGCGCACGATGAATTATTGTCAAATATATATGCGTATGGGACGTTCGAGTTGTTTTCAATTCTTTTTATAATGCATTTAGTCAAGAAAACACAAAAAACACGCACACGTTAGACAATACGTTGACGCACACACGTATTATTCAGTATATAAAATTACATACAAACACGTCCACCTACCTATGTACGTACGGTAGGTGCGAGCACAGGCGTCGCACTGCGAAACATCGCAGCCAAATGCATTTATATTTGGACGAGGAAGACGACGAGAAAAAAAACTATAATGTCGAAGATAAGGAAAAATATAAGGTGAAACGATTATTGTGACGGTGAAGAAACTTTTATTTTCGGCAGGAGAAATAAAATGAAAAATTACGATAAGAGGTGCAAAATGGTGTCTGTGCATCTTTACATGACGATACGTACACCTACACATACTCACTCACCAACACACACGCGCACGTACAATTACACTCACCTCACATACATGCGCACGTAACGCAACATGCATATACGTTAAAACAAAAAGATTTTCGCGAATTAGTGTCACGTGAGTTTTGTGAATTTCATGTTTTTTCTTATTTTAATTTTTAAATCACGAATTTTTCAGCGAGGGGGTTTTACTCTTGCGGCAGTCAGGGCGGGTTGGGGGGAATTTTCTAAGGGAAATCGCATTTGGGTAGGATCGATGATAAATCGATATATTGTCTGTCGTTAACGGGTATATGTATACATTTATATATCTAATTATATTTGCCAAGTGATTTGATTTTTTTCATAGCTGGCACCTACGTGATTGTATAATGTAGGCAGTTACGTATGTATATATATTCATCATATATATGAATATATATATACACAAGTAGGATTGATATGTAATTATTATATAGCGATACATAAACATATGTATATAGAAGTATACATATACATAGTGTCCCGTATAACGCACGATTTTAATGAATCGTCGACACGTTGAACATGTCGGTTTAGATTTTACTGTAGAAAAAGATTTTAGAGGACACTATAGATCGATAGATTAGATGTACGACGGTCTAAAAAGAGAAAAATAGAGAAAAAAATACCGATTCCGAAAACAAAAGATATCGAGGGCTCGGAGGAAAAATCATGGCGATGAAATCCGTGCGTGCAGAAAATGTATGCATCTCTCCATTTGCGTAACGACGATTTTCTAGATAATGAAAAAAAAACCAGTGTTTTCACGTTACAAAAATCAAGTCCGACAGTATTTTTTTTTTTTCAAAATATTAATCGCCCAGTGACACTATCAGCGAACAGTGTGCACGCATGACGCCATCTTTCTCCGTGAGACTACTCGATCCTTCACGAGATTAAAAATAGTTCTTTCGAGGACAATGATTGTTGTGAAAAAAAAAGTCAAAATTAAAAATAAAAATTACACTACATCTACGGTACGTAGACGAACGAAAAAGGGCATGAGTCATTAGTCTGTCGTGATTTTACCAAAAAAGAACAACGGGACTCTTCATTGAAGCTCCATGCACAACGGTTGTCATAAAAAAAAAATATAGAACGAGGATGCATTTTGAAAATTTGTTCAAGCATGACACTGGGTATAAGAAATACTCAATATATCCACCTACCAATTTGGGTAAGGATTGCCTTTTTTTTTGGAGGTATTTTGCATAAAGTGAGTATTCACGTTTTTTTGTTCCCAACGATTTTATCGAATTTTACATACAGTGCGCGTACCTTGAACTCGAGCCGTTTTTAATCTCGTGAGGAACAATACTTGAGGGCCGTCCATTGTGATAGCGTAAAATAATATGTGTACCATAATAATGCCCTGAGCACAAAGGAGAGGGAGATTTAAAAAAAAGGAAAAATACATACAAACACTTTTTAATGATTACATAGATAATACGCATACAATTAACATATAATATACATAAAACGTGGCCTAGAAATTATTACTATTATTATTATTATTGTAATGATTATGCAGAAACAGAAATAACTAGCGCGAAAACCCCGATTGAAAAATAGCGTTCAAAAAAAAAATTTCAAACCGTATTCCAATATCCATACACATACATATAAATATATATATATTTACACGTCACGCCTCTGACGTCCAGTCAGCTGTCATCCTGAAGTGACAGCAGGAAGCGTTTTGACGATGCATAGAAAACAATTTTTTCTTAGGGTCCCTTTGTCGTGCGTTTTACAAGATTAAAAAGAAAAAGTCAGATGAAATTAGAAAGAGAAATTAATGGGGACGATATATATATATATAATCAACGGAAATGAGTTAACGTGAAAACAGAAATAATGATAAACATCAACGAGAGGGTGGCTGTTTCGAAATTCGCGCCCAAGTCCCGGACGCGCAAGTAGGAGACCGTGAGACTTTTTTTTCCAAAGAGTGCGAGAGAGAGAGATTCCTTAATTCTCGCGACAGTGCAATTTTAAAATTATGACGCGGCCCATAAGGGTGGCCAAAAATATTCATCAGTAACACGAAACTTGCACGGATTTTGATATATTTTTCGAAAAAAATAAATCACTTAACTGTACTTCGTCCTCCGTCGATAGTCATTACCAACATTTTATGCGGATAAATGCGAGAGAATTTTTGAGTGAATTTTTTATTATTTTTTTTTTTTGAAAAACAACAATCGACAACCGGGTCTTGGGTGTCGAATATACTTGACTCAGCGCAAGTGCCTTCCCTTGCACTCTACACTACTACTATTATTATATATATACACACAAACACACAAAAATGCACTTACACATACACTCACAAAATACACGTAACACATTACGGACGTAAAGACAGAGAGACGTTTGACACAGGTGATAAAAGAAGATAACACTACTTATTATATATTTACGCAGTACGATTACATTTATATATAATATATATAAAGGTATATATATATATTACGTAATATTAATAGTTGCATATAAGTGGCGTGCAACGAAAAATAAACAACCTACTTTATTAAATATATATATATATATGTGAATATATATATATATATATACGAATAATGATTATCGCAAGGACAAGATAAAGAAAAAAATATATATATAAGAACGATACGTTTTACGATATAATCAAGTATATACCATGCATACATACAGGTAGTATTTATTATTGTGTACTGTACTGTCTCTAATTCTTCATGTACATTGTTATATACACGTATATATATACTTAACATACCACGGACAAAACATCCACGTACACTTCGGACACGTTTCTATATACATATATATATATAGATACATATATATATATATGATACCTATATATCGAGTACACACTATACGATCCGGTGCGCGCACGTGCAAAGTGCTCTCCTCCTTGTCTCTTGATTATATCTTTAATATATAAATATATTCGATATATCCGGGAATGGGTGTTGAGGACTATCGATAAGGGCGGGTCGTTTGCACGTGCACGTCCACCGGGTCCCTCAGGAGTCAGCCAGTATTTGTAATAATAATGCTTGAGAAATGCATGAATATTTGTTTTATTAATGCTTCTTCTTATTTCATCTCTATCTATCGATGACGATATCTCCCACCCCAGTCGGCTAATCCCTGTAATATTGATTATTATACTCAATATGGCGTCCATTGCTCACAGCCTACATGCCTTGCTTCCTGCTTCCTTCGTATCGAGAATCAAACATTCTTTCCCGACTCTCGTAAGAGGCCTGGTGCTTGTCTCGTGTATCACTATATCGCAGTCGCGCGCATAAATTTTCTTCCACCCCGCCCCCTCCCCCCATTCCCGCATCTAAGATGGCGTCCCTTACGACACAGAGAAGAAAGGCAGAATTTGCATAGGTTTATGACGCAACGTGTAAGTGATGCTAGAATCCTGACCTTACCCAAACCTTTGATATCCCTTAAATCTTTCATCACTATGCGAATGTACCTTTTGCCTATACATGTTTTTTTCTTTTTTTTTTTCATAGAAAAATTGTGGCTATGATCGCTTTTTTTGGTAAAATTCTATTCTGAGGTTACGTTCACGTACGACTAGTGAACGAGCCAAGCACACGGTCGTCTATCAATTCTCGTAGATATAACTAGTTTGCTTCAGATATTACGAAAAAAAAAATTCGACCTTGTCACTTCCGCTCTTATCCCGTAATCTCAACTTCCGGTTTCTTTCCTCCAAAAGAATCCAAATTTCAATTTCCTTGGCTTTCCCATGCTTTACACGCGTATCTCCGATCAACAGCGTTGTGGGCGATCATCTGGCACAAGGTCCAGTCTCGTCTGTACTTCTCATGCGAACAGACCTAACCTCTCCTACCTATCCGTTGTTCCATAGGGAAAAAAAAGAAAAATACCAAATAAAAAGAAAAGCAATCGCCACATCGGATGTGTATTACTTTCTCTTTAATTACGCAGCTTGGCCGTGACAGAGAAATGGTAATTCCCTGAGCGAAGCTTCATTATTGACATGTTTCTTTTTTTTATACTCTTTTTCAAATTACCCGCCAATTTACCTTCAACGCGCACGCGCGATTGACACGTGGCTGGGTCGATGATATCTTATCCACTTTCCTTTTCCATTCTTCCTTCTTACCTGTCTTATTGTTTTAAATATCTGCCTTATCCATATTCATTGGAATCCAATATAAACATATCCTAGCTATGGTACAATCCTTTCGTAGAATCTGTGTAGAAGACAATCGTCGTCCATTATTTAAATATTCGAAACGCTTCTGCCGTGGCATCGAGATAGCACACCGCCATACGCAATGATATTTATTGAAGCTAAAAAAGTCACCGTAGAAAAAATTTTCAAAAAAAAGATATGAGTGACCACCGAAGGATGTTCCATGATAATTTTTTAAAAATCGTTTATCAACTTTTATCTTACACTTCACAAGGAAGTCAGATTGTAATGGGTATACAAGTACATGAAAAACAATTGTTTAGCCCATAAATTAATTTGATGGGACACCCTTCTATCCGAGCACTCCAGAGGTAGCGAATAAGTTGTTGCAGCTTTGTTGCGTCCAGGCTTGCTTGTACACACTGGATTCCAATTGGACGATCACGGGGATGCGAATTCGCCGGATTCTAGCGTAGAATTGCTCCGCCGCTATCCAAAGAGATGATGATGATGATGATGATGATGATGATGATGAATCATGATGATAGCCAGGTGAGAAGAGTAGTCTCGCTTTGGTAGTTAAACGTCAACGAGGTTTATCGACGTGTTTCGCCAAGAGACAAAAAATCCTACGACTCCATCTTGGTCACCACTTTCCACGTCCACGTGTACGAGGTCAAAAAAAAGAAAATTCCAAAAAAATTTTTGAAGTCTAGCATCGGAGGAGGTTTGGGATCGTATCGTATAAGATGTCTATCGTACTCGAGGATGACGATATCCTCGCTGTCAAAAATCTGTCAACTGTCAATTATAATTTGACCATGGATCTTGGCGAGAATTTTCATGGGATACGAAATTCTTTTTTTTGTAATATATATGTATGCATATTTGTCGTATCGTTGCCCCGTGAAAATTTGTATGGTCGACATATCTCTGACTCTTCTTGGACCTGTGTAGAGCTCCTCTCCGTTCCGTAGGACCTCCCTGCTATCTTCCGGCGAAACACAGGAGGAACACGGGATTAATGACACACGCCATTAAGATGCCGCAATTTGCACGCAACTCACGTTCATTCATGATCTCTCTTTGAACTTTCTGTTTCATGCCTGCCTACGCCTTGGACGCCGCACGACTTTGAACCGAATGAACTGTTTATGAACACCGCCAACGCTTATCGCCCGAACAAAAAAAAAACAAAAAAACCTAAAAACCGCCAACCACAAAAATCCACCAAAACTGCATCCCACTGGACGACCCGCATGCCAACCTGTTTTCTTTGATCCTTGGAAATTATCACTCCTGGGCCTTTCCACGATAACATCCTCTGCGTTCGTATCATCACGCGCGTCTCTATTGGATCTTATATTACGTATTCCGTTCTTTACTTCACTATGTGGCGATTGTGCGAAACCTTCACTGCCTATTTTCCAAAAATCTCCTCCGTTTCGACTTTTCATTGCGATTATGGAAACAACAAATTTTGTATCTCTCTGTGTCTCCGTTCTATATTCTTTCACTCTTTCGATACTACGAATGCTGCCGTCACGAACGTGTTTGTCGAGAATACACCCTTGATTTGGCAATATTTTGGATTTCACGTTAAATTGTTCATCTTTTAAAAAAATAATCAAATTGTCATTCTCGTTTGCCACATGTCGTACGACACGAAAAAAATATGAATATTTTGGTGTTGGGCTGTCTTATTTTTTTGCGACGACACTCACTGGACCGCACTACTGGTGATCACGCCTGGTTTTTGAAAAACAAAAAAAATGGATCCAAAAAAATTATGCTTCACATGCATACGTACTTAATAACGGCGCACGTGTATCTATCGCGTCATTGTGACGTCACACGCACCGAGTATCATTCTTTCTCTTGGAATTACGAATGAACATAAAATAATATATGCAAACAAAAAAAAATGATCAAAAACCGTTGGGTGGTCGATTTGGATGACGTCGTGGATGTGCTCTACTATCTGCCTCTATACTCGGATTGATTGGTTGACTGATTGGCCTTCGATTGGCGGTCTATTTACTCTCGTTATTATCCTGTATCACCTAATTCTAATATATTGTTATATTGATTGATATATATACGTATATATATATTTGGATATTTTTAACCGCTGGCTTGGTACTTGTGCACTGCCGCCGCATTATTGCCATGCCCGCCCATCACTCATCAATTTTAAAAAAATTTACATAAAATCAAAACGAATATAAAAAAACACCCCGGTACATGGTTGGTCGTATTCGGCATGATATAACGAAAAATTTTTTTTTGGGAAAAATGTATCCGTACACTTTTCAAATCGCTAATATCAAATCACAAATCAATGCATTCTCATTAACGGTTCACGTTCGTGAAAACATATCGATGCGCTTCACGTTTTTGTCGCAAAAAAAATTCCCCCCAAAAAATTTCATCTCATTCAAAAACACATCGTCGCATATGACGCACCTACCTTACGCGAAATTTCATGAAATTTTTGAAAAATTTTCATTTCACTCACTCTCTTTGTCTGTTATCATCATCTTACGTTTTTATCACTTATTATTATTACTACTACTTCTACTACTACTACTACTACTACTACTACTACTGCTATTATTACATATTCATACCTATTTGTTTGTCCGTCGATGAGAACACGTTACGTCGTTTCCGCATCTGCGAAACGCCACGATGTGCTAAATGAAACATCATCATCACGTTTCGGACCATTTTGGACATGTACCTGGGTGCTGCGTGTGGGGTAAATACGCTCAACGTTGTGCGCCTGCGCAAATTTGGTGCGTCTCGTACCGAATTCGACTGAAATGGCAACAAAACGAACGATACCAAAATCGAAAACCGAACGAAAAAAAAACATTAAAAAACAAAAAATAAAAATAAAAAATTATACAAAAAATATTACCTACGGAACGTCAAACGGAAAAAAAATAATACTTCGGGAAAAAAACAACAACAACAACAAAATCTATATATCTGTATACCAATATACCGTACGAACACTGCCTCGTTTGCTGCATGTGGATCGCCTTAGCAGCCTTAGCCACTGTCGGGGCCCACGTGGTCCCCCAAAACGCTCACTGTGTCGTCTACACAGACAGCTGCGGACAGGTAGACTCATTATTGTAACCAGTTTTTATCCAGTTTCGGGCCTGCATTGCATTGCATCTTTTTTTTCGCGTAGTTTAACATATATATATATATATCTATATATCTACCTATCTGTCCTTCAATAGAAATATCCAACAGTGCTATAAAACGGAGTGCACGCCAAGAGAAAAACTGTTTGCCGATTTTGCACGGAACAAAAAAATTTATTTATTTTTTTCCAAAAATTTCCCATATTGCACTCGGGTCACATTGTAGCTTGAAACGTTACATGAGAAAACCTCTCGTTTCGTTCTACAAACTTTTCCTCTATTCGCCAAAGTATAGTCCACGTCTTACCCGTACGAAATCTACAGTCTAGCCAACAAGTTTTCTCATGGCGATGCGCACTTCCATGCACCTGTGCTACCCGGCTATATTTTTTATTTTTTTTATTCCTATCCCCCCCCCCCCCCTGCTATCCCCTCACCCAACCTTTCCTACAGACTTCCCCTCCAACCTTACCCATCCTGCATCCCCACTCCGGTCCCTTGCAAACCAACCACCTCTTATCTCCTACCTTCGTTCTTCACGTCCAATTATTGTCAATCAATTGGATATGATTTAGCGCGCTCGATGCAGGCCCGAAACCTTAATGCCGCTAACACGCAAGATTAAAAAGGGATACGTGTACGTCCGATCGCTTTCGTTATAAAATTATGTCACTCTTTCACATCGATAAGAATTTTTGTGATTCCACGCAAAAGCATGCTTTCCCAAATTATTTATTATCATTTTACCGTTAAAAAGAAAAAGAGCGAATCGCACCTCATCCGAATCCCTCGTTAATCTTGGCTAACACGTAGCTTTTGGGGGCGTCTCCCTCACGACTGCTCACCGCAACTATAACTGCGAATAACCACTGCCTTACCTGGTGTCTGTCTATATCATTATTATTATTATTATTATTATTATTTATTACTATTACTATTGTTATTATTGTGCTACTATCGAAGCCGTTGTCACTTTAACTTGTCAACTTTTGTCTAACGAGAATACGAAGGAGGGGCACGCTTCTTTATCGCGTATCACGAGCCGTTACGACATTCATTTCGAGTCACTGTCTTTTTTAACCCTTTTCCCCTATTCGTTCCTATCACGTACTCTTTCATCGTTGTTATCATTCGCGCACTTATATATATTGCCGATAAATGCCGTACGCTACAGTTCGTCTTTTGTATCACACGGTTTGACTGCTGATAAGAGATTTTGATGTTGGTTCTCTTTTTTTTTGAAATTACACCCTGACGTATTTCATTTTCCGTTATCACGCTGTCAGCACTTTTCGTCCAAGTATCGGACGGTTTTTATGTCGACTTGATTTTGATACGGGTGGATTTTTTTCGGAAAATTCGAAAACAATTTTTTTGGAGAATTTTCTTGTCTTGTCGTTCGTCTTGAGTCGCGAACGCGATTCCGCGGGTAACACGCGTCACTTCCGGCTGGTCGACGACGAGGGAACAAAGAGAAACGACGAAAGCGAAAGGGGAAGACGGTAAAGGATAGAAAGAAAGGGACGAAAATTCTCTGTGCAATAAGCTGGCAGATGTCGCTGTATGCGATTCCATTATAAAGTCGTGTTACGTATATACATGTGAGCGATAAAGCTTCAAGACGTCGCGGATATTTTTCGCGAGGAATCTTTTTCTCGTATCATCCATCCGATCTGTTTCTTTTATTTTTCTTTACTTCGCGCGCATAACGTAATTCCTTCTCTCGTATTCGCCCCTCCCTTTTCGTGGCAGTGAACGAGAGAGAATAATAATAATAATTCTAGAAAGATAAAAAATTCAAAAATAAAGAAAACATGTGCTTCCTTCTCACCGGCCAAATGTATTGTCTTCTCTCTCTCTCTCTCTCTCTCTCTCTCTCTATGTCTCTCTCTCGTATTTTTTTCTGTATTTCTGCAGTCCTCAGGGATCATTTTTCCTCAGGAATGAATAAATCCGCATCTATCTATCTATCTATCTATCTATCTATCTATCTCTCGCTCTCTCTTTCTCTATCCTTACGTCACGATCTGACACGCGTTATGCAAAAAGGCTTTTAATCGAGCGGCTGTCGTTATGGTTGCGGAGTCGCAGTTGAACATAGTGTTGAACTTATTTGCAGTAGAATATATTAATTTGAGAGCTTACGAATCCCCATTGACCTCTATGCCCATCGCCCTCAACATACCCCTTTATATATATATATCTATATATTGAGCGCCATTATTCGCTAACTTTGCGCTGCCTGTTGGTTTGTTGCGTGGACCACAACTTTTTCGTAGCTTTTAGTAGTGAGTGAATGTGTATGTTTCGAACGTGTTCACGCAAATTAACCGAGCACAGCGACGGTTAGCGTTTGGCGAGACTCGAATGCTTGGGTGAAGAGTCCAATGTCATGGAATTGAGACGAGGATACGTCAGACGGGATATTTTAACGGAGAGCTCAGCTGTAAAGATTTACACGAGTATTGATCAGTTCGATCAGTGATCATGAGCTAATGAAGATGGAATTGATTTTCGTTGAAAAAAAAAATGAAAGTTTTCTTTTAACTCCAATCGTCTGACGGATCTGCAAAAAAAGAGAACGTCTCAATGGTGGGAACTTTTATTGGCGCCGCTTTTGAAACTTTCCTTTTCCTTTGATATTAGCCGATTCATATTTGATTAGCCGAATACATCGAAATTTCACATACTGTATTTCGATAGTTTCTATATTTTTTTGTCAAATTTTTTTTCCTTTTCTCTTTTTCATTTTTTTTCCTTGAATTTGTTCTTACGACCGTTATAATAAAATGTCCATTGGTGACAGGTCGCGAAAATTCTCGTTATTGCGGATTATTGGATTTTTCGAATTTGTTAACTCTTTTTTTGTTATTTTCAAGTCACCCAAGCACCGACAAAAACCCTTTTCTCCCGGGCCATTATTTGCATGACCAGACTATGTGTTCGTAGCGAATTTATCTCTTACGCAATTGCAAGAATTATTATTATTACTATACGTATGTGTACACCTTCGTAAGAGGCGTACCGATATCGATGGCCGTGGAAAAAAATTCATATACAATTTATTATCCCAAATTACCTTGTTTACGTGAAACCATCTATTTACATATTTTGCACGCTTCTATGGTGAGCCTATGGTATCTACTTTTACGCGATAAATCCTATTTACTTTTTTTATTATCTAATAATATATACATTTTTATTCACTTTTTTTTTGGATATCTGTCTGGTAGGTTGTTAATGCTTTTTGATCTAACGTTTTGCTAACACGAAGAAAAGAAAAAAAGAAAAGTACCGTTTCTGGAGTTTAACGTTTAATCTCTATTTGCTGCATCTGTTTACCAAAAAGAAATAGTTCGGTTATATATACCATATATTGTTAACATTTAGACTCGTATATATATGTATGCGTATGTATTGCATTTATATATGCATATAGTATATATACGTTACGTACGTTCTACGTTATCACTTGACGCTGTTTTACCTTTTCGCAAATGTGGAATTTATGTTAAGTTAATGTCTGGCGATGTTTGGCGAAAGAGCGAGCGATAGAGGACGCAAATGTAGTTGCAAAAATTGTTTTTTTTTTCCTTTTACTCTTTATACTCCTTTTTAGGCTTTCGTGAGATTTTTGATTTTCTTTTGTTTAGCTAACCCTTTTGTATCGGCGTTCAATTTTTCAGTCTAGTCACTGTGCTGAATGGCCCGCTGAGAAAAGAGGGCTTACGTTTCTGATTCGCAAATTCATGTGTGATTTTCAATTTTCCTTTTCTCTTATTTTTCGGTTTTTAAACATCACTTTTCTTTATATATTTTCACGCTACCTTTTGTATTTTGTCAATATTTTGTTAAGAAATTAATTGGTTCGATCATCGATATAAATGATGACGCTGAATTTGAGATTCACTGCTTTTTTTGCAAAATAATTTTTTTCCAATAAGATTCATGATGGATATAAAAAATTGTACGCTTCTTTGATATCGTTTCTGGTTATTTCTTATCGATAGATAATTTTTTGTTCAATTTGCACTTCACCTGTTTTTGCATTCACAAAAATCAGTCTCGTGTTTCCACACGGTGCTATTATGATTTTCACGAATGAAATTTGCGAATCAAGTGTCCTCGTTCATACGCACGCTCCTTGCACTCAGTGTGTTCGGAATGTATGAGAAGTAGCGTAAACGGCTATAAAAAATGTATATCAGTGTCTATTGAATCGAGTATAAATTCATTTTGATCTCAACCCACGTTCGTTCATGTCCTGGTTTTTCTTTTTCTTTATCTCTTTTTTGTTTTTGTTTGCCAGCCCACGATAACACACAGGAGGCAAAAATCAGCTTGCATTTAATTTACAACACAATCAATACAGGCGATAGGTTGTCCCAATTAGATAAAAGAAAGAAAAAAAAAGAGAAAAGAAAAGAAAAGATAGTCAAAGAGAAAAAAGAGAAAGAAATAAAAAACCGTTGAAAGTCTATAGAGCAAAAAAAGAAAGAGGAATATATATATATAAAAAATCAAGATAAAACATACAGAAAGTTCTACTGCAAATCTACTTCTAAAACTCGTGCACGAATATTCAACGATGGGTTGTCCATGTTTTTATGATCTTGTTGAGGTTGCGGATCTATTTTTATTCGTATGAACTCGACCCAATCCAATTGACTATTCATGCACCAATAGCAATAATTAATTATAATATCTGATGTGCGATCCAATTTTTAGAGCATGTAACGTATCATGAATATGCTCTAACGAACTGGATAGACTGTCGTGTCGTGTGCGAGAACAGGAGTGAGAGTGAATGCGAGAGAGAAAGAGAGAGAGAATGTTTATGAGAGAGAGAGAGAGAGAGAGAGCGAAAGACTAAGAGAGAAAGAGAGAACGAATGAGCGAGAATCTCGTTGTGGATTTATTCGCGTAGATCGACCGTTTATCTGGAACACCCTGTATACAGCTATCGGCATATTTTCTTTCAGTTACTGGACACCCTCCCGGTGTGCCAAGATTTTAATCGACAACTGTGCAACCGTCCCGCCTGCAAGTTCATCCATCTCCATGACGGTGAGTCTTATCAGGAAGATAAGAAAGGAGTGAGACCCGTATATATTGTGTAAATGCCTGTATGCACATCTGGCCTTTCTAGATATTCCCTAGTATCACGAGGAACGAACAAAAAGGATCATCACGACTTTTCAAAAATTTCTTTATCGCTAAAAAAATTTGAGTGAACAAGAATGAAAAAAAAAAAGGAGTCTGAGTCAACGTCCTACGTGTAAAATGCCATAAGAGTTGAATAACAAAAAATAAAGTGCAACCATTAACTTCGCCAAAGGATTCGCTTCACGGACGAGTTTTAGCATCATTTTCCAAGCTTGTTCTTGTTCCTTTATTCTAGTCTCCACGACGTAACGTATAAAACTACGTGGAATTACAGAGTCACGAGGTTACATTGTTACGTTACGTTTGATCGTACCGCTAGAATCCTTTGGCGCCACTGTCGAAGCAGACACACTGTACATTCGAGGAAGCCGAACCGTCATTCGGTTCGGCAGACGAACGTCGCCCGTTTACTAACCTCAAATTTGTCTTCGTTCCTTGCAGGAAGCGTGGAGGTGATAGAGAATCGTGTAACGGTGTGCAGAGACGCGGTGAAGGGCGCGTGCATGCGTCCCCAGTGTAAATATTACCATATACCGGTGGCACTGCCCCCGGCACCCTTGATGGCTCTCTCGGCTCCTGCGACACCCTAGTTACTCGTTCTCGGCTCGCCTCCTGGAGTTTTCGCGTCGACGCGTCACCAAGGACGTCTGGAAAGCGCACGAGACTGGCTGAGAAAGAACAAGAGGAAATACGAAGACGACGACGCCGAGGACGACGTAGGCCTACGGGCAAGATGAAATTAACGTGGCGACGATGAAGAATCACGCGACGGCGTTGGCAACCAATCGGAAAAGGGCAGGTCGATCGTCATTGGTGGATTCGAAATCCGGCCGCTTCCCAGTCGCTGCGATTTCTCTCGGCCCGTCGTGGAGCTCTTAGAGGACGAACGTTCGGTGGACGCGCGTTGACGCGTTGACGCGTTGACGCGTGCGCGCGCGCGCACGTGCGTTACTCGGGGCACGTGAAATGGGGCGAGGGGAGAAAGGAAATAATAATAATATTAATGAGAAACGCCGACGCATCAAGATACATAGAAAAAGAAAAGAAAGGTAACGGAGGAATATTTGAAAATGACGCGCTCGTAATACTTGGTGCTGTATCACCGATTCAATTTAGTATTTAAGATACACGATGGCCACGAGGGCCGCCATTGCGAAATACTTTTAAACGTTTCCTCGAGTTTTTCTTTCTCGTTCTTATCTTTCTTTTTCCTTGTATCGTAACGATCTTACGATTTCGTACCGTTATTAACGTCGCCGTTGGCAGAATTCCCACGCGAGACAGAAACGGCCAACTGTACCCGATCGATATCATTCGTGTGAATTATCGTTACGATAAGAAGAATGCCGTACGAAATGTTCTTTGTTCTTATATGCATACCGTTTCGATTCGCGAACGTCATAGAAACCGACTTGGACACTCGATCGGGCACAAGGATCTATGGATCATTTTGTATCGCAGCAGAGATCAATGTATATTTTGTTACCTAAAATATGATCCATACTTTTGTTAAGTTTGTTTCTCTCTTGCGTTCGCGGAGTCTGCATTCTATTTTAAAAATCCACCCGGCCACTAGTTTTTAAGTAATCGATCGCTTCTCGTTTCTTTACTTCGTTATACTATTTTTTTTGTCTCGCCCTAATCACACTCTCGATATCTCGTTACGTCGTGCGCGCTATCGAGTCGCCCGCGGCGACGATTACACGACTCATTTTATTGATTATATTACTTAGTTATTATTGGAATTTCGATTGTTGACGTAATCGTTGTATTGGAAATTTAGATCCTAAGCTTTATATTATGACAGCGGTTTACGTGTAGGTCTAATATAAGTTACGTTAAATTCGGTTAAGTTAAGACGACTTTAAACTCCCTTTTAATTAATATTAGCGCGTTACTCGTTTATTACGTTTCCCAGTGATATATATATATATATTTTTCTTTACTATTTTTCTCTTGTTTTACCTAACGTTTCTGGTTCACTCGAGTATTTAAGGTGCACGATTCGCTGCGCAATTGATAAATTCAGTCGGAACGAGAGAATTCCGTAAAGAGTCTCGTGACACGATTACGAAACAGCCAAGAACGGTGCGAATCCTTATACTTTTAAAATTGGAAAACGAAAATTTATACAAAAAAGAATAAAAAATTATCCAGAAAATAAAGTTCGTCAAATGCATTCTGCATTCGAATATGATTCGTGTTTATAAAAAAAAAAAAAAAAAGGATTCCACACTCATAACTTTACTCGGGTCGAGTATTATCGAAAAATATTTAATTCTTTTTCACTTAAAATTTTAATTCGCACCAACAAAGTCCCCCTCCCCCCCCGTATATTATAGAGACGAATACAAGAGGAACGTTAGAAATGTTGTTTCGTACTATACGGTATATATATATTACATAACAAATATGTTATATATATATATATTCATACACAGAAGATACATACACCTATACACATATTTACATTAACTAACAATTGTATCGTATTGCATAAGTAGGCTAGCTAGGGCCTAAGGGCCAACGCGACGAATGAATGATCACGTGTTGCTAAATGAGGAATGAAGTCGATGACGATTAGCCAACAGGTAAATGACGACGCGACTGAGCGACAGTGATGACACTGATGACCATTGGCGACTCTGAAACGGGCAACCGATGACTGTGAATATTGATTGCGAAGAAGTGAGAGGGAAATATAACGACCACGGCGAATAACATAGAGACGAGGGTGAATAAATGCTGGTAAATGATTAAAGAAAATATCAATGCTGATCGAGGTGATAAATGATGACGATGACATTTTTTATACTCTTAAACAACAAATCTCAATTATATTTTGTTTGTATTATATATAAATATATATATTAACGTAAGTAACCTAACAGCGAGAATAAGGAAGGAGAAATGGAACGAAAAATTGTAACGGGTGAGATCGAACAAAGTAAACTAGGCGAAAAAAAAGAAAACGAACAATGGATTAAGAGATAATCGAAAGTCGACAGTGTTACAGGAATGTAATGTGACACACGGTATATAACTATTAAAATACTTCGTACACACACATGCGCGCGCTATAAACGTTTTTAACCCTGGAAAAAATTGAAAAGGGATGTTTCTTGAAAAACGAGCCGCTCGATGACCCACCCACCAAAATTGAAATGTCGAACACCGAATGTCCCTTGCGCGACGGGCCTACTACTACTAAGATACTAATACTATTACTACTACTATATATAGGTTAGTACTGTATAGATTAGAGATGAAATTTTCATTGGGATTCAGTAAACGCTGAGGTTCGTTATTTTTTGAAAATTCGTTACAAAAAATCTGTATACGTGCATACAGACAAGTTTACAAGTCGCGGTGAACCGAATTGCCATACGCGTGGTTGCGTTACGATGAGAACGTTTTATATACTCTACTTAAAAACAAAAAGTTATATACGAAACAATAATATTGTTTGATGATGTTTGAACGCGCGGTATCAATTAAAATTGTAGATTATCAATATTCACCGAATCAAATTTAATTAGTGATTATAATTAATTATTATCTATTGTTCAATTAGTTTGCTAAAACATGAATTTTTTGTCTCCTTATTAGTCTCTGCTAGGAGCGGGACGCAAGACTCTCGTTACATTGCCAACCTCAAATTGTTTTTTGTTAATGAAATTTCGTTGAGTTTAATTTTTCTTGGAATTTTTTTGGAATTTTTATAGATGTTGCAAAAAATTTTCGTTCGTTTACTGGTTACTGTAATAATAATAGTCGTAATAATAATAAGAGATATGCCGTTAAAAAATTGTGGAATCTTGAACGCGATCGATTTGTCGATATCAATATATATACACGCAGTATTTATTATTGATCTCAATTTGGGAACCAAAGCAACGTGTTTATAAAAGCCCGTCCTATAAGCGTGACATTTGTGTTAATGCGTTTGTGTGTGTATGCGCATGTGTGTATGATTCTGTGTATCTTGTCAGGGTCCACCGTAGGAGTCTTTACACGATTGTTCAATTAAAAGAAAACAGAATTTTCGATTTTCAAAAGAAAATCTCGAATTTTTCCTCAGATTTTATCAACAAAAGTCTAAGAACCAATTGTTTAGTTGCTACTAAAAGAAGCGGACAATCGTGTAAAGATTCGGTATCAAAGAGCAAACGAGAGAAAAAAGAAAAATCAAGAGAATCGACTGAGAGGGAAAAGCAAAAACAAAAAATCAGAACTCGACCGTCCATTCGACGGGCTTTGATCGGAATATTGCCCGGTGAACGTAACAAAAACAAAACCAAACAAAAATAGAACAAAACTAACACGAACAAGGGAGATTCAACGGAGCGCGAATGATCGAAATTTATTATATTTTTTTTATTCTTGCGGTTTTTTTTAACAATATCGTTTCATCTTTATGAACGACAGAAATGAAGAACAAAAATGAGAAATATTGAACGAAATTATACTTTCGAATTGCTAGTCATAAACGATGCGTTTACATGGAGGTTTTTCGCGTCCTTCTCTACTGTTTGCGCCCTTAAAATTAATTTTAGACCTTTATATTATTAATTTGATTAATACTATTTCTATTTCTTTTTTACTTTTAATTCTTCTCGTTAATCGATCCCCATCCTCCCGACGACCATCAACCATTCCTACGAACACCATCC
>JARPRH010000410.1:52019-68601 GCA_031763665.1 Calameuta haemorrhoidalis | reverse complement strand
CGTAGGTAACTTAATCCCGAGTTTTTCGTAATTTTCGAATTTTCTCGAAAATAATAATGTTAAGGGACAAAAAATTCCACACTCGTTCTAGAAGATTCTAGACTCCTGTGTAATACTGTTAGTACATCCTTTTATTATATGCGTAAAGAAAATGTATTTTATTCGAGGATTTAAGTTCGTTCGCAATTGTCGCCATGGAATAAAAAAGGACATTTGATACGCGACAAAAGATACAAATAATATGGCGTCTCGATACTTTATAAATTTTTTGTGTGGATTTACTGTACGTTCGTTTCTGTTCTTTAGTTTTCTTTTTTGTTCTTGTTTCGTTAAGACGGCAAAGACGTTCGTACGAAACAAAAATTTGTGTTTTCCTTTTGTGCAAATATGCTGGCATGTTGAGGTATGGAAAGAGAACCAAGTGATGTAGGACGTGGTTAAATATGAATTTTGCCGCGACGTGCAGGATGTTATGATATGACTGATTTACTGATGAAAAAAAAAGAAAGAAAGATTCGTAAAGAAAATGAAATATATCACGCGTGATTTATATCATATAGTTTATACATAACAAAAAATCAGTTACCATAAACAATAATTCGTGGCACCTAATCTCGTATATATTTTCATCTATTGATAAAACGATTGATAAACGTGCTTTTTCTTTTCTACTTTAAAATGCCGAAATACATCTACGTGGCTTCATTGACTTGTTACATACGAATATTGATAATCCGATCGTTATTTCTTGGACATCCTGTACGTCGCTTCCCGGTAAACTAAGGAGGAGATAGAAAGGGAAAAAGAAACTTTACGTGGACACGACTAAAAATTAACATTGTGATGTTCACTGATCAAATATGTTTAAAAAAAAGGGGGCCCACTGGTTGAGGCCCGACATTTTTCTGAATACACTATAAATAATAAACATTATGTAAAATTTATTCAATCTTTTACTCGGACCTTCTATCATCCCCACTCATCCTTTTTATTTACAATTTATCAATTAAATGACGAATAATAATAATAACAATAAGGTCTCTCTCTCCGGTCTCTCCGGACTCCTTGAATCTTAATGAGAAAAATGAAATCGTCCAAAGAGACTGAACGATAAAAAAACAATTTCCGCACAAATCGACACCCAGCAGGCGCCGTGTGAAATCATGCAAAGTTCATTATTACTAAACGCAGCCTCTGTTAATTTCATTTATTGATAGACGCTTTTTACATTATTCTTACGGTATTCCGCACTCAAACATTCGACACGCAGTTGTTTCATTATTTACAATAATTGTTAATTACTTTTTATACACTTCTTTATGGTCGGATTACATATTACGTGATATGAAATTTTTCTATGTCCTTGATAATTTTTTTGGACTATATACACGTGTGTATATATGGCCAATTTCGAGCGATAATTCTGACTATCGCTATTTATTGAAATTGTACTAATTCATTGACGACGTTTTATTACGTCATTGAAACTCGATTGTTTAATCGCCCAAGAACAATTATTTATCTTCTATTGAAACACTGCGTTTTGAATTTTCATCAGTATGCTACCTATTATACCAGATATATTTCAATTTTGGATATAGGTGTTCTTTAACAAAATATAGCACATTCTCTTCTCTCATTATATATTTCGAAAATGTTTCTTTGCTCACTGACGCGAGATATTAACTGCGTAATGACATTATTTTCAAAAATTTCATCTCTGAACAAATTTTCACAATACATCGATTAGCCTTGAGTCCTTAACTCCGTTCGTAATTGACGCCTTGAATATTTTGAAAGCGAGTAGCAATTTTTTTCGCTTCTTGTAGAAAGTTACTTATTAATTCTTTTAACTGCGTCCGATAAGCTCGTCCTTACTTTTTTTCACAACCATTTTATTATCGACTCTCGAATAATTTTTGGAATTGTTAGATCTTTTTGAAATTCTACAAACAAAAGGATGATCAGCAACTTTGTTTTGTTCGCTAATATAAACTTAATGTGCTCTAAAATTATAAATATTTCGGGCATTACACGAGATGATTTACTATCTCGGTATGACTTATGCACGATTATTAATTTTGTTTTAATTGACCGCTGATTAATTCTTTTCGAATTAATAAGCACGATCGCCTCAGTCATCGAAAAACTAAGAGATTCTAAGTTATGAGAATGACTGTTAAATTCGTACTCGCAGCGAGAGGCAACAAGATGTCCATCTTGTTAACAAGGTAATAGAATTTCTCGTATTTACAAAATTCAACCCTAAACTTGTCTCTCCACATTTTTAAATTTCCTCAAAAAAAAACTATCGCCAAGGTTCAGTCTCGTCGTACATCCTCTCGATATTATCACGCAACATTTTCTCTTGTTCTGAAAAAGAAAAAGGAAAAATATTACAAAATTACCATGAAAATTACCCATTTGTCAAAATTCTAAAATATTATATATTCCGCTTATCCTCACATACCTGGTGACAAATTTGCAATTGCACATTGCTTTCTCAAAAATTCCAAAGAAAGACTTCTCGCCAGACCGAATGCGTGCATATTGCACGTAAAAGTTCTACAGACAAAAAATTATAATTTATTAATAAAAATTCAAAAATTAATTCTTGCCGATAACAAATTAGCAATAAACGTACCCTAATTGACCAAAAACAATGTTCGCTTGAAATTTTCGATCGTCAGCTGCAATGGCTTCTCTATCATGCGATTTTGATCTAGGCGGTACCGGTCTCGTGGCTCGTTCGCATTGAACTGCATCGAAAAAGGCAGCAGTCCAAAACCGCATAGATGTCCAAATTGGCTGAACTCGCAAGTGCGTATACAAATATTCTCTATAAGGTTCTAGTCCGGGTACTTCAACTAGAATTTTAAAAAAATGTTCAATTATTTAGCACAGTACCTGCATTTGCTATATTTCTAAAAAGAATAGCCATCTAATCAGACATTTAAGCTACGTTCTCACCTTCGTGATAAAACGTGAAACACATATTCATGAGACTTTTAGCAGGTGCAAAGTCGTCGGCCTCGTGACACTCGAAAAGAGCCACTGCAAAGTGTTGAGCGAGAGAATAAAAAGAAGCTTCCGATACGCAAGCTCGAGCTCTTCTAGCATTGACCACCCTGGAGAACCAAACTCTGCCTGATTCCGTCTGCAAGAAGAGGAACAAAATAATATAAGGTTGGCAACGCAAAAAAATATATCTATTTTCTAAGCTATCGCTATAAGTTATAAAAATCGTTATCGATCGATCGGTAAAAAGTTTTTTCGCATAACTTCAAAAAAAAAATGATTACGTACAAGAACCATCTGCCCAAATTTAGCTTTTTGTTCTTGATCAACACTGCTCGGTGCATCGAACAACAAAGGAACAAAAGATTTCATAAAATCCGCTGCAGCTTCTTCCGATTGGCTGTCAGCCGATAAACTCGATGCCCAAGACTGTACCGACCCGGAAGACCCTATAAATTAATTATTACCACGTACTAGAAATAACTTTATTAAAAATATATATTGTTTTAACAAATACCAGATCTGTGCCACGCCTTTCGACCATCCATATTCGATTCGAGACTCGTACTTGGTCCATATCCATCTTGGTCACTAGCAGATCCACTGCTGCAGGGCATGTCTGAAAACCAAATCTTGTATCATAAACAAAATAAATAATTATCAGTCAAAGTGCTCAAGTGTTTTGATCTATGATCGATGATCTATACTAAGCAGGTGAACGAAGCAACGTTTAATTTGACACTGGCTCAATTGCACAATTTTATTTCTTCCATTAGCCTCGGTACAAACTTTTGTGCTTTTTTGTACTATCTCACACACTTACACCGTGTTTTTTGTTCTGTTGACTTTATACACTTTTTTTTTTCACGAACCAGTTACGAATGTCCAACCAAATGCTACTCGTACCTACTGTGTCAACTTGTATGCCTGTTTACTGCTATGTTCTACTTCGCTATCTACTACTCGACGCCTTATCAGTAGCGACAATATACCGGACGGAATTAGGACACACGGTTAATTGGCCCAGCTGTGTTAAGTTGAAAACAACTAGTGCAATTACGCGGGCAGACGACAGATCAACGAGAACTATATTTGTGATTTAGGATTATACAAAAAAGTAACAAAAATTTGTCATTTATCACAATGCAGAATAAATACACAAAATCTGTGTAGGGGAAACATCGACACGTAATGACTTTTAATTTTTTTGCATTTACCTAAACGAAAAATGACCGTCTCATAGCGATCTGGAGCCCTGGCTTCGACGAGACAAAAAAAGACAGAAAATACATTTTCAAATATTATTTCCATGCACTTGCATTCAATTAAAATTCCATTGAATCAAATTTGTCTTATTAATAGAATTATTATTTTTTTTAATTTTTCAACATCGTCACTCACTCGTTATTGTACGTTGCTATAATTATCAATGTGTACCTACCTGTTTTGTAATTCAATTTTTCATAAGGATCAGGTCCTGTCGCTTTAATATCCTTTTCTTGTAGAGGCTCTATACTTTCCTGACTCTCCTTATCGTCCGTACTGTTATCATCCTCTATCTTTACGTCCTTCTTCGCCTGTACAGACCTGGACGATCCTATTTCCTCATACGTCATACCGGGTGGATACTTTTTTAATGATCGCGATGAATTAGCACTACCTTGTCTTTCCAACTTGTGCCTGGCCATGGCTTCGTAATCCTCATACGACAAGCCAGTACCAAATCTAAATACAAAAATTCAAATATATTAGTCATCATATCAAACATCCTATAAGCATGATCGAGCACAACAAATATTGTATTCAAATTTCATTTTTCCCAAGCATGAAAAAACTGTGAAAAATTTCATTTAAAAAGAACCATTGCAAACTATATAAATGTCAAGGTAAACCTTGGAAGCCTCAACTTTCTTCGACCAATGTCTTCTTGCTGCTTAACCACCTGAGGAATCGGATGTGGCGGCGACGGTGGCGACGACGGCGTAGTTGTCAATTCACTTTCCTCAAGGCTGCTGCTCAATGCAGAGCCAATTCTATTTCCTAACCCTTGAAGATACTCTCCTCCACCGCCAAGGGCTGACCTCATGGACTTAAGGGCACCTCGTGTACGACCCATCAAAGAGCCACCACCTGTGGTTGACGGCAGAGCAGCAGCTACGTCGACCATTTTGTTTGCTGATAAAAAAAATTCAATAAAATAATAATAAAGTAAAACAACCCTTATTCCTCGATTAGAAAATTTTTTATCTCGTGCGGGATAATGATAATCATTTCTTAGTAACTTTTCAAATGCGTCTATCGAGGCAACGTTATCTATGATAAGAGTTATAAATTATATATATGTGATTGGGACCTACTTGATTAACAAATATAAACGAAAGTACACGGTTATGGCTGCGCAGTGGATAAGAGTGATGGCGCCCACGCGGTTTTATTTTCACACGTGTTGCCGCTAAGGTACAGGTGTGACTATTGGATTTTTTTTATTGCGTCAGTAACTTGTATACGTGGACATATAATACTGGCTTTTGTGCTTGTACGCATATAGAGAAATTGATTTTATGAAAAATTATAATCTTAACTGAAAAGGGTAAGGATGAAGGTAGGAGTACGATGAGCAAATAAATTTGTGAATTTATTCTTGTTAAAAAAACTGTCATGTGGAATTGATAATTCATATTGGATCATAACGTAATAATTTTAAAAAATATAATACAATCATGTGTATGTAATAATTATTTTAAATAGTTTTTTATGTCATATAATAAGCCTCGTTAAAGTGCATTATGCTTCTATGGTAAAAACCACAAAAAATTGATAAGAAGTTACGCAAGCCGGAAGAGTCTGATATAATAATAATAAAGACTTAATAGAATGGCTGATACGAAAAGTAAGTATATATAACAGGAATTTCGTTTTTTTTTTTAAGATTGCGATTTTTTTCTTGAGTTTCGAAATAAGGTAAATGAACAATCTTTACAATATTTGTAGGTGCGCTAAAAATAATTTCAAAAATCACAGATGTTACTGAGTGCATAGTGTCCGAGGAGCTGTAATCCAGGTTACGGTTATGTTTACAGAAAGAAAATAAATGAAAGTAATGATTTTTTTACACGCGAATCTATATATACGAAAATACCATAAAGAATTCATATATGTATTTTGAAAAAAAATCTATTACGATGTCCATCCGATATAATTTAATTTTTCAATTCTACGATTCTTTATGGACGTATCTTGCGCTTAAAACCTTATGAAGATTGACGTAGAATTGTATTTGGGAAAAAGATGTAAATGTTTCAAAATAATTTTAATTCTCGACACAGCTGCTACCAGAATCCAAGTGTCTACGTTTAATCGGATATCACAACTGTTCATTTTCAAGGGATTGTTGACACTCCTAATAATAAATGCATACTGTCAATGTACTATGTGTCGTAGTAATTAAGAATGAGACCAACCAGGAAAAAGGTGAACACACAATTCTGTCACAACAGACAAAAGATCGCACGTGCTGATCCACGAAGTATCTTTCCACTCGGCGTTTTCCCGGCAGCAAACGTTGTGACTGCATTCATTTGTCCTCCTCGCGAACCCCTGCAATGCCACGATTCTTAAAGAGGGCAGTGCGCATGCGCCGACTGCGATCAATACGATTACGTCAATGGTTGCGATACAGCTGCATCATCAATGGCCTTGCCCGCTGCACGTCTATGCGACAGTAGGTACATGTTATATCTTCAGCGGTCGGTAACATTACCAACTGTAAATAAAATATGTCTCAGATCTTTCTAAAGATAGATTTTGAGTTTCACATTCGTCATTTTTCGTTTAGGATGTTTGGTTTCGGTTTTAGAGAGAGAGAGAGTTTTTGGTAACGATTTTTCATTTTCTAGTTTTCCTTCTTCGCCTTCAGTTTCCGAGACCGGCTCCAGGAAGAATGAGCGCTCCGAGTCCGCGGACCCTGTCTTAAGTGCTTCCCCCACTCTCCGGCTCGCCCCACTTGCTGATTTCTGCGCAGCACATTTGCGCGCACACAGTTTTGAACAAATTCCAGTACTTCTAAATATTCTTGGCCAGGAAATGATTTTGTCGTTAATTCAATGGTGCCAATGGACTATAATGTAATCAATGTCAAATAAAACTTGTGTATAGGTTATGTAAATAATATTAAAAATTTGTCACATACGCAATATCATAAGACCCAGTTTTTCGCAAAAAAATTTTTGATAATAAAAAGATCAAAATTAAATCATTTCTCATTCCACGAATGTAAAACGGGCTCATTAGAATTTGCAATTAAGTCTCAGTAATTAATAGAACAAAATAAGCTGCTATAGGTGTCCCTTCAAATTATAAAAAATTATTTGGATACGAATAAATAAAAGTCAATAATATAACTAACCGATCGTTTTTATTGTAATAGTATAGTTACGCACAATACAATAATTACATATTATATATATGTGTAATATATTAATATTTCTCTCTCTCTCTCGCTCTCTCTCGCTCTCTCTTTCTCTCTGACGTCGATCGTTAAAGATATTATCATTAAACGGACATGGTGCTTCTCTTATTAAATATTTACACACTCCTCTATGAAATTGTGCTCAATAATAATATAGAAAATGTACAGTTCATTTTTTTCTCTCTTAATATATATTTAAAAGCGTCACCTACTTTTCTCTTCCTCCACCCCCCCAACTTCTTCTCTCTCTCTACATAATTATATATAATAAACAAATCAAATGAAATGTCTCTCTCTCTCTCTCTCTTTCTCTCTCTCTCGGTCTCTCTCTCTCATGCTCACGCGCTCACACGCACTTATCACACAGTAGTACAATCTACGATTTTAATGTTAAAAAACTTCCAATCCCGTAAGCGTGTTAGTCGAGCACAAACCGTGCAGAGACATACATATACGTAGCACAAAACTACCCCTACGTACGTACGCACAGACGGATGATACATAGTATTTAATGTAGTAGAATCTGAAAACTATAGCACACACTGTATAGATTAACCTAATCTTAAAAATTATTGTTTATTGGTCGAGTATTGTTTGCCCCTTTTATGAACGCAGTTATTACGTTATTTTTGTTAAGCGCAGCGCGTGCGAAAAAAAATCTACTTCCAGAATTTTTCAAAATTTCATTATCACTCATCGGAATCCACCTGAAATTACGTTTACGCGAGATTAACACTCGTTATCGTTATCATTTAATCTCGGAGTCAAATACCTCATTGAAAACGATTTGTCATCTTCGACTATGTCATTCTTCCCTCGTCATCATAAATTTGATTACTTATTCATACGTCCCTTTTTGATTTTGTTTTTATTCCCTCCAAAGCGCATGCCCTTTTTCTATCTACGTAATTTAACTTCTATGATTAATATTATTTCGCGAAATACTGTACTGTAGGTTGAACGCGGTCGCGTACATATATTATAACGGGGTGCCCGGTTCGCCCCGCTATAATTAATTTGTCCACAGGGTCGCCAGGGAATGCTAGAGGGCTAGGAGTTTCCGAAAAATTAGGAGTTCTGATTGGGAATCGAACCCGATACCTTCGGACCGTCAAGTCTGTCAAGTCTGTCAAGTCTGTCAAGTCGGGCACTTACCACTTTGCCACCGAACCCACTGTCCGACCTGATGAGTCTTATTTATTTACTTTTCGGTCATTCCTAAGTGATATCCCCTTCAGCTTTGTAACGCCACGTTACAATATATATATATATATTATTTATTATAAATTTATGTATCTTTGTACAGTAATTGAACCGCGATTCGAATTTACTATTTGTTTAATCCTAATGCGCGATTTGGCCCCTTGCCCGCTGCAGGAAGTAATGCCCGAGAGATCGTTTTAAAAGTAACGCCAACTCGGCTCGCAATTGCTAATTTAATTATTTATCCACGAAGAAATGACATCAGATTAAAGTTTATCTCTTTTTCATTGTGGGTTGGAAGAAAGAAAAAAGGAAAAATGTTGGTTACGAATTCGAATGAAAAATAAATAAATATAAGAATATTTGAAAATAAATATCACGCGGTGGACGGATACTCGATTTATCCCACGTACGATTCTTCTACAAAGTAAAATGACTGATTGGTCTGCGCTTGCAATTTTGGACTGTTATCATGATTGACGTGGCTGTACAGATATGACGAATAAATAATGAACTCGTAAGGGAATGGGAATAAAAAGAAAAGGGTGGAAGGGGAAGAGTGGATATGAAATTAAATGAAATTAATTAGTTAGTTAATTAAACGAGTCACTCTCTTTCTCTTTTCTCTCTTTCTTTCTCTCGCGTGCTGCTTTTTCTGTTCCACTTCTAAGCTTAATTAGTATATTGGATGAATAATCTCGCTCAATCTCGTTCTGGCAAAAATAATATGTACGAAAAGTCTTAAGTAAGGAACAGATGTCGTCTTGCTTGGTACACGGTATTACGTGACTACAAAGAAAATGTTAGGTTGTACCTTTTAATGAAGGTTCCCCCAAGGCCATTGCGCCTTGCAGGGGTGCCGGGAGCCTCGGCCAATGCCTAAGTAATAAAGCTATCATCCCGGTCAGTTTAGGAGCTTTTCGTGATAAGCTCCTTAAAAGTTCAATCATAATTGTCAAGCCTTCAAACATCAAACACACCGAGAGCATAATCTTATTAATTGTTCGGTACGAGCACGTGAGACACGCATTTTGCCATTGTTCTTTCTGTGCTTTCTTTTCATATAATAAGTTATAATAGGAGCTTGAATACATGGACTATAGTACAATAGTCTTTGAATTTTTGTAACGCTGTTGGCATTTTCAATTTTTTTTTTACTGGCACAATGAGTGTCCAACGGGTTCGTTGCTTTTGTCCGTGACAGTGTTACACGTGGTCACTCGAATTTGGAACTGAATGTTTTTCAGACTGACACTCATTAGAAAATTATTCTTCGCGACAAATTTTATTTAATTTTTGTTCATTGATTTGTGTTTATTGTTGAAATTTTTTAGTACTGTTACTTATTGTTTTGTGATCATGGCTAAGACTGTCACGCGACTAGACGTTAAGCATGGTTTTTGCATTAATAGCTATTAGAAGGCTTTGCATGTTATATATAAAAACAGCACATTTAACGACTATGCTAATAGTGGCGTGGGTGAATAAATAATGAAGAGTGAAATGAAAAAAAAATTGCAAAGTGCGCAAATATCGGACGAATACATTATACCTTGTTTGCCTATGATATCGCATACTCGGAGGTAAAACGTAGAGGGAGAATATTTCATCGTTCAATGTGGATTATCGTCAACGTGCTTAAATCCAGTACATTGTGAATTTTATTCTTTGAGTTTTTACGCTTTGTATCGATAATATCGTTTTCAGGTAAATATAGATCAGACAGTGGATCGTTCAATATCGTTAATATTTTTCAAATATTGTTATTTTACATAATTATCATAAATATGATTTAGAATTGTTGACACTGCGTGAATTAAAAAGAATTTAATACTCATGAAATTCAATATTTCTTAATATTTGTGATTACTGGACAGAAAAAAGAGGCCGGATTCGTTTTACCTCGGAGTCCCGATAATTAACCTACGTATGTACTTGCGATAATATAATATTTAATTATGATTATTTAATGACTATGCCAGTAATATTATGCTAATTCGCGCTATTGCAAATTATCATTTATCTTGTCGCTCACCGTTTATAACAATGATTTCACGTAATTGCGCGGTATTCGAATTACGCCTTTTTTAATTTTGTCACGTGTTACAGTTATGTAAATTTGACATGTGACAGACAAATTCGCACACGTGTGACTGCAAAATTAATACGCCTACTTTACTCACGATCTACTTTGCCGTTACTTGTTGCGGATACTTGATCTTAAGGGATGTAAATGTAAATTCAACAAAAAAAAAGAACAAATAAGAAAATTCTACTTGCCATGAATCAACGTCGGATTTCTTTTCAAAAATAATTTTATCATTCATATTTACACACGGAACATAGAACCATATTGAATAAACATTACTCAATATACAATTTCCCATTTTTTAAACATTATTTTTCTTTATCATTCTTGTAGCAAATTTATCACTCGATGAGTTTGTGGTAAAAGTTACGCGTGTAAATATGTACAAAGAGTTTATTGAGAAATTAGTAATTTCTTTCTGCTTGGTATTGTTTAAATGTATGACCTATTTACGAAAGAAGCGTGCCACTTTTTGAATTTCTATTAATTTTTTTGCACATTTCCCGACATTTTATCTAAAATCAGACCAGCTGAAGTTTTTTAAAAAAGAATTCTGCGAGCACTTAATATAATACGGTTGGTAATTGCAATGTTTTTTTTAATACTTCACTTTGTCACGCTTACTTTCAGCAAGTGCGGTTCCCATGCTGCAAAAAGCTTAACACATCGACGTACAGTTACAAAGTTACTTTTTACCTTAAACTTGACCATCGTTAAGCGACCATTGTTTGTCCGTCGATAGAATTTTTCCTTTCATTATTAGATTAGATTGCTTGTACAGTTATCGTTCGATATTTGATTCTCGTCATCAAAACAAGAATTAAAATTAAAGGACACAGTAAAAAAATTTCCTATAGCTGATTGGAACGTTATCTATATTGATATATTGGTCATTCCAGTAATACAATGAAAGTTATGATCCAGGTAATCCTACCTATTGTACTGATAAGAGTATGATAATATAATAATCTCATATCGGACAACAACTATAGTTCACGAAGGCCAATTAGTTGCGTTTACTACCATCAGGTAACAGTAGTGATTTTCTTTTGTTAAATAGCTCAAAGAATATATTTTCGATATATCTTTGTTTGATTTCATAAAAAATAATGTTCTTCAAGGTGCCACAGCAATTAACACAACAAATACTCAGAGTCGTAGTAGATTTTATATTATTAATTTAGATAGATCAATTTGGTACAGTAATTATGTGTTGTTCGCGATACATCAAGAACGGTGGAACCATCTACAGTAAAAAGATTCGCGATTGGCCAATAAAAGCATTTTGCAGCGAATGGGCGCTTTCACAGATACGGAGTGCACTGTTGTGCAATTTACCAAGTAAAGTCGAGTATGCGTTTATCCTCAGTCTATATGTATAGCAAATAACCATTATATTTACAGTTGTTGATCTTTCCGTTATCGCAATTTATATTTATTCCTCGGAAGTTGCTTGTGCTCCTTCGTCTTCCTTCTGATCTTCTCCAGTTTTTTGTTCTTGTTCCCTTTGTGCCCGAGCTTCAGCATCTGTCACAATATTGTAAATTTAAGTAAAATTCTTCTGTCAATTGACAAAACTAATTGTCAATTATCTAATTATCTTTACCCTTTGCCGCTTGTTCCTTCCATATTTTCTTGTTCTCCGCAAGACACTGAATCCACGGTTTATTGATCTTGAAGCGTCTGTCATTCGCTGCGGCACCTGAAATAATTGATTATCGATACACAAAATTTTATCATTAAATTTAATACAGTGAATTACGAGCTAAAATTTTGTTCCACAAAATATTTAAAAAAATAAATAAATATTTCGTTTGCCTACCATTGCTAGGATCTTCAGGTTCTTCTTTGACGTTCAACGGTGCTAAAACAGTTTCCAACATGTCGCTGCACACCTGCATACTCGGCTCAACGATGAACTCGATAAATCCAATTTGCGACTCAGCCACGAGTGTATTGTTTCTGTCGCACAAAGGAGAAAACGGCAGTCCCAGTGCTCTCTCCTTGTCGCCTTGCCTGAAGAACTCCTCGAGCAGCTGCATTGTCCATCTAAACAAGAGAAGGAAGTCTCGTCACAATCAGCTCGCGTAGCTCAGTCATGAACTCGTGATATTTAAATATGACATTGTTACCTATTGTGAAGATCCCATCTCTTAGCAGGATGCGAAATGTCACAACAGTGAAGAACGAGACTGACGGCTTTACTCTTGTCGACGCTGGGCTCAGCGAGACTCAAAAGATTTTTCATGTTCTTCAGCTGCTGAAAGTGGAAGCTCATATCAGTTGCCAGAACCATGTCGATTACCAAAGAGCGAAACTCCCGGAATTCCTCCCTGGATAAATTCTGCAAAATGTTGCATTCTTCCTCCCGTAAGATTCTGTAACAAGATTAAAACGAATTGCCATTATGGCAGTTCCCCTTCTCCATCTTGACGTCTACATTGGCAGAAGCGAAACGGAAGCGCAGGCTACAAATGATCAACGGGCTGGAGAAATCGGTTCGTACCGGAAACTGGCTGAGATGTGATGATTTTCTAGGACCGCCCGGTCGTTGTAGAGGAGAGCCGTGTCGCTTCCGGACATCACGTGAAAATTATTGGTGGTTCCAGTGTGCTCGTAGTCGTGGATGATGGCTGCCACTAGGGTAGCAAATATCTCGAGGTCTGTCAGCCAGTTCTGAATGCAATGGTAAACGAGAGTAATTAAAGCCCGGAGTCCCATTGGAGTACGGCTAATTAATTAATTAGGTTAAATCACTAAATTCTAGCGTGTAGTGATTACGGGGAAGTAAATAATGGCTGGTATCAATGCTCGACCGAGATAAAAATTTCGGTCCAAACTTCATTAAATTGTGGTCAGTGGGTGACGAAGGTAAGATTAATTATTTTATTTTTCTTCGTTAAAAACATTATTCGGGTTAACCCACCATCAAACCTGTCTGACACAAGACGTAATGCATAGTTTGGGCTACGTCAGCTGCATGAAGGTTGTTGTGATATGGGTTTCGGTGCCTGCAGTATCCCTCCTCGACCCTTCCGAGGAAGCTTTCGAGAACTGCCGGAGGTACTTTAAATTTGTGAATCATCCCGTATCGATTAAGGAGATCATACCCCAGGTACTTGACTGGCGCGCCAAGAGCAGCATCGTTCAGAGAGAAGACATCAAAGGACCAGTCGTCGAGCGTCTTTGATCAAGCAAAAAAATAATCAACTCTGAATTATAACGAATTCAAAAAAGAATAATTACAAGTTAAGGTTACATCTAATTAGTCTTACTTCATGTCTGAGTATCAAGGTAAAGCCGTATGCTGTGCAAAAAAAGGATCCGAATAATTAAAAAGAGAAAACTGTTATACATAGTACATAAAAACCCAGTAAGGATGAAGGTAAGTTATAAAAAGAAGAAGAAGGAGATAATTCAATGTGAAAAAAAAGTTGTTCAGAAGTGTACTTCAAGTTGAAATGACAAAAACTATGGACAGCAGCGAGAGAGAAGATCTTATAATAGAATCGGGTGGGTTTAGCATGAGAGACGGCGAGATTTGAGGCTCTTGGGCAGTGGGAGATAAGAAAAGAAAAAAAGATGGAATAATAAAAAAGGGAATAACGAAAGAGTACCTCTCGTCCCGTTGGGTCCGGCCTCTCTTTGTTATCCCAAAGAAAGCAAATTCTTGGTCTGACTTCCGGTAGTTAATTTTTGCACAAGCACACCAGCTTGACCGATACTATTTGACTTCCGTCAGTAATCGGGTCATTGCGCTATGACGACATAATTCTAAATTCATTTTCCAACAAAAAAATGTTCTCTCAAATTTGAATTACGAGTACCAACTCAACGATCAGACTCGCCGGACGTTCGATTCTTCGCAATTATATTCGTCCGCAATTCGAAGAAGGGAAATATTTTCAAATACACCAAAATCGAACGAGGTCACAAATTCACCGGAAATTACTTTTCCTGAGTCGAACTCCTCTTTCTCTTTCTCACTTCCGCCAAAGTCGTAACGGAGCATAAAATTGGTCCGCTACGTATAATAATAAGAAATCGTAGATCCCTCCGGTCTACGTACCTTGAGCACCTTGACGACCTCCTGGGGAAATTGCATAAGGGCCGTATTGGTGACGCGCCTGTATATCCGGTCGACGAAAATCCCAGCCCGAATCGCGTGAGCGACCGAACGAAATTTGGGCTTCTCGTCCGCCTTGCGACGCGTCGTAGCCAATTGCCTCGTGAACGTCGACGCGAGCCACTCGCGCACTTCCGGCGGCACCGCGTCAGGCTGCACTTCCGACAGTTCGTCATCTTCGTCGGCGAGTCTCCTGATAGAGAGTTAAACGTCCTTACGTTAGTCGTGAAAATTATGAGAATTTGAAAAAAATAATTTAACCAAAAAGAAAGAACGCCAACGGATTTATGCCTCTATGTTCGATGCATATAAACTAAAAAAAATAATAAAAATACATCATCGCCACGACTCCTATCGATTCACTCGCTCAGAGTTGCTCAGAGTCACTCGCTCGCTAAGGAATTGGATGATTGCGTGATTTGCATCTAATGACTCTTAACGTACTTAAAACATTGAGGTATGAATGTTGTGTATATCTGATTATGAACTAAATACGTGAAAATTTATATTAATATTATTAATAAAAAAATGTATCGATATCACTCGCAGCATGCACCTTCCTGTACGATCTTATGGATTGTTTTAATGCTGTCATTGTTATGTTACCCCTTTTTTTTCTTTTTGAATTAACAACGGCATCTACAGCGAATAACGATCTTGCGCAACGTTCATGACAAATTTATCGCTACTTCAGCTACGAGCCTAAACTACTTACTCTTAATTTCCGAGCGAGGTGACTCTCGATAGTAGATTTGTTACCCCTCGACTGTGTCGCCATGTATTTTTCTTATGCTGACTCGAGCAAACGCGACGCGACCAACTTGTAATAAATTCAAATACGATTGCGGAACAAGAACAAGAACTATTGGAAACAATCGAAAAATTTTGTTTCGTTTATTCAGTATTACGTGGTTATCGCTCGCGAATGATAACACTTGCGCGATGCTTTCGATTTGAACATTTATTTCGAAGCTATTTAATGACATGGAAACACAGGACTGGTACAGTATAAAATGCAATAGCTTCAGAAAGTTCTTAATTTTATACAAAAAATAATTCTTGCAATTGTATAAAGCCAAATTCACAATGAGCAACTGGCGAATGATACTAATATTATTATTATTATTATTATTATTTATAAAATAAAAGTAAACGATTACTTTTTGTATCCATATACAATTAAAGGACTTTGCGGCTGGTTTTCCAGTCGTAGGTATTGGAGGGAGGGTATGACCAAGTTTGAAAAATACAATTAAAAAGTAATTATGCAGTTAAAAAAATAATAATACCGGCCTATCATTGATCGCGAGAATCAATGTTCTATTAATAATAAAAGTGTTTTCAAATGACGTCGAGTGTCGTCTGGTATAATTTATTTAAATATTATTTCCCCTATGCGAATGTCTCGGAGGATCAACGCCGACGTTAAACTCCTTATCAACTTAAAGTCGCCTTCCGTTAATTTCGTCCACAACGCGATTCAACGAAATTCGCTGCCATCGTTCCTGATTATATCGGGGGATCTATTTTCATATAAAACCCGTTTTCATTACAAGGCAGGGATAGGGATTGAATGAGACGGAGGAGGGGGGGGGGGGGTAGTACCACCCTCAACACCATGAAATTAAGGATAACGAAGCGAATTAATTCGTTGAAAAGGAGTTTTCACTTGTTTAGT
>JARPRH010000410.1:22545-36312 GCA_031763665.1 Calameuta haemorrhoidalis | reverse complement strand
TTCTATCTGGTGGAGATGCAACTGCAATTTCGAAAGACAAGATATACTAACGTATATGAGAAATTGAAAAAAAAAAACGTTTGTTTCAGAGTTTTTGCAAAACAGGTCAATATTGTATATCAAGATCGTACGATGAAAAAAAAATAACATATTACATTTCCGTTCCTTTATTCTTATCTTTGTTTCTTCTTTTTATCTTTGACAGTAACAAATTGATGAAGAATATCAGACTCCGATATACGTACGAAAAAAATGACACATATATATATATATCAGTGACAAGCACAACTGATGTTTGGAATAGTAAATTTACTTTTTAGATTTACTGTACATCGCGTACGGGAATACGTGTTAAAACAGACATTTTGAATCAGCAGAGTAATTAAAAATTGTATAACAATGTTATTCAGATTAAAATGAATGATTAATTGGATCCGCCTGCAATTGGCAAAAGAACGAGCTCATTATGCTTAGTTAGAAACAGTGGAATTGTGTGCCGCGCGTAAACACGATCCTAATGAAGCCATCTACAGGGTGTTCCGAGAAAAAAATTCTTTACACTAAGCATCTTTGCAAGGCGGTAATAGAATGTCAGAAATAACTTCCGTGACGACCGTCACCCCTCGTCATGATAATAGTTATTACGTAGGTACCCTTTAACGATAAAACAAGCAAATAAAATTGTCATGTATCTAACCCATATAATATTAAGTACAAATATATTTTACAGGAAATATATATCTATATACCTATAAAACCATTTTTGCTACAGTGATCAAATGAATAGGCCAACTTCAGTTGGTAAGTCTGAGATGGACAGTTGTACGATATATTTGTAGTACCTCACAAATATATTATGCTATTATATTTTGAAGTACCCATATAGATAGTGTCGATAGGGTCGCTGATATTCGGATAGATTTTTGGTGCTGTAATAATATATTTAGGTTATCAAATGAAGCGCTACTTGTCTGCTAAGTAGGGATGCGCCTCATCGATCGGACGTGTCTGACCTACGGGTACAGGAAACTAAATCCCAATTCGCTTCCATGACGTCCGACAACGAATCTATTGTCCGGAGCTGATTGGTCCAGGTCTCAGGCTCCGCGAGATGACAAATAGTTTCCGGAAGACGTCAATAGCAAAGGTTTATGCTTCAACGCTTAATTCGAATGTTTGATTATGTAACCAGCGAATAATTAATGCATTGTCGATAAGCTGCCATTTGGAGTATCCTTTGAGAGATTAAGGGAATTCAAGATATTCGCGAGACAAATAACGACGGAAGCTTATTGGCGAAACGAGGACTGCAATAGGTAGGTGAATAAATTGAAAAACATAAGGGCCGAGAAAGAGGGTTGAAGCTATATTGGAAATGCCAAGCGGGAGAGAATGGTGAAAGATTAATGAAGATTTTTCCTACTTTATTTCAATGCCGAACGATGCGATTTAAATGTAAGGATCGACTTAAAAAATTGCCGGTAAATTCAAATAAATCGGAAAACACTCTTTTTACCCAATCAATAGATTTACGGTTTCGCTGTTCATGAATTGCGTCTTGTCACGGATCTTTCAGAATCTCACAGGATTATTCAAGGGATATAAAGGAGGGTCAAAATCTCATAGGCCTTTTAGAACATTTCGAATAGACCTCCGGATAGGCTTGTATTTTTCTTGTAAAATTGAACATGCTCAACCGGAAGTGATAACCTGCCTTCTTCGTTTCGTCGACTTACGGACCCAGTTCCTTTCGAAATCCTCGTTTCCATTGAAGCGAATTATTCGCGTCCCTGGGACTGTATGGATTTTGCCATTTCGTTAAGTGCGCCTGCACGGATGACAGATGTCAAAATTATATACAAGACTGTAGAATTAAGCACGATAAACATGTGATACTTAAGAGGATTAACATATCATACGTATAGTCACAGATCGTCTAGCTCAATGCCAAATACAGACAACCTAAAGATTAACGCTCGACTTTCATAAAAGTCTGAAGCTCACGGAAGCAGATACCTGAGGTCATCCATTTTCGTATAATGACCACCGCTAGTTAAGCCTTTTACGAACTTCTCAAAAGGATTAAATTAAAACTCGTCGGTCGGGATTTTTTTTCTTCGAGTCCCTTTACGAAGCAGACTCCTTCTGTTTATTGGGTGCTTAAAATCCTGGACCGTTGCGTGCGGTTATTTTTTTGTTCACCCATCGCTAGTATCGTGTTCACTAATTGCCATTCCTCAGTAACGCGGTACCACGTGAGAAAAAAGAAATCTTCGAATCATCGTTAGAGCTAAATACCTGTAAAGTACACGAACGAGGGCAGCGCGTTCACTGAAAAATCACGAATTCACATTGAATCCTTCTGGCTGAAACGTCATAGAGAAAAAGTGGCTGGTGAGCATCGCGAATCTTCCTGGGAGGGCGAATCTTCGTCTCCGTGTGCGCGTAGGGACGACAGGGACGACAGGAACGACAGGAACAACAGGAACGACAGGGAAGACAGGGAAGACAGGGAAGACAGGGACTAGCTCGTAAAAACGGGGCCGCTGCAATAAATCATTCCGGACGAACCGAGTTTTAGTCGCTCGTAAAACCGGTATAAACCGTCCCGGTATTAGATTAACTCGATCCGCGGCTGCGTCCCGCGCTCATTCATTCTATCCCTGGAATGCGACGCCTGTAGTTTAAACAGTATCGGCGCGAGTATGTATCACGTTGGTGTGCACACGTGTACGTATGTGTATATGGTTGAAACGGGGGTGTGTTTGAAACGTCCATAAACGACCCTTCGTAACGCGTATAAAGATCTCGTACCCGGTAATTGATCCTGTACGCAGCATCCAATTATTACATCCAACCGCCGGTGGATGCACTTGTGCAGCTTTAAAATGTTTACCTCCTACGGATGGATGCTGCGAATTTGCAAGGCACCTTGGAGCCAGGGTCAATAAAATCAATAGAAAAAAACTGTCCCTTGACGAGCAACCAGCTGATTGTGAGTCACTTGTAACTGACGAAAGTACACGAGATACGCAAAAAAAAAACACTCGATAAAAAAAAGTCAAGTTACAAAACGGAAAGGAAGATAAATAAAGTGTGACGGGAGATAAATTGAAGATTTTTTTTCCAATAAAGCAAGTTTCGTAATTACCATTGTTTTTGTTTATTCTACTTCCACGTGGTTATATTTGAAAATTTAATTAAGAATTTTGCGCGCTCATTGGTCTATGTAATTTGTTGTTTGCTTCAACAATTCTCGTTTCTAATTTGCTGAAACTTATGTCTGTACTGTTTGCAGGTACGTTAGTGGTTTCACCAAAACGTACGTCGTGAGACTTCAAGTCATCGTTAGGCGACGGAAAGTTAAATAAGGTTACATTAAGTAGAGTTCAAATTAGATAACATCCGTAATGAAACGCAGCACCGAAATTTTGAGTTTTACCGCGAAATGCTTTTTCCCTTCGTGGTTATGAGATACATATATGGTATAGTCTTGACGATTCCTTCCGTACATCAATTCGGCAAGATGAAATACGTAAAATATATTCGCAAACTCAGGGACGCAGCATTAGGTATTCATATTGGAAACAGCAGATGCGGATTTGTGCGTTCAAAGACCCGTTTGAATGGGAAATAAAAAAATAATATTCAATGAGATCTACTACAGCGCGCATGCGCAGTCGCGCATACCGGAAGTCGAAGTAAAAATGTATACATAATCCAGTACGACTTATGGAAACTTTGACAGGCAATGTGCCGGAATTGTGAATTCGTCGAATTTACCTTTGATCAGACGTTTTTTCGTCAGATGAATTTCCGAGGACGCCACCTTCTACAAAGGAAATGAAAATTAAAAAAGAGAACAAAGGAGACGAGTAAATAAAGAAAAACTGCCTCCGTGGGGACACGAGGCAAATGATCTTCATACGTGAGAAGAAAATCGTCCTTGAAATTACTTTATACAGGTTGGGTTAGGTTAACCAATAAGTTATAACAGGAACGAGAGAGCAAAAGGTTACAGGGTGCGCAGGAATTTTGAAGATTTTAAAATAAAGTTAGACTACACACGGCACAAGGGTATATGCAAAGTCTACACGGTGCTACGTGTGCGAGATACAAAGTCCTCGAGGAATATTTCAAAGGAATATTTCTCTGATCTTATCGGAAGGAGAGCCTCTTAAAAAGGACGTCGTTTTGACGCATTCCAAATTTATAAAGGCGTAAACATTCAAAAACAAAAAACTAACAGATTATATACAAATTGCATATGTAACAAACATATTTACTTTATCGTACATCTGTAAATATATTTCCGAAATATCATCCAATAAAATAATTTCAGGATAAAACAAATTTAATCAATTTTCGACCGATTGGCTTTCGTTTTATCTTTTTTTTTTTTCCAAGGATATTCTGGAAAAGTGTCATTTCCACGTTTATCCCTGAGGCATTTCTGTCTCGATACGTATATGCCAATATTCAATTTCAGTACAGTAATAACAAATAGTAATACTGCAAAAATGTAAATATCAACAGTCAGGTTAGACACGCTAATCAGAATGGTTGACATGACGTAGCCACGAGTCCAATAAGCATTAGCAATGAGAACTGTCAAGTAAATGTAAACACGCCAGGAGCGACGGCGGAATTGAAAATGTATCGATGTCAGATTCAGCATAAGTCCTACGTATGAGCAGTGACGTAATACACGCTAGCTACATAAATTGATACCGCAAGCACTTTATATTCCATTACGTTTTAAGCAACCGCTCCTCGGTCGCCGTACGCGCAAAGCGTAATCGCTAATAATTAAATAATCTAGCAACGTGCGCCGAGATCCTTCATTTTCATTGAAACTTCAGTCGTCGGATACATTTGGATTATTTTATTAAGCGAGTTACTGCGAACAAGTCATATGGAAAATTCATGTGTCTACATCCTACTGTGTACTTGAATTTAGCAATTAGGATCTGATTGATGATGAAACACACACACATATGTGTATGTGTCATCAATCAGATCCCGCCTGCTTTTCCAGAAACTTCGGTCCTGTACCCGTTACAACCCTTAAATCTCCTTCTCACCCCCCAGTCGACCCTTTGCTTCCCTTCGCTGAGAAATTTTGGTATTTAGCGAGCACGATGTATGCTTGGTAAGTTTAAAATTTGGGACTGAAATAATTTCGGAAAAGTGTTTGAGACGGCATTGAAAATAACACGGGAGAATGTGTGCTGTCTTACAATTAGACACATGCTACCTGCTGTAGAAAACATTTTTTTTTGTACATCTGGCGGTCAGTATAAGAAAAAAAAAAATTATATTACGAAACAGACATTGTTTTTTTTTTAATTCTTACAATTAAGAAAATTGGAGAATATTAAGGTTAGATGTTTGTTGTAGTAAGTCTGTACCGGATCGTTAAATAATGAAATTCACGTTTAAAATTATTATAATCCGAAAGGCTAAAATATTCGATGGGAAAACAACCCTCTTTGGGTCACTTCTTTAAACAATAACAATTAGGACGTATTTTTCTTTTTGTTTTGCTACTAATTGACGAACATTCTGAAATTTGATTACCCGCCATTCTTGCGCGAGGAGTAAAATCAATTGGGGTTAAAATTTGTCATTATACCTTTTGATCCCCCTTATCAGGGAGGAAACTCTGGGACAAATTATTGTAGAAGCAGCGATAATACTTGTAATGGATCAGGTAAAATAATCTTCAGAGATTTCAGAGCATTAGAGCGGTCATCATGCGGATCGCTGGAAGTAGAGGATTAATTACGATTTCGGCACTGAATCAGCAGACTATTGCTGCTCGTCCATCAGGGATGGCTAATAATCGGGGAATGAGATAAGGCGAGAGAGAACGAAGTAAGATCAATAGGAGGAGAGAGAGAGAAGGAGACCGGGACAAAGGGATAAACGTAAAGGCAGGACGAAAGGTATAATAGGATAGTGGGACACCAAGAATTCAGGAGGCTGGAAATCCCGCTAATCTTACGTGACTTTTCCTAATAAAACATTATTTTGCTTATGCTCTCTTCCGTAAATCTTTTTGTTGCCGACCCGTGATTATTAGGTTGAACGAGAACACGAAGCGCCTGACTTTTAGAGAAAAGAGGGAAAGAGGACAATTGCCGATCGTATATCGATTCGATTTGCGCAAAGAAAATCATTATACTTTTACAGTATGTTTGTGTACTTTTATTTTTTTTATCGTGATAATAGTAATGGTAATAGTACAGGGTGTACATCGAAACTCTGGGATGTTAGGCAATGTTGGTCGCTTCTCACGAGCGAGGGGATGATACTTCTCCCTAGTTGACTGTCCAGCCGCTCTTTAATCATCTCTTTGGCGTCTGAAAAAAGGCATTACGCACTCTCGCAGGACACACAAAAAATGTAAGCCAAGAGCAATTACATTTTTTTGTTCATCCTATTTTTTCTTCTTTTCCTTCGTGCTCGTCAAATCTATCCGCCACTTTTATTCGTATACGAAGATGCTGACCGTAGAATGAAACGACAATAATATTAAAAGAATTTTAGGAAACTAAAAAAAATTTAACGTATCTCGAAAATCCACAGGAAACTCGAATGCAACATTTCGCAATGGCGTCTTTCTTCTTCCCCACCCAGTTCAGCATGTCGATTGCCAAACGACCCGTTGCAATCTGCCCCACATAGCGCACCAAATATGTCTTAATGTTTTCACAATTTTCCGATCCAGGCCAATTCCCTCGATTAGTTTTTCAATTACAATTTTTCAATTCAACTCTTACCTCGCCCCCCCCCCCCTCCTCCCCCGGGCCGTACTATTTCAACCCTACCTACCTGTACATTAAAGTCAACAGTAAAATAATTTTGTCATTTATCTTTTCCCACTTTATTATATTACTTTGTCTTGAATTCTGTTGTCGACCTCAATGCGCCCATGTTGCGTTACTTTATGGTTTCGCATTAATGCCAGCCGTTTTACGTCAGCGGCGCTTTGCACGTACCAAGATACAAGTCATAATGTTTTAGGAATTTATATTGGTTTTATAATGGACGAATGGAGCGAGCAAAATTTTTTTTTCTTCAAATTTCTAAGCATTCAAGGGTCCCTATTCCTTGTCATAAATATTCCGTGCTTATGATACCCGTGACAAAAGTTATGTATAATTTTCTTAACCTAAATTTAAAAAATCCTGTTAATTACTTATGTCAATTAAACGGTTAATTATTTGCTATAAGAGCTACCGTGGTCTTTTAAAAATCTAATACAAATTTTTATTCCACAGCGCTGATCCGGCACTCCTTTCTTGCCTAAAGGAATGTCGGACATGCTGTTTCTATAAATCAGATTTTTTCCGATCTCCCCCCCCCCCCCCCCCGCTTCCCTCTTTTCGCCACGTCGTTCGATATCGCATAATACGAAGCAGCAGCAGCAAAGCTACTCGTGCGGATAAAACATGAAGGACGTGAATCCGAAGAGCGTTATATTATGGAAAAAAGGGAATAAAAATAAAAGACATATTTTATTGAATTGGAAATTGAACGTCGTGATTGTACCTAACCTAACCCAACACAATCCAACCTAACCCAACCTAACCGAAGGCAACTGCATTATAAGCGATGCAGCTGGTCGGCATCATAAATCTTCGTATAATGTATATAGGTATAGTCAGTGATATAGGTGTGGATTCCCATCCCGTGGGATAGAATAATTCAGGATGGAATGTACCAAAGAAATAAAGAAAAAGATAAAGAGAAGATAATGCTTGGTACAAGAGGATGAACAAGTGTTCATTGTAATTATCAAGGTAGATTGACTGTCAATTACGACTAAATCCGTGCAGGTACTCTAGCAGATGTGTATTTGCAAATATCAAGATATTTTTAGAATCAGTTGTTAAGAGAAATTTTAGAAAATTTTTATTTTCTGAAATAATACGTTTTTGATATGGTTCCGTGTGTTTTGGACTGTTCGTACATGGCGGCGTGGGAAACGCTAGGTGGTTTGAACCCCTTTTGCGAAAGTGCCTGCGTTCAATTTGACCCTTATCGCAGGGTTGAAAGTGTGATCCGATCGAATGCGAGAAAAAAAATAAAGAGAGGAAGACATTTAGAAATTTAAATAAAAATTTCTGAAATATGTTTATGACTATATCTTATGATGTAACAATACATAATGGGTCAATCCACTTTTGAAAAAAGAAAAATGTCCGTGTGTTTAGAATTTTTTACTTATTACTGCGCTGCTTTAAATAGAACTTGAATTGTCATTAAGGTCGTGATTACACAGGGGAAAAAAAATATTAACATTTTAATGGTATCGTATTAAGAGAAATCCTGAGATGAGAAAAAGAGGCGCATCCGGCAGGGACAGAAGAAAATTAATCTGTCTCGCGTTGAATTGGTTTTCGGAACTTTCTTGAAAAGTTCAACAAGTAATGTTTAATCGAGAACGGAAAGTACGCCAAGAGAATTTTTAGATAAAAGTTTAAGACGGTGGGAATAATAAATTGTAATAAAAATTAAAAATCCTCTGTTAAAATGTGATTACTTCATTAGAACATACCAGCTGGTTACCCTGCTCAACCATCTGTTCTCTAAGAAGCTAAAATACGGTATTAAAAAAACATGCCCAAAAAAAGAAAAAGAATTTTGAAAAATTCAAGCAATCTTGCGAAATCGTTCTTAGCAAAAGCGTCGAAATGGCTGATACCCTTTTTGAAAACTTTTCCGTCTCTCAAGACTTTCTCACGCACTGTATTCATTCTCTTAATAGAGTGAATTTTTTTGATTCAGTATGAAACAAAGAAAAGAAATTAAAAGAAGAAAAGGGTAGAAAAAAAGAATCGAGAATACTTGAGTCGGCAAAACCCCAGTCACTCGTGACAAGAAATAATAAAGAAACAATTGGTTCGATAAACTATGTGCATCTTAATATATTGAAAAAAAATATTTATACATATACATACATAACAATCCACTTACCCAACAATTTAAAAGTATTGCCCAATACCAACAGCTACAGTAACACTTTGTTCTATAAAAAAAAAAAAAAAAAAAAAAAAATTTATAAAAATAAAAAAACTTCAAAGAAATAAGTCAAAAGTGAAAATCGCTCGTTCTGCATACGACGTAACGTTTAATGACGGGGTACCCATATCACTCTAGTCATTTGTCGGATCAATCAACGGATACGAGCCGATCGCCCGAGGCCCGAATGACTTTGAGGAATCATTGACACACAGTACGCAAGAGAGCTGATCTTTAATCTCGACGATTCCAGGAACCATAACTAATAATTTTTATTCGATCGATCTCTTTGCCTCTCTCTTACTACGATAAATTGTCTATGTCGTATAATCATCCTCGTTGACTGAAAGTAGATACGTGACGTTAATAGTCAGTCGTTTGCAATAAACAAAGAAACCGTATAAAATAAAAATAATGTACCTACCTGTAACACAAACCGCTTCCAGTTCCAATACCTTCCAGAACGATCGAACCTGAATTCCCTCTTCTCGCCGTCCCTAACGATTGAAACAAAGGTTTTTTGGCGACTCGAAAAGACGCGACAGATTTGAACGCAAGATAATCCCAATTAAGTTTCAAACCGAACAGCATCCAGAGCTAATAAGCTTCCAAGATCTGTCTTGGATTCTCCTCTTGTTTTCTTCGATCGCCATTGTCTGTCTGCGACTGGTTCAATATTTTTTCTCTTTATTTACGTCCAACGTAGAGACACTTTAACGGCTTGACGTTTGTTACGCGACGCGAGCGCCGCACGGCGAGCGAATAAGGTACTTTGAGATACAGCGGATACGAACGCCGCCCGGTGGCAACGAAGGGAAACCTTGATAGTTATTTTTTAAATCTCAAAAATCAAATTCAGTGCTACAGAAATTTGTTGTAAATTCTTATTTTTACATAATATACCTTAAAGGTAATACGGACTAGATACGCGTGGAAATGGTTTCACGTTTATTCGCTTCTTGAAACTGTATACATTCGAGTTACGTGCCAACGAAACACGCACAAAAAATGTCTGGCTAGTATCAGACATTGCCTACCGAATGCATCGAATAACTCAAACACGCCGTGTCCGTTAAAAACTTCCTCAGAACTTCCTCAATAATGAATTTCTTTTGCGTCAGTCCCAAAAATACAACAAATAAATGTAAATAAAAGAACACTCGAAGCCCTTTAAATGTATCCAACAATGATAAACTACGTTGTCTTGAAAAATCGTATATACTATTCTTATCTGGCCACCATAAACCTACATATAGGGTGTACAAAAGAAATCGAAAAAACTGCACAGTCACAGTCCCTCCTTTCCTCTCCTTTCCCCTCCTCGCCGTCCAGCCAAGACCCTCAATGAAATGCAACGTTAAATTATACATTTGACTCCAGACGAATCCAAGATGTTTCAGGTAAAGAAAAAGAAAATTGCGTAACCACAGTAATTATAAATGATAAAGTATGCGTGCTCGTATCGACGCCCCGCGTCGAATTAGAATCGCAATCGGATTGATTCGTTGTATATTTGAACGATGGGACTGGATATGTCGTGTACGGTTTTGAGCTCGAGGCCAAAATATGTCGTACGATTGTCAAAATTTAAGCAGCTGCTTGACTGTTTCACAGTTTGTCGACCTCGGCCAGGACCTCAATTAAGACCTCAAGTTACTCTCTTGTGATATACAAATTCGCTAGATCGTTCGAGCGAGGCCTGCTTCAAAGGATCAAATTATTCTTGGTCTTTAATACGGGCGCTGACGTCACGTCCCTCGGGATTAATTTTCAGATGGTTCTATACGAGGATTCTGTGTCGGTTCTATGGAATTTATTGCGCAATGATGCTGTAATCTGAATTATTCTTGAATTCCAATTTAATAGCTTTTACGATTACGGTTGGTGGACTCTGTCTTGGGAATTGGAATAAATTGAAGAAAAAATATATATAGCTACTTACACAAAGTCGTACAGTAATAGTAATAGAAAAAAATCTGATTAAACAAATCTGACAACTAATCCTGTCATCCTATCGAAAATTGACCAAGATTATTTATCCAAGGCGTGAGAATGAAATAAAAATTATCGTAAAATAAAGGATACAGAGAGCAGCCTCTTACTCGCCGGGGAATTGAAACATAGCTGTATCAAGAATGTGCAGCGAAGCGTCTGACCAAGAATCTTATGAATTATGCAGTCGCATGAGTTAGGATGACGTAATAAATTTTTTTTAAAAGGCAGCATCGAAATCTTTCGACAAAGTCAGATTCTACGTAAAGGAAGTGCGATAAGGAAAAAAAATCATGAAAAAAAGAAAATCAAAATTTCACCTCTCGTCAGATATCGGCGATCAGGAATTTCTTTGTCGTGTCCAGTGAACGCAAGTGCGATGCCCTGTCACTCGTCAATTCCAGTTATCCCCCTTTTTCCGTATCGCAACGAAGAGAAACGTTCCCAGCTGAATTTCACGTATGCCGTAAAACCGGCGTCGAATTCGCGGATCCAAAAGCAACCGAGTAAGAAGCTAACCTGGGAATGTGGTTCGCGTATAAGTAATTGCATTTTAATTACACAAGGTAGGAAGGATCAGGTAGTTTGTAATTCAGGCAATCCAGTATTGGGTACGTACATGTTCGGTACATACACACGTACAACCAACCCTCGCTTCGCGATAACCACTATGCCCGTCACGAGATTCTAAGAAGCTGCAGGAGGGTCCCTGGACCATTATAGTAGTATACCTATATCTATCGATAATATAATATTTTCATCGTGAACGAGTAGCGTCGAGATCTCGTCGATGGGCTATTGACTTGGTTCTCATAGAAATTCGTAGGGGATTTTCATTTCGCATTATACGTCGTCCATTTGGTACGGCGTAATTTCCCTGTCCCTTCAATTTCGTTGCAAATGGACTCCGGACTGTAATATTAAAAGCGTCTAACTGCATTGAAATAAAGAAATAAAAAAATAAAAAATGAAAGCATCACGTCGCAAAGTTACACGATCCGTTTCAATTATTTTGATAAGTTGATTGGATTAAATGTGAAATAATACGTGCAATTATAGGGGAGTCTCGGTTCCGACTGACAGGATCTCGTAATTGTATATTAATGGCGGAGACGTCATGTACGACGTCTGGATTTGCGAGTCCGTTTTGCCTGCTGCTGCTCCTCCGTCCGATTTGCATCGTTCGTTATAACATTTATAACATTTATAACATTTCTAACCGTCTCGTTACGGCCCTGAGCTAGACAAATCCTCGATTCGAGCCGCTGCGATCGCTCGAAAACTCCTGCCCCGTTAACTGACGCTTCCTTCCGAGAAGCTAACGCGTCGCGACGCAACCATGGGAATTCTCGCACGCGCTGCCACGTCGAGAGGAGCGACTGGTGTGACGTGTGTGACGTGTGCGCGTGTGCGCGTGTACGTGTGTATGTCAAATAAAAAAGAAGAGCAGAAAAGATGAAGCGGCGCGAGAAACGTAAGGGGAGAAGAAAGGATAATGAGTAAAAAAGACAACAGTGAAAAATGAAGTGACGGGTAGAGAAAATGAGAGAGACAGAGAGAGAGAGAGGGGGTAGAGAGAGGGGGGAGGGAGAATATAGACATACTAGAGAAAGAATAGAACTTGGAATGACGGGAAAGTGAAAATAAAATTAGCCTGATATTTTGGCCTATTACTGTGCTTATGGAAATTCTATGATATTCTATTTATTGTAACATTTTGATCGCGCATGCGCGGTTTTTTAATGATACGAAAATGTAGAATAAAACGTGGCTACCGAAATAGGCTTTTCGTTCGACGTGCTTTCATCCCACAGTGGAATTTCGAGTTAATTTAAATTCTGCGAGATTCGTCCGTCCTTTGTGGAATTCAACGGACGAGGCGAGTGTCTTTGGAATTTTTAGTTTAAGTCAGTAGCCATATTGAAATTCCAAAATTTTCCGACTTTTTTTTAATGCTCGATGTTATAATCAGCTTTACGCCATAAGGTACGTAAAATCCATAAACGTGAAAAGCTCATAAACCCAAGCGAATTCATCGTTTTCAAGAAGATTTCCCGAAATTGCCATAAGCATAGAATCTACCTGGAACGATCAGCCTTTTAACAGTTATTAAACTTATTACTTATTACTCTTATTAGCATCCCTGGAGATCCTCTCGAATTTCACCACGTCACATCCTCCCTTGATGTTTCGTACAGCCTTCGGTTTTTCTTTGCAGCAGCAAGCGAAGCTGGGAGTGACAAACAGCATAGGGAGACATTCTCAGAGGTATTGACATAGGCCAAGGGTCGCGTGAGAGTCATTTCCGTAATACAGATTTATACTTTTACGCTCTGTTCAACGATCGGCAGATCACAAGAAAATCATTCAGGAAGTAACGAATTGTGAAATTGACCCCGAAGTGACCCACTCAATTCTAGTCTTTATATTAGATAATGATTATATTGTACACACGTGCTACCGTTGGTCCCTGATTTTAGGCAACCGTCAAATCTTGAACTTTTGTTATCGTCATCTTTATGTATATATGTATTATGTATTATGTTAAGTTTGACAACCCAAATGGTTTAATTAAGTTAACCGAAAACTTGAAAATTGTTCAGGGATCTTGTGGCGTCACTTAGCTTATCTTGTCCAACATATTTTTTAAATGTTTTATTTTTTTTACTCACACTGACTTCACTGAGAATATGGGGGGGGGGGGGGGGCGAGTTAATTCTGACCTTCCGCAATGCCAAAAAAGAC
>JARPRH010000410.1:0-22535 GCA_031763665.1 Calameuta haemorrhoidalis | reverse complement strand
CGCCCCCCCCCCCCCCACAGATAATGCGGACCTACCTCAATGCCAATAAAGACTATCGGAATGTCGGAATTTGATTATTTTTTCTTAGAAACTTATCAAAGCGCTCGAGCACGCAGTTCAAGCAAGGTGTGTCATAGGATATTTTGTTTCGCATGTGTGAAATTACATGTGCGATACCACGTGGTACAAATAACCACAACGTAAATAAAAAAGACAGCCTCTAAGCAGTTCGATATATGAATATTGGTTCATCATATATGACATGTCAGAGATGCACTGGATCGAGTAACCAGAAGCAAGAGAAACAATTCGATAGTCGCATGCCTCGAGTGTCTCCAATAAATTCCATTTGAATTGGGTATAAGTACAGTCCGTTACAAGATTAGGTAATAATACGAAAGAAGTAATGATTATATTTGCCCAGTGACATCAGGAGTAGGTGATAAGTTGATAACAATACGATTAAAGGTATTAAGAATTTTTCAAACATTCAATTTGATTAATTCGCGTCGATTAAATTGATTAAACGCGTTTAACACGATATAATTTCGAGAGTAAGCCAAAGTTAAATTAAATTGACTACTTTAATAATCCTAATTGTAACGATCGAATAATTGACAATAGATCTTATCGGTTTATCGATTTGATTGTACATTAAGTTTACTAAGATTATTACTCGACTAACGGTAGGTATACTTATTGATAAAAATTCTCATTGACGATTATCACCTGCAAAACTGAATGCGTAGATCTAGATTTTTTAATTTCATTCACCCGCTGCCTTTCGTCAAGGATCGTCTATTTTTCTCATATATCTTACAAAAAAATAAAAAAATAAAATAGAAAAAATAAAGATTGATTTTTCAAAAACAGAACAAAATTAATAGCGAGGGTCTGCGCTCGGTACGAACTCCAAGAAAATCAAGAGAAAGATAAAATAATAATATTAACAATTTCCTCGTTCGACCTAACCAACAATCACTGCGTGTCGGACTCCGTAATTCTCGCGTGCCTTCTATCCGGTGGTAATAAACTCACCGGGCAAAGGCAAACTCGCCGTTTTAACAGGAGGGAAAAATAAATAAGAATAAAGAGAGTAGCAGCGCCTCCCCGAAGAAAAAAGATAAGGATACTAAAGACACGACAGGAAGCGTAGTTCTCCTTTGCCGACCGAACGGCACTTTTACGAGCGATTTTAAAGATAAAGCGTAAACGCAATTCCACACGGAACGGTAGCCCTCGAAATCTTCATTTTCTTTTTCTTACTTTCTTCGAACCTCTTTCTTTTTTTTTTTTTTTACTTGCTTCACTTCGCATGCTTCTCCCGTTCTCCGACTTCTCCCTTCTCCGTTATGTCAAATTACTACCTTTCAAGAGCACAAGACCCTCTGCCGTTTTCATAAAGCAATTTGTATCCTGTACCATGTAGGACATAAGTAGCATTTATTGGCACGGTGTAATATTAACGGTAAGAAAGAAGCAACAGGTTAAAAAGAATATCGAAAGTACGAGACGAATAACAAGATATAATCTTGGTACACCGACTGTACGCTTTCGATAGATTGTACATTGGAATCAGGAGTCAAGAATTTCCAATATTCCCGATACACTTGATTTCTGACTCTTGAAATATCGCGACAGTTCCCAGAATGCTCCTACAGAATTCTATCGAGTATCGACAAGCTGACTTCCGTTAACCGATTAACCAGATATTGAAAATCTATTGCTCGTGAATTATTACGTAGCAGTCCAATATTTTTTTAATACCATAACACTTTGTAACAATAAATTGAATAACTGAGACCTACCCTAATATATATACGTGTAGCCTAGTTTTATCTATTTTTTATTCATACTATATACACACACATATATATATAGTATATACTCAAAATTGATTTTATGGGTTGGATACGAGTACATTACGTACCGGGCAGTAAAAGCCATTCGAGTGTGTCGGATGGTAAGATGAAAATAAGCTGCTCGACGAAGGAAGTAAATCTAAGAATCTCGTTATCGTCTCCTCTTACAGGAGTGGTCCTTTCAAAATGGCGACAGCCCAGGGCTGTAAGCCCATATTTTATATTTATGGCGCGAATTTCCGTAAATCTCTTTGCCAGTTACGATCTGCCCAACCACCCGCATAACACGTATACTCCGTTCGTGTAAACACAAGGAGCCCGGGTGTTTTAAAGCGGCTGAGGTATAAAGAGAAACATGCCGGCTGCTGCTTTTTTTCGGCTCATTTATTTCACGCTGCGACAAATTTCGTTGAGGTGGCGGGAGATTTGAAAAAAGTTATGCAAAACAGGACAAGTTGATGCCCTTTGTACGAAGATTGCGGCTCTTCTTTTTATATCTTACGTAGCACCATGTAGATCAACCCGCCACTGTATCACGGTATAATATATTCAAAGAGTTATGGCTATTATGTAGATCTAATGCCAAGACGCCAAGATAAAGATCGACGAACGCCACTCTATATTTTACGCTTGTCTATTATCACTGTTATCAGAAACGCGATACTCATTTATGTTCGAGAAAGAACGCGAATTGGGGTGAGGTACTAAAAAAGTAGAGAAAAACAGAAAATTAAGTTATTCAAGAAAAAAAAAAGGAGAAACTTACACGAATTTAAACACCAAAAATTTCTAGATTAAAAAACGACGAGTTGTCGATGAAAAATCAATGTCAATAATTTTTTTGTGTCTTTTAATGAAAATCTTCATACTCGTTGGTGTATCCGGATTGTAACACTAATGGTGTATACTGCTTTAACGAGAGTTTCGATAAAAAATGAAATCGACCACGAAATACGATATTCATTTCCAAGGCTGTGGTAACACTGATTTTGTACCTACGTTATCTCGCAGTGGGGATTGTTTCCAAGTGACCGATACGCCAGCATCCCCACTAAATAGCAGCAGGTAAGGCACGCTGCGTCAATCTCAACTTGTGAAAAATTGCGTAATCATACCTGTTTTACGTTAAGCAGATCAGCAGTTACAACCAGTAAATCAGGCAGCATCTCCACGCTAGGGTACCGGATGAGACTCGCTGTACCAATCTAAGCTTGCAATTTCTTCCTTCTGTTATTTTAACGTTCGCAAAAAAATTGCATAACTATACTTGCTCTATGTTAAGCAGATCAATAGCAACAGCTCTATGGGTTCGGCATAATGTTGCACGTTACGTAAGAAAGAACTTTGCTTTTCCCTACTTTTTTATCCTACTCAGCCATTCTTTGTCTTTATCTTTTTCTTCCCCTGCTTTCTCATGATTGCATTCCGCCATATGGATTTTATACCCGGTTTATCTTCGTTGTCCCGTCTTTCGACTCTGTACTTGATATAATTGGACTGTAAACTTTCCATTTGAAATTATAATCCAACGGCTTAATAATAACTGATATCATATCATGGCCACACGGCGAATTATTCCATCTGTGATTTTTTTTTTTTCAATAGTTATCACATCCATTGATTATATCAATGATATATTTCTGATCGATTAGAAAAAGTAATTTTTAAAGTTTACATCTTTTTTATATTCTAATATCGAACTTCTCAAACTACGCCATAGTCAATTCAATTAAAGTATTAAACTTTTTAAATTATACTATAGTTAATTAAATCATTTAAGCATCATCATGACTTATAGATACGTATTATCGAAATTATTTTATGATTAGGATTAACATTAATCGCACACTCGATAATTTTATTGACAAATTTTTTAATAAATTCAATCCTTCAGTTATATCACGTACTAATGGATGCACTTTACTGTCCGTTTAATAATAGTAATTTAAAAGATTTCAAGGTCAGATTCAGTCGAAATGGATTATACAACTTTTCAAATCCTACTGGCCAAAACCAAAAAATATTTATGAATAAGCATTATCAATTATTATAAATTTACATTTGCTTTATTATTCATTTTTCAATCTTTATAACATGTATAAGGAAGATTTTCTCAAAGTATGAGCTACGCAATTTTCTTTCCTGTTGATTTTTTTCAATAAAAAAATTAAAAAACGTGAAATACGTTTTTTTACAAATATACGGCAAAAGGATTCGAAAATGATTCGGCGCGTATGGACTTCTCTAGAGAGCCCCCATAACCTTCTATAATATTTATTTTCTTCATTTTGGCATGTCGGGCACGTAGAACTTCCGTGTTCAATTTTCATGATTGAGAAAGATATTGCAAAATGCGTAAATCGGACTGTACTCTTACGCCTAAAAATTGAAAGTAAAAAATTTAAATTGTCTTGGAATCTCGGTAACATAAACATTGGGATCTTCATATTGTACGTAGTTACGCCTTACCTGTTAGTCCCGTTAGTTTAAAATAATTTTTATCATCTCTCTTGTTTTTTGCTTTCCTTCAGGTTTTTTTTTTCGTGCAATTTCAGAACGATTCTATGGCTTTCTCTTTTAGTATATACACATTATTATACATACGCATGTCCATCGACGAATAGTATGTAAGGCGTGTTCTTTTTTGCTTCCTCGTAGAGGAAGCTGTTTTTCCTTATTGTCTCTCTCTTTTTCTTCGATCATTCTATCGCAACTCTACAAAATCGCCCTGATGAATCTAAGCAACAGAAAATTTATAGTGATTCTTCTACGTGATTGTGATACAACGAACTAACCAGTGGCTACGAGTGAACGTGATGATTTGATATTCATCATGCACTCACCATCCACTTCGCAAAAAAAAAGTCAAACCCAGCCCAGCGAGTTATTAATAACGCAAGATTTCCTTGATGGAATCGAATTTCTGAAAACAAACTTAAAAAAAATGATCAAAAAATTAAAAATAATTATCTGAATTATACCTAATGATACAGTTAAACTGACAAATAGTGTATTTCCCTGTCGCCAGAAATTTTTTTTTTAATACTTCACTGATAACAGATCGTTATATCAAACTATTGAAATTTATTGTCAAATCCACTTTTATTCGTAACAACATGATTTTCTTGATAAGGAAAGATAAATATCAGCTGTTAGGTTAGCCTAAGGAAAATAAAAAAAAGGATTCCTTAGGGGCTCGAATGTCATATATTTTTATTCGTGTTACGTAACTATTGATTATCTATCGTGAGGACTCGGTCACTCCCGGCGGAACTCTTTCAGAATTTACGAGTTTCTACCGAGGTGCTTTGAAGCGACGTGTCGGATGAAATCAAACACCCTATATACATTATATTTCACGTAACGTATATAGCTATATTAATATTTTACAAGCTTTTTCTTCAAGTCCAACATGCACGCATTTGACACGCAAGAGACTGATAACAAGATACACAAAAAAAAAATAAAAATATTATACAACTGTAAATTTCATATAAATTAATTTGAAAAAAAATGTCATTAAACAATAGCAGTAGCTTTGTCGACTTTCGAAATATTAATTCAGTCCGAATGCAGCCGAGAATGCTACGATCGCCGTCCACTGTAGTCCGGTTTACGTAAGTCAACCCTGTACGTTTTTTCCTTCCAATCTCCTTCGGATCGACGGGGTTGAGACCTATTGAAAAATTAATTCGCTTTACCTGCCGACACGAACGAGACACCCACTTGGCGTAATATGAAATTTAGCCTGGAATCGCGCGGCATCGTATAATCAGCGACCGCGATCGTGTCTGCTTTGTTGTCGTGAAACAATACCCCGTGTCAGCTGCATATGAGGGCCTCATGAGACCACATATGTTATCTACATGGCGGTTCAAAAGGAAGATAACTGGTATGGTTATCTCTGTATCCACAAATTCCGAATATTTCAATGTCCAAGACAGTTTTTGTTAATTTACGGTAAAATTAATGTACAAACTTATTCAGAAATAATGAATCACCTGTACAATATTTTTTGATTTTTCAATTTTTCAATTTTTAATGTGTGTGTGTGTGTGTATAGTAATATATTAAAAATGCAATCAACAGTGTAGTGAATGTTGAAAATTAATGGCAAAAAAATTAGCATATATTGAATATAGAAATATATCATTGTATAAAAATTAATACTTATACATGAATTACGAACAAATTATGCGTTTTAGGGTACGAGATGCTAATTGTGAAATTTAATTTAAAAAATCGATTTGATTGGTAATTAAAAAAAACCGTTAACGATTCGATTCGCGTAATTTTTGTTTGATATGCATCTTCGATGACTCATGTGTTTGTGAAATAAAGTTATCAATAGAATTAACAAGTGTAGATACAACGTGGCAGGATCAATGTTAATCCGATGTTGAAAGAAACTACGTTATCTCCCGTAAGAACATATCCGATATAAAAAGAGGACGCCAAGTACGTAGACCGGTTGCAGGTAGTTTGTGCAAAAAATGCTGCGAAATCAGTAGTTGGTGTCAAGTATGCTTCCATGAAAGATGTACCACCTTTAACCATATGTAACATATATCAAATGGTTATTTTGTTCGTGTAAATATATGTCATTTAATTCTTAATATATAAGATTTAACATATGAATATTTTATTAGAGAATCTTTCATTTGTTTTAAATTTGTATTAAGAAAATTGTATTAAGACTAATATACGAGTGTGAAAATATCGATAGTACAGCGAGAGAAGCTTAAAATATCTGAAGCAATAAAAGTGATTGTAAGTTTAGATGACAGCGCGATCGACTCCCACTGCTGGTATTAATTAAATTGCATTAATCGAATCGTTAAAAAATTTTACGAGCTAACCTTATCTTATTGCTTGCACTTCGAATAACAAGGGTATAAAACCCGTGTAAAAAGTTTTGTGCAAAATCGAAATTAAGTAAAAGCGTCGTATCGGCATTTTTGGCGCCTCGGTGGTCTTGCAAAGGCTAATTTTAATTATTTCACTGTTTGGACCCAATTGGGACCTGTCTAACTTATTGCCACTTAGCAATCTCTTACTCGAAGAAGCCCAACTGCAGTTGGACTAGGGCCAATTAATTAACTGATCGATTGTTTCCTTGCTTAATGGTAATTAAAAATTAATATTTAGGCCCAATATATAAACATTACATTGGCATTTTTAGTTACGACAATTTTAAAACTTGATTTTGACTCAGCTTGATAAGATACCGAACTTTGATTATCATTCTTGTCATATTGAATTAATGTCACCGTAAACAGTTCCAAATACTCGTAGATTATACGATGAAGAATTATTCTGACAGGTACTTCATGATTATCAAATAAGACTTAAATAGGATTAAGGGCTGCAAGTCAGGCAGCAGGTCATATGTTCTATCACGAACGTGATACGAGGTATAGGATTAACTTGAATTAAATTATTAAGCCAATCAAGAATCTTCTATATATATACACGCAGGGTTATTCGCCCCAAACGTACTGCCTGAAGATAGTCTGCCAATTTGATTTCTATGGTAAAACCACCTCGAGTGATGAGTCTGTCGTGAATAACCCTATGAATAGGTATATAGTAAATATAGTCATGTATACATGCAATAAATACATTAAGGGTGAGCCATTTGTAGTAACCAGGTCGATTTTTTTGAACAAGAAGCCAGATATAAAAAAAAATTTCAGATAGAGTTGTAGGGTTTCAAAGGGGACGGAAAATTTCGTTATTGAATTCCTTTCTGAGTGCAGACTGAGGCGTCAAGGTAATTCGAAGATCAACTTTCATTTTTTCAACGGAATGATGCAATTTTTTCCCGGAAATCAAAACGGCATTTAATTTTGAGTTTAGAAGTACTAGTACACTAATCACCCAAAATTGACAGGCGATAAGAATATTTTAAAAACTAAACAAACATCCGTTCCTCACTTCACTGGGCTCAGGCATCTTTAACGTCCCTCCAGCCAGCTAATGGCCCTAGTCAAATTACGATTTAAGCCGCGTACACAAGGTGGCTCAGGTAGGCTACCTAGAACGGATATTTTTTCTTATTTTCAAAATATCTTATCACCTGACAATTTTGAGTCAATAGTGTGCTTGTACTATTATACTTAAAGTTGAATGCTCTTTTAATTTACGAAACAAAAATTGCATCATCCCATTGAAAAAATCAATTAATTCCAAAATTGATCAACATTATCCCAGGGGTAACGAAATCAAAATTATTCGGATCTCTGTATATTTTCATCACTCACTGTATACAGCGAATATGCGCACTGCAATAATATATCAGTATAATTACTTTAATTAGAAACAACGAAAGAAAAATTAATGATTTTCAACAAAAATATTTAAACATTTTAGATTAAATGTTATTTCCAATTTATTAAGTAAATAAAATGTTTAACGCGTCATAATGAAGATGCAATCTTTGAGAGAATTAAAAAAAATCAAATTCTGCAAATATTAAGGTGTCTGAATATTTTCAGAATCAGTAATCAGATTGTTGATATAATTTATTTCCATACTTTACATACATTTAACTGATAGTCTAAAACCAAATAAAATTATTCTTATTGATAGGAACATATTCACGATTAGGAGAGATAATGAGCGCGATAGTATGTGATTTGATTATTATATCTGATCAGTTCGGCTGCCCTACTCCGCTTCGTGTATCCAGCATCTACGTATAAGAAGGCGAATCACAAGCGATCCCATAACAGTATCTGTGCCCAGCAAGAATCGTCAACGTTCTCCAGTATTTTTGTCAGTTCTTTTCATCGGATTTTAAAGGACATCATGAAGCTACTCTTCACACTGGGATTACTGACCTTTGTTGGTATCCCTGTTAATTGTCTGGAATGGTGGCAGACTATGTCGTTGTATCAAGTTTATCCACGAAGTTTCAAAGATTCTAATGGCGACGGTGTGGGAGACCTTAAAGGTGAATTTCTTTTTGATTTTTATTTATTGTCCTTAAATTGGGAAAATGTTTTCTTTTAATGAAAATATATACAATCGATTCAAATTGGTCAAAAAACAAAGAATCCGTATCGATCGACCAAAATTCATCAATTTTCACCGTAACACATTAATCCTCAATTTTTCCATTTTTAAGGAATCGAACAGAAACTTGAGCACCTAGTCAATTTGGGCATAGACGTTTTTTGGATTTCTCCAGTCAATCCCAGTCCAATGATCGATTTTGGATATGATATTTCAAACTTCAGGGATATCGAACCCATATTCGGAACCATGAAGGACTTTGAAAATCTGATAAAAAAAGCCCAAGAGCTGTCGCTCAAAGTGATCTTGGACTTTGTTCCCAATCACACTTCGGACTTGCACGAATGGTTTCAAAAGAGTTTAAAAAATATAACGCCCTACAGGGACTATTACGTATGGCATCCTGGAAAGATACTTGATAACGGCACCGTGACAAAACCAAACAATTGGGTAAAGAAAATCACTGAAATATTATCAATCATCGAAAAAAATATAAAAAATCAAAAAATCATTTTAAAACAATTTTCAAAAATTAACCATCTTTTTTTTCTTTTATCTAGGTCAGTTTATTCGGTGGTTCCGCATGGACTTGGCGAGACGAGAGGCAGGCTTATTATTTGCATCAATTCGACAAAGCCCAACCGGATCTGAATTACTACTGCGAGGAACTCGTACAGGAAATGAAGGTACGTGCATCTCATACGCGTTACGGCAACAGTACGTTATAACTTATAACTATATCATATAAATAATTGCCTGCTAATTAGCCGTGTAAGAATTGAGTGCGATAAGCTTGATAACAGCTAATGACATATATTATACTATATATATTACACGAAGTAGTAACAAACAATAGTAAAAAAGTCTAATCAGACAACGCGTTAATGATAAATTCTCTAGATTGTTAGTCACGCTTCTGATGTATGATGTATCGCCAGAAAATGGAAACGTCCTAGTAAAATATACATTATGTTACTAGCGTGAGATACGAATCGTTTTAAAAATTGACGAAACCATTTTTTCTGTTCTTTTTTTAAGGACGTTCTTATATTCTGGTTGGAAAAGGGAGTCCGCGGGTTCAGGGTCGACGCGGCACCTCACATCGTTGAGGACAACCGATACCTGGACGAGCCGCTGTCTGGCATTACGGACGACCCGAACAATTACAAATACACGAAACACATCTACACGGCCAGTCAGCACTACACTTACGAAATGGTTAAGCAGTGGCGCGACGTCGTGGACGCCTACGACGCTGCTAACGGCGTCACTTCGATCCTGATGATCGAGGCTTACGCGAACACGGAACTCACCATGAAGTATTACGATTACGGAGCTCATTTTCCATTCAACTTTTGGGTCGTCGACAATCTTTTTAAAAATTCAACTGCGAGCGATTTTAAAAATGTTACTGACACGTGGATGAACGTTATGCCGTCGGGTGGGACTGCGAACTGGGTGGTTAGTAAAGTATTTAATATTAATTAAATATTTATGACGTATACATTGCGTCTCTTAAATAAAATTCTTTAATTACAATGCCTGAGGGCAATTATCGATAGTTTCATATTAGTTAATTGCAACGCATAGTCGGAGGTAGTGAAAAAATTGTGAAATTCTCATAGGCTGGAAATCACGATAAGGCGAGGCTGGCTTCGCGTTACGAGGAAAGCATGGCCAAGGCCATCAGCGTCATGCTCCTGCTGCTTCCGGGAGTCAGCGTGATGTATTACGGCGAGGAGATCGGCATGCAGGACAAGTGGTTGTCGTACGAAGAGACTCAGGATCCTCAGGGATGTAACGCGGGGGAGGCCAATTACGAGGCCTTCACCAGGGATCCCGAAAGGACTCCGTTTCATTGGGATAATACGACGTCGGCTGGTACTTGGGCGTTTCTTTAAAAAGTGTTTTCTTTTGCAAAATTACATGATTTTATTATTTTTTTTTTTTTTTTTTTTTTTTCAAGGTTTCTCCACGAACAGTACCACGTGGCTTCCTGTCCACGAGAATTACCTGACGCTCAACTTGGCGGCGGAAGTGGCGGCTGAAGATTCTTACTACAAGACAGTCGTGAAAGCGGCGGCGTTGAAGAAGTGGACAGCCGTTCGAGAGGGCAGTTTCAATACTCGCTTGCTCAATGATAACGTATTTGCATTTTCCAGGTAAGACGGGAGGATCGATAAGTACGACTGATAATTATTTTGTCAATTCGAGATAAAGTGATTGTCAATGGGATTAATGTGGCTTCTTCTTTTTCTCTTTTAGAGAATTCACTGGCACCAGATCCGTTTACATAGCGATCAATACTGGCAAATCGGAGGAGACTGTCGATCTTACCGTCTTTCATGGAATTGCTAGTGAATTGACTGTATATTTGACTACGTTCAATACTACGATAACTACAGGGTAAGTGTTTAACGATAAACGATCCCGTGTAGTCATTAAAGGACGGCTTAACTAATGTTATTGGTTGAAAAAAAAATTAATTTGTTAGCAATTTTTGTTTTCGACTAATTAATTAATTTCATTTCGAAATTCAGAATCAACGTAAATCCTAAAAGCCTCGTTATTCCTCCTCGAGGCTGCATTGTCTATGTTGACGTCGAGGCAACGGAATCGTCTTCGACAATCTTCACGTCGACGGTTATCACCATTTTTGCAGCATTAGTACTGGAGTTGGTCTACCTTTAATTGCATGGTAAATTGCACGAGTGTACTAATCATTCCCGATTGAAATTTCGAATGTGAATACGTTATCAGTGAGTTGTCATTTATTAATGTATTATGTGCATGGACGCGCTATTACGACATGTCAATAACTATTCAATTTTGAAAATCTTTTTAACTTTTTCACAGATGTTAATGAATTGAAAAAACGTTCAACTTTTCCAAAAAAATTAGTGAAATTAATATTTCTTTCGTTGTATATTATAGACAAACTGTAAACAGCGAAGAAGCCTTTGTGATTATGGCTTATACCTTCATCGTGCTATACGAATGAAAGAAATGGAGACTGAAGCTAGAAGACAAATTTTGTAAATACGTATATTATTTGTTAAAAACGTTATTTCTATGTCCTTATCTTAAGTGTCTATACCTAGCATAATACCATGATGTAACGGGTGTATTAATTTGATATAGAATAAAATAAAATTTTTAGATACAACAAATTCTAATCACTACTGTACGTTAGAAGGAATTATAAATTTTTGTTAATGAAAAAAAAAAGACACAAGAAATATGTAATGACAAAAAACAGAATTAAATTATAAAAAAGGTAAAATGTCTTTTTGTACCGGTAATCTTTAATATTCTTAACCTACTTCCACAATCCCACACTGAGAAAAAGGTTTGGTGAACTAAAAAAAAAATTGTTTTGAATTAACTAAAGCCGGCGGTTACGGGTGGCAAAATAAATATGTAGTTCACCTGACCAAAAAGATGTATCAAAATCGAAAGAAACATTTCATACTCACAAGGATATATATTTTTGACCCAACAAAGTAGGCAATCCATTCAATTGAATATTTCATTATTTTTATTCTGTACTTGGTAAAATGTATCCAATGTACGATTACGTTAGCAAAATCTTTACTTCAATTAACATTTTACCTTTTGCATCCAATTATAGTGTAGTCTGCAGAGGTGAAAAATGCATTCAATGCGAAAACAAAAAGTTTCACCTGAACTACAGAAAATGTTGTCGGTATTAAATATTTATGTTGCTCGATTATGTATATATTTTTGTACATTTAATATTTGGTCAATCGAGTCTACCAAAGACAAATATCACTTAATCAAATATATAGGTTGGATAAGCGACGCATGTAAGAAATAAAGTTTGAGACTTATTGGCTCGTTGACTCGCTTCTGCTTTTGCGGGTATCCCGGGGTCCCTCTGGTGGTGGCCGATCGCTGTGTCAGGCCGCTTTGAGGCCGCTTTCAGGCCGCTTTGAGGCCGCTTTCAGGCCGCCTTCAGGCTGCTTGGCGATGGGCCTTGCTGGGCAGCGGCCTCTTCTCGCGGTAGATCGACTGAGAACGGTGCAATACGCACACAGAGTATTGCACAGTTTCTCGAGAATTTCCGTTAGGATCCTTTGATCCGCGCAGTAATATTTATTTTTCCGAGTTACTAAATGTGTTGTAGCTACATAGAAATACTTAGCTTCGTCAATCCAAAGTCGTTTCGATTGATTCAACTAAATTTTTCGTGATCGCAGTTGGGTAGTTGATATTGCCAAACCCTCTTCTGTCGTTGCACTCATCGTTCAATTTTACAAGAACCCAAAAAATTATAAACAAATTCCACTGTACCAATCGATCGAAAGATCAATTTCGATAAAATCAATTCGAGGTAAACAAATACCATATCCATGATTATCCACGTATTATCTTTAAAGAAATTGTGTAAGCAATTCTTTATCTACGTAAAAATGTAATCAATCGTTAAATTTTTATTTCACTGCGTGTATTTTCTAATCGATAACACGTTATCGATCTGATCTTTTATTTATGGATGCGCCACTTATATAAGACGCATTATTGGATCTGTAGGTGCAATTGCAGTGCAGTAATAGCAAGGATGCAGATCGTGGCGCATCTGACGGTTTTGTTATTCGGGATCGGCCTGACGATCGGCGAGATCAAGAACAAAGGATGGTGGAAGAACATGGTTTTTTATCAAATTTATCCAAGAAGCTTTATGGACGCGAACAATGACGGTCTGGGTGACTTGGAAGGTATGAGTGATGTATAACGATAAGAATAAAGTGACGGCTCGAGGGACCAGATACGAGGTAAAAGGGATGATCGAGTTTGAAAATGGGATGAAAAATATTAGGGTACGACGAGAGGTTCTTCAAAGGTATGAAAAAGCATCATTCAGAGATTTAATGAAGTTTTGAAGAAACCGTAATTGGATGATGCTTTCGAGTGAGACACCCCATATATCTGAAAAAAATTTACGTGCAATAACGCGTCAGCTAGCTAACGTCGTTAGCTTTTGATAATATACATTTTTATTACCTTCCTCAAGTGTCTTTTTTGAGATCATAATTTTTTTAAATTGCATTTTTGCCATTTTAGGTATAACCAGTAAATTGGAACACTTTGTGGAAGCTGGGATCGGTGGAATTTGGCTGTCGCCGATCTACGCGAGTCCAATGGTTGATGCCGGATACGATATTTCGGATTTTAAGGAAATTTACGATAAATTTGGTACAATGGAGGACTTTGTGGAGCTGACCAGGCGTGCTAAGGAATTGGGTTTGAAAGTGAGTTTGTTATCATTTAATTAGTCGAATATTAAACAACAACAAAAAAATTGAGATTTTACATCAGACAAGTCTTACTATGGACAATTCTGTTTATAGGTACTTCTTGATCTTGTGCCAAATCATACGTCGGATAAGCACGTGTGGTTTCAAAAGAGTTTGGCAAATGATACACAATATCGAGATTACTATGTCTGGCGCGATGGTAAAGTTGACGACGCTGGAATTGAAAAACCACCAAATAATTGGATAAGTGTATTTGGTGGACCTGGGTGGACTTATCACAATGATAGTAAACAATGGTACTTTCATCAATTTGCTCGAGAGCAACCCGATTTGAATTACACTAATCCCAACGTGGTGAAGGAAATGACGGTGAGTGGCAGCGCAATTAAAATACTTCGATAAAAAAAGAATAATTGAAATGATTAATTCGGCAGATAATAAATTTATAGAATTCGATTGAAATTCCTAATGATGGATCCGAATAAGAATATCTGTTATTATAATAATTGTAAATAAAAAATTCCTTCCACATGACCATAATGAATCTGTTATCATTTGAATTGATAATGATGAAAATTTAATTTCTATTAATTTGATCATTATACTCTCTTATCAGGATGTCATTAAATTCTGGTTGGACAAAGGTGTTGATGGTTTTCGTGTGGATGCTGTGCCTCATATTTTTGAGCGCGATGATTTTAAGGACGAACCTCGATCCAATGCGCCTGGTGCAACCGAATATGAGTATGAATATCTGGAGCATATATATACTAAAGACGACATACGTACCTATGAACTAGTTCAATATTTCCGCAATTTATTGGACGACCATGCAAATTCAACGGACACCGATGAAAAGGTAAAAAAATATATCACCAAATTTGAGTTTAATGGCGATCGTTTAAAAAAAAATGTATCATTTACAGATTATGATGACGGAGGCCTACACCAGCTTGAACAATACTATAAAGTTCTACGATTACGGTTCCCAAGTACCGTTCAACTTTAAATTCATCAAGGACGTCGATCGCACCTCCGGTCCAGATCAGTTCAAGATCACCATTGACGCGTGGCTGAATTCATTATCGGAAGATAACATAGCCAACTGGGTGGTGAGTTATGAATTTGAAAATTTTCCAAATTTTCCAAATTTCACTTTGTTTTCTTTTGACAGATGGGTAATCATGACAATAGTCGGACCGCTACTCGCTATCCTGGCAGAGCAGATCAGATGACGATGCTGGCAATGATCCTGCCAGGAGTGGCTGTGACGTATAACGGCGAAGAGATTGCTATGGTGGACAACTTTAACATATCCTTCGCACAATCCGAAGATCCGCAAGGCTGCAATGTCGGTGAAGATCATTATCTCGAGAAATCACGTGATCCCGCCAGAACTCCGTTTCAATGGGACGATACTGTGAATGGGGGTAGGTGATAAAAAAATTGTTTAATTAAAAATTAATTAATATCGTTGCAACGTTCACGCAGGATTTAATACCGGACATGAAACATGGCTTCCGGTTCACGAGAATTACGTAACCCTTAATCTGGCCAATCAAAAGACTTCGACTGTCTCCCACTATAAAATCTATCGAGCTCTGACGTCACTGAAGAAAAATTCTCACGTACTCAAACAAGGAAGCACAAAGACTATTGTTCTTAACAACAACAAGGTCCTGGCGGTGATTCGAGATCATCGAGAGGAACAAGTGATCTTGTTAATAAATTTCGATGACAACGTTGAGCAGGTTGTTGATTTGAGTGAGCAAGTTACAAAGAACGACACCGTACTGTCGGTCGCCGTAGGAAGCTTAGATTCGCCCGTACAAACGGGGTAAGTCGCTAATGCAAGACCAATTCTATCCGAATTATAAATGCAAGAATAAGAATATTCGCGCGAACTACCGTTCACTGTTCGCTAAAAAAATGTTTTAAATAATCTTACAGAATGACGCTAGATCCAAGTACCGTAGGACTTCCCGCAAAGGCTTCTTTGGTACTTGTGTCTAAATTAAATTCAACTCCCGAGGAAGATGGTCCATCTACTCCTACCACTACTACTGAGGGTTCATCAACATCATCAGCCACCGCAATGATTCCTTTGAACCTTCTGATCTTCGCATCGATCCTCGAATATATACATCAGCCCAGATAAATATTCATATCGACGCATCGCCTTTAAGCCGCTAGAAAATTAAAAGCCAAAAAAGCTACCAATCGGATGGGATAAGATTCTGATCTTCAACTACCCAGCGAAGCGCAAGAGTAACGGTAACGCGTGATGAACGTGGAATTGGAATTATTCAAACATACCGGGGGAGGAGAGTAGAAGTGTGAGTGTGCAATTATTCAAATATGTTTGAATAATTCTAACTCCGCCCCCGGCGCTGGCGAATGTTTAACTCGCGAGGCTCGTATCTCACGATAAATTTTACTTGAAAAAGCTCAATACTACCACTTTGAAATTTCCACGACAAGAGTTACAAGAATATGCAATAAAGATTAGGAAGGCGGGGGGGTCTGATTTAAAAAAAAAAGTAAAGTGATCTTATCGCGATCTTAGCATCGCCATCCGAGATCACCCCAATCGTATCATTTTATTCCCACCCCTGAAAATCAGAAAAAGTTTGATTCGACTTTTTTTTTTCGACGATGCATCGTTTTAGAGATGTTTAGCTTGGACGTTCTCAAAGGAACGCCCGGTACAACTATCAGATTGCGTTTACGCGTTGAATCGCTTATAATTAATATAATTTAACGTGAAGATACAAATACAGTCATTAATCTGTGTACAGAAAATATTATAGTGCAAAAATATTTATAAATAAATAAAATCCTTTTCGTGGACCGAAAAAGTGGCAAAAAAAATGTCAGTGGTACAGGCCCTTGCGAAATTTTTCAGATCTATCACGTATAATATATAGGAATTGATGTCAAGTTGGTAACAATGACAGGATGTACCTTTTATCAAATTGAAAAAATTTTTTTTTTCGTTTCACACATGTCATCACGGATTATCTCCTAATGGCTATATCACGACTCATTTGATTTAATTGATTGAAATATTTCATCTAATCGCAATCGTTTATTCATCAATCGACAAAAAGAAGATACTCATCCCAAGAATGCCACGGGATGCCTCGAGATGCACTTTTTTATGTAGTGACACGTCCAGCCGTGCAGGCACTTCGATTAACGCTCTGGACTTACCTGCAACAAATAATGATAAAAACATTGATTAACGTGCGATAGGCTGTAATTAAGAGTCCTATCGCCTGCAATTACCGGGGACTATATATCTTATCCTGTCGAGTAGGTATCTATGGCTGAACGGCGTAACTTTAAGCTCCGCATGCGGAAGGGTAGGTAGTCTATGTTTAGCCCGAGGCTTTCTTGGATCTATTTTTTTACATCTTTTGTACTTGTGTTTGTATATATTGTTTGTACTTTTTATACAATATATTATATATGCATTATATAAAAAGTAAGTTTCTTTAAAGGGCACTTAAAATTCCACTATTACATCTCCCTTGAAAGACATAAATGACGATAACGTATATTAAAAAAAATCTTTTATCGTTCGCCATATAAGATAGTATAATAAAAACATAAAGTTATTCAGAAAGAAAAAATCGATCGCAGGAAACTGGTCTAGCAGTAGACCAGGAAAGAGGAATCAAAGTTTAATACCATCCGATGAAGGTATCGACCACGGTGTGTAACCTTTAGAAGAATTCATATTGATAATGCTCCAGCAAAAAAGGAGCATCGTAAACGAAATGAAATTTGCTAAAAAAATGTTTTTTTTTTCCAAAATTTCCCAGCGCTTCGGCAAATCAATTATCCGAAGAAAACACATCGTCACGTAAAATTCTATATGGAACGACAAGAGCTCGAAAAAACTTTTACCATCGGCTTAACCACGATAAGTATCATGGTTAGGGTAACACACGTTATACATGTCAAGTCATATTCACGTTGACGCGTAACGTCGAAGACGATGATCGTTATCCGATTCTCAAGGATTCAGGAAAGGACCTCCCGAATCCAATTTCAGGATGAAAAATAAATCGATCATAAAACCGCAAGCAACGATATAAATTTGCGCAAAAATTTACGTCTGAGCCAATACCGACTTTTACTACTGAAAATCATCCCTTAGCGAGGAGCTGAATTTTATGTCTCAAGGATTCATAAGTAGATTATCCTTTTGAATCCAGTTGTACCTCGAGTTCTTCCACCTTCGAATTTTCATTTATGATACATTTAGCCATGCACCGATACTACGGGAAAATACAAGAATTCATAATTCGGTTAATGGCAATTAAAAAATAAGCACGAGATGAACTATTTCGTCGAATAAAATTTTGTAACGTTTCTATCAAAATATGATTAAAATGTATCTCAGGTTGATTATTTAGGTTCGCAGAAGATAAGTGCGTGATGCTTAATTAAGTCGCTTTCTGCGAGAATAATTAATAAATTGAAAATATTACATGAATTTCACTTTTATGATAATAATAACAGTAGAAATATTAATAAGAATAATAATAATAATGCGCTAAAGTGATATTTAGCACGTGTACACAGTGACAGATACGTATAACAATAATTGATGCAATGTCTAGAGTCTAGACAACCAATAATTCGATTGGATTGGCGCATCGCGTGATCGGCTGGAATGAACTCATCACAAGTAAACAAGTAAACGTAGATTCGTTTTGACGCGAATCAACGTTTTGGCGTTTGTGAAGTCAAAAAACCTCATGAAAAAATTTATCGATTCTCGATTTGATTCCTAAGGCTCGGTAGAGGCTGTAGAAATCAAATGTACAGATGAATGGGAAAAAAATGTAAAAGGTTGATGATCGTATTTGATGTGTTTAATAACGTGTCGCCTTCAGGTCTCAGTTATTTTCGTCGAGAAATTTTGAAGCAGCAGCTGCAAACGAGAACCCGTCGACAAGATGAATGAGAGACGGAATATCGTCTGTAAGATTAATCAGATTGAGGTGAATTTCGGTATTAAATCGTCATCGTTTCATGGTAAAAGTCATCGCAGTCGAAGACGGGAATTATTGCGATCGTTAACGAAGATTAAATCCCATGCGAATAAACGGACGAAGAAAAATATTAAGACGCGGATTTCAGAGTCGGAATAAGTAAATTAAAAGATCAAAGAGCGTAAACTCCCTTGCTGTTGGCATATGGAGTTACTAAAGATTTTAAAAAATGAATTTAATTTTTCGCGAGTCAAATCAGACGCGAAAATTTTGAATTTTGAAAAAATAAACTTCTTTTGCACAACGTATATTGGACACTCGGTAAATACGTTAAATTGTACGATGTGGATTAGTGTCGATTGACATGATCAATGATAATGGCGTCGGGACGGTAGCAATAAAATACAGATGATTCCGTAAAGACTACGTTAGGCCACTTTTAGGCCGCCAAAGATACTTAACGTGCACCAGACTGGAAGAGGATTGGTTTTCGGATTGGCATTAGGAGGATTGCTCGGGTCGCAGTCCGACCGACAGTCAGTAGTAAAGTCGACTCGGCGACTGCGTAGGCGCTGCTCAATGAGATCATCGCAAATTGGTCCAACCTTTCGATTGGATTTCCTGTTTGAGACAATTGCCCGACATAAAATATTGTTTCAGAATATTTTGAAATTTAATTGACCAATAATGCGTTCGACAGAATTCTTAATGTTAGACCGCGTTGTCAAGGCGGTATAGTTGTGGGAATATCTACTGAAATCTCTAAAAATATATATCTATGTTTCTGAAGTTGATTACAAAATTTGGCCCAGACCTCCAAAATATATGGGATATGTTTTCAAGTGCCTGCTATCCATCATCCTCCTGGGAAGAAAAAAAGGTCGACGATGCTCGTATACAAAAACGTGTTCAGAAAACGTCCAAAAAATTCCAACTCGTTCAAACGCACGAGCTGATGATGCTAAGTTAAAAAATTACATAAATTATGTTAAAATTATTTCAGTTACCGCACAAGATTTATTTTCCAATAGTAGGACCACTAGTATCATTGTGTCTGATTAAACACACAAACACACACACACGCGCACAGGCACACTATACACGCACAGTTAACTAGCTTAGTAAATATATAAAGTATCCACATAGTGGGGCATTATGTGCTCGTTTTATGTTATGTACTATAATTCCTCATACATACCTACCCCATATACCATATACCGTAAACACCGTCACATAAAATATATCCTGCTCCTCAATAGACGAATATGGATAAATCGTCTTCCTTATTCTCGCTAAATCCCCTAGCATTTTACGAGCCGGGCATATAGAGATACCCAACCGCAGCATCGATTTCCGTAAAGATTTCTCCTTACGTAGACTTCGCCGAATGAGATTCGTATTAAGCGCGAACTAGGAAACGGATGCAAGTAGATAGAGAAACTACTCGAGGAATTAGATTGACGCTTGGTAACATTTGTGTCTGAAACGTATAAGAAAAATCACGTGAAGAAGTTTCCTTTTATTAAGAATGAGAAAATCTACAATTAGAGGATTCTCGTGACCTGCCTTTCATACTGCGTGTTTCTTTCATTTTTTGAGCTCTCTCTCTCTCTCTCTCTCACACACTCTCGCAGACTTACTGCTGATCGTGTCTCGTTCTCTCTTACGAAATCATTACCTGTTAGGAAATGTATTCCTGGATAACGAGGAGTCTTGAATTTCTTCTTCTTCTCTCGTACGAGGGTTCATGTAGCCGAATACCGAGCCGATACGCCAGCTAAAAGCGCACGGCAGATTTTTAAGCGTGGATGGTAAAGAGAAAAAAGAGATAAAAATAGAAAATAGCGCGCAGCGATTTTTCGTACGGACTTTCCCTATAGTCGATCTAAGTGCAAGTGAAATATATACGAGTAAATTGATAAGAATGGAGTGAAAGATAAACAGAGGCACGTATGAGCCATATGTGATCCATAATGGTAACTATTAGATTTCATTAAGATTAGATCTTCAAATAGATAAGTATACCGGAGATTTCTTTAATCGTCCGAAAATTTTCAATTTAAATTATTCATCCTAGCAATCTGCAATAATTGCACGAAGATGAACAATCATCCCGTGATCAGCCGAGACTACGGGATTGGATACGTTCATCGGAAGCTGGTGCATCTCCGGCTGAGGGATCATCTGGATTCGAAGATCATTCACCATGACAACGAGGAGGATGCTGTAGGAGGAATCATTATATACAGCACCAGACATACACGTCGTACGCGCATACGCAGCTGGACCGATAGCTGGAGGCTGATAAAAAAAAAGTTTGGAGCCGTAAAAAAAATGGACAGTGTAACAAAGATGGGAGATGAGACTGATAGCGTGACGAAAGACAATGATAAAAGTATATTAAGGAAACATCTTTACCACTGACAATATCATCAGGTACGTCCGACGTTGACCCCAAAAATGTCACGTATTTCCAAAGTCCTGGAACCTATCTCGTTATCTTGTCACTTTAAGGGCTGATTTGAGCCACCCTGGGCTTAACTTTATATCAACGTTAACTCGTCCGGTCACTCCCTAATAGAAACACAAGATCGGCAGTACCGTATGTGCTGCGAGTTGCCAACAGGGTATATTAGCCTACTTCATTGGGGTTCCGAAGCGTCGAATTAATCAATGAGGGTAATTTATGTGTTTGCGGATAAATTCAACACCGGGTATATGGGGCTGATGTTATTTTACGAGAATATAATTCAATTACCGATATATGATAAGGAGTCAGGTATTTGCTACCTTGCCGGATATTTTTAAATTATTTTCTCATCTTACTTTTATTATTTCTCTTTAGTTTTACCTTTCAGTTAAGGACAGTCGATCCTCGATCAAAGAATTTTAATGGCCTCGATAAAGTTTCGACTGTAGCGGACAGTTGGACGAGAAAGAGGAGATGAAAAATTGTAAAAAAAATGTAAACGACGTTTAAGCCCAATTCCAAGTGTGATGTTGCAGACACACGACGAAAAGTCAGTAGCCTTTCGTCAATTCGAAGTTGCATTAACTCTATACAATCCCTCCTAATGCACAAAGTATAGAAAACGTTCGGATTGAACAAATAATTTCCAAAAATTCGTAAATCATATTCGAACAAAAAAAATGAAGCTGTATCCCAGGAAACCATAAAATAATGATTGCATCAAGAATTTACATCGAGAGTGAAATAAGAATAAATTCGTCGAAGCGCAAGAAGCACTTTCGATTGGATCGATCGGAGCCAAGCAAAATCGATCTGGCTCTCCTTTTTGATCGACAGAGTCATAAGTATCTTTCCCGCCTTGAATATTGATCTCTATTCAATAGGGTATCTGAGCCACATA
>JARPRH010000409.1:4453902-4478415 GCA_031763665.1 Calameuta haemorrhoidalis | reverse complement strand
GTTAGGAATTCTGACTTAGGGTAACTTAAGTTAGAAACTATCTCTTAGACCAGAGACCACATCTTTGGTTAGGTTAGGATAGAGTCTGTCACTTAGGTCAAAAACCGCATCTTGAGTTAACTTAGGTTAGAGATTTCGTCTTAGGTCAACTTAGGTTAAAGACCGTCACTTAGGTCAGAGGCCACAGCTTAGATTAAAAGTGTTGCGCTTCGTGAACAAAGCGGTTTTATGGTAACCATAATAATTGCTAGATAGAAGACAAATAAAGGCAATTTTATAGATCCGCATACAGACCATGCATGTGTCATATGAACCCATTCCCAAAATGACAATTCATCAGGGAAGATTACATTGGACCAATCACGATCGATATTTGCTTTACCCCAATTAAATTGTTTGTCGATATGCTCTGGTTTCAGAAAGGGTTTGAGTCTCATATTCCTCCATCCATAGCCGATATCCAACAAGCGGCACCTTATCGTTCTCGGGATGATATCTATTCCCTTTTTAGTTAGTACTTCTTGTGCTTGTCGCAAGGTATTCGTAGGGTGCTTTTCAAAAATTTTAATGATCATATTATCTTCTCTTTCTGCAATTGATCGCGATTTACCCCTTCCTGACAGATCATCAACGGCTTTCGTCGCTTTATACCTATTGAGCCACTTAATGACAAACTGTTTTGACTTTCCCACTCGGTGCAGCCACTCAGATAGTTATTCTGGGTCCTTTTGGGTGTAAGCATGAGAACACTGCTAACCTAACCTAACCTAACCTTCGTACCGACTTGCGTACGCCACCTTCATTTTCGAAAAGTTGTAATTGTTGCACAATAACGAGTAATACTGGCATCTAAACTGCAACGGAATTTAGACTGTCCCACTCCAAACCACAGTCCATAGACAATCCCATTCTCCAGCGCCCTACCTCCGAGTAGCGCTGTTCACGCTGTTGTGTGACGTACTCGTACTGCATTGAAAAAGACTATTGTTGAAGCATTTTTAAGAAATTTTTTGCCAACTCCACACCTAACGAAACCGGTGACGGCTTCCTTCTTGGCAATTCCGAAGCTGCCGTTGGCTCCTCCTCGTTGTCGTTACTGAATTCTCGATGTTCCCTCAGTAATGATAATGGTGATAGTTGCCTAGTACGAGATGCATGAAAATAATCTTATGAAACAAATAATAGTTCACTTAATATTATTAAAATTCAATCTCAGACCCTGGAGTTCTTAAGACACCCTAGTTATTATTCGTAAAGTTTCTTATGTCAGATACTGTACTTATCTAAAAAGCAATAACATTGTTGTCTTTTAGACGCACATAAAGGATTTTTCTTTCAAACTGTTTATTTAATATACAGATATACGCATGAAGTGATGGGGCGGGGGGGGGGGGGTGAGCGGAAAAAGACACGAAGGCCGATTTCCCATTAGAACGCTGGATTTGCAGGTTGCTCTTGCATGCATAAGCCCAGAATATCGTATGAATGTGAATCGCAACGTAAAAAAAGACACGTAAGTAAACGTGAATCCACATGTAAGCATGAGGTTGTAGGAGAGGCCAAGCTGGGAACAAGTGAAATTGTATCGCTTTACTGTTCCATATAGAAAGTAGCGAGTTGTAATGACGACCGAGCCGCGCACAACCAACCCGCGAATGGCGTTCGTGCTCCTGCTATCCGAAAAGGAGAAATCCATCCGACTTTCAGAAGAATATTTTTACCATGGTCTTTTGTTGAAACGGTAACAGTCTTCCCTGTTAAAAGAATTTTCCCCTCGCGCACATTTTTTTGTCTAGCGAAGAAGAAACATTGCGAAGTAAAACATATTTATTAAATCGTATGATCACTTATTCCATATTTCATGCATTCAAATAATAAAAAATACAATTAGCATTCGTATCTAATCAGCAGTATATTGTCTAGGCCTTAAATACAAGTGCTTAATGCTTCCACATAACATTTCCTCGCGTTCAAACGATACATTTCTGAATCGAAGGAAAGAAATTAAAAGCATGGTCAAGGAAAAATGGTATTGGTAGGACCTTTTTCACCTTTTTGAGAACAAGATGTAGTCCCATTACATCCTGCATGGTGTAGGTTAACAGGAGATTTATAAGAGATAGAGTGACGTCATCACCGGCCGAGTAGGTTGAGTAGGTTGAGTAGGTTGGCTAGGTTGCTGCCTCGCGAGTCTCCGGGTGACCACGCCGATGAGCCTTGGTCGGAGTCCCTCTCACTCGGTCTACGTCTCCCGAAGAGAACAATACGTGCGCGCGTACCTTTCGATATATTCTTTGTAAAATCATGAAAGTCTCAAGCTGGAAGCTAGCTTTCGTTAAGGTGTATTGGTGAAAATTATCAAGAATCAAAGAAAAGTGCGCTCCTCGAGATATCTAATAATTATCGTCCTCTGTGCGCCTCGAGTGACCTTCGAAGTAACGTGTGATAATGAGATCAAAGTTTTAAGTATAATATTATTATGATTGGTCGAACTAAATAGGAGTAGCCGATAGAGAGAAAGTATTTAAAATTATGGTGAAGTGCGATGAACTGCAATGAAACGATCTCCTTCGTTCTGAATAATGAGGATAACGGTCCTGCGCAGCTGGCACCAGGAAGTCAGAGTATCGCGATTGCCAGTATCCAGTGTCCCATGCGTAACGGCTCTGCCATCAAGGAACACTGTGGGACGCCTTGACTATTCAAAATTATTTGCAAATTGTTTGCAAAATTGAAAATCTGGAAAATCTGAACACCTGCGGAAGGGTCATTTAAGAATAAAAATTGACTCTCTCGACTGTAGATACTGCAAGAGGACCCCGCCACAATTGCTTTCAATGGAATGTGACTTTTCTTCGATTCTCATGTGCGTATTTAAATACAGTAAATATATATTTCGCAAGTCGATTTATAAGAGACTAAGAGAATTAATAAGGAGAACGGAGTCCATACTACTCCAAACTCTACGTAAATTTCTCGGAGTTCACTCTCTTCTCTCCATGCGTCAAAGATTACTTAAATAATGGTCCCGCTTTTACCGTTTAAACTGTTGATCATAAGGAATTGCAAAAGAACGTATCGAGAGACGGAGAGCCTCGGATCGTTGCTCGATTATTGGTACGGAACGAGGCCGCTCGTTAGATCGCAACTTTTATTGAGATTTGAGGATTTAATGTACGTTGACCATTGTAACGGGAAAGTGAGAGAACGTAACTGTAACTGCAACAGTATCGGACGACAGAAGGGCGGTGTGTAATGTGTAGCGTGGAAGGTGCTTCGCTGATTCGCTGATTCGCTGATTCGCTAATTCGCTAATTCGCTAATTCGCTGTGCTCCCTTCTGCCGATCGACATACACACATATCTATACCTAGTTCCACCGATTTCTCAAATCCTATTCAACTTTTATCGATGTGTTCTCGCGACGTAGCTTAAAAAATTAATCTTTTTCGCAATGACATATGGCTAAGCAATCACCGATTTTTCATGAAATAGGAACGGCGGCGGTGCACCTTATACTTTCGCCAGCGTTACCGCTCTCACTCCTTCGGCTCCGACTCGCGACGTCTAGAGAACAAGAAAAACAAGCACAGCATGTGCGTACTAGATTCCGCCATCGCGCGTTCGCTGATTGGCCCATTCTCTCAAACGTCTGCTGATCGGAGAACGAACAATAGAATATAGAATAGAATTGTTTGATATCGATGGACCGCTTTTATTTATGTGTGTGTGCATGTGTGTGTACACGAACGTATCCCTTGCCGTTATCGTCTTCGCGTCTTTGATTCCTGCACCTCTAAATGGATACCAAATACGAGTATAAATGGAACGGATTGAAACATTTAACAGAAGGTTTTCACCTCCGCCTAGCAACTTGTCTCTTCCGATTACATCTGGCACGAAAGCGTTGATAAAACAGGTTTTTCCTACTCGCTCGTTCACGACATAGCAGCTAAACTCAAGAAACTATATCTGCGACATCGGAGTAAAGGAGGAAAAAAAAAGAATACCTCAGCGTTACGTCTTCGATGGCTCAATAAAATAATTTATTTAAAAATACTTAAAACTTTGAATAACGCCGATTCCTATATACATAATAACGACCCGTCTCTTACTATTAGAAATGCATAAGCCTCGATATAAGCGGTTACAATCAAGTAGGCACATCTGCTTCATTACGTAATCTGAGACGAGTGGTAACCATTACGATGTATCCCTCTCCTGTAACAAGAAAATCGTCTGTCTTTACCTTACGCGTTCGTCATCATACGGGTCATATTCGATTAGAGCGATTACAAGAGAAGCACCTGCAAACACCATATTTTTAGATCTTCGTCGAACTCCTGTGTGCAGCCAGACGTGCGTCATGCTACGATAACTATTGTCAGAATATTCTCGTAGGAATTATCCAACTTATATTTAAACACAAAACAGAAGAGACGAATTAAACTGACGATTAGATAGGCGAAAGTTCCGAAATGCCATATTCGACACTCGATACCGTGCTGTCCTCTCCCGTTGACACACTTATGGAGGAACGGCGGAGGAACGGCGGAGCGTGGCAGAGAGTTTCGAGCAGAGATCCTCAACCACACTCCAGTGACTGGAATTACGAGAAGAGACGAACGCGAGAGCACCAAACGACCTGCTGAAGTAGCCGATGCCCTGGTATCAAGGTGTCCCATGAGATAAGAGAAACCACGTAACGAATCAATTGCCCAACGCGATTCCCAATCGCCAATCCCCTCGCACTCTTACGTCAGATACACTCCTATGCCGACTATGACACAGGCCGCAAATTCGGCTAACGGTCCTTCGCTCTTTTTCCGTTCCTTCCTCGTCTCACGACTTCTGCATCCGCACTGGAAATTGCAAATTGTCTCCGAGTCTGCGACCTCGCGCTCTCTCCTCTATCCACAATTTCTTTCTTATAGTTTATCAGTAACCGCAATCGAAGACTTTGCTAAATCATCTCTTTGGGAATGAGCCACCATACGCACGATCTATACTATTCTATTTTCAATTCACGAAATCCATTTACTCCATGACCCACAAAGAATGCCCTCGAATACATGTTTCCCTTCTTCAGTTTTTCACTCTTTGGATTCACCTTTTCTTTTAATTTTTTAAACTCTTCAATGTCACAAATAAAGCCAGTGGCCTTTCGTCCATTCTTCTTCATTATTTTCTCATGGCTCGGCTATGAATTTTTTCATAAAACATTCTTAACCATAGGCGCAGTCACATCGCAGTCCGGCGCCACTGGCGATCAGGCGGCTATCCCAGTCTCCGCGTCTCACGCGTTAGAAGGACTTTCCTAAAAAGCCTTGCTTGCGTTATGTTGGAACAACCAATTTAATCATGATATTGACACGCGGCCTGCGGAGGATTATTCAATCGGCATGACAACCTTTCAAAATGGCGAACGATTGCATGAAACCTAGAGGGAGCTACGTCACGTAACTCATATACATATATGTATATCGAAGATATACTCTCTCTCTCTCTCTCTCTCTCTCTCTCTCTCTCTCTCTCTCTCTCTCTCTCTCTCTTACGTTAACACAACTCAACTCGTACTCCTTTGATAAAAGAAAAAGTTAAATATCCAACAGCAATGCACTACGTATTCTACTATGTGTATATTAAGGGTACCAAGAATCTCAAACGGATACCTTGGGTGACCAATCATGAAAATCATTTAAGTAGAAACAACTTGACAGATTTTCTCTATGTCTACGCGCAGTCCTGGAGATACAATTTGTGGAGATAAAAAACGTTTACATTAAGTATATTCACGATGTTTCGTTTATTAAAAACTTGAGTAAAAGGCGACACTACAATATGTTCTTATAACTCTTCTCTGGCCTTGGAACCTTCAGATTCGCGATTTCTCATTCTCTTTTCGTACATTCAGAATAAAAATCATGCCAAGTATATTGTTGCCGCGGTAAAACTTTGTATGGGCTACACATAGAAAAACATGCTATTCAGCTAGTCGATACCTGTTGCAAATGTTATTACTGAAAATTTTAAATGTCCCTTCCCATTTCCCAATCCCCATTCAAGAGAATCTCGACCGAGGTTAGTTCCGAGGTTCGAAATCAAATGGACGCGCTGACCTCGTACGAACGTATAATGTATGTTGTACGAGAGGTATCCGTAGATATGATTCTTCATAATCACAGATCCAGGAAAGACATTTGTATGGTAGACGAGAATGAACAGCGTTTCCATAAGTTACGGGCACAACGGTTCGCTCAAAGAAAGAATTTACCATAGCAATTCATGGAGGACTTTGTGTTTTCAATTACTCCTTATATTATTGAGACACACTATGTCCTTCCCTTTCGATTCTCTCCTCGTTTCTCGAGTCGTCGACTGAGCGCTCCTTTGTCCCACACTCCACCTCCAATCGTCAACGTCGTCGTCGATGTCACCAAACCTACCGTTATGATCGATCCTACACTCGTACAAGTTACCGTCCCTCTGCATTCCCTTCAAAGACGCAGAATACGAGTATGAGACATAAGAACGGTAGAGAAAGTCAAAATTAAAAAAATTTTTTTTTCACAATTCCCTACAAAAGACCAATATCTTGATCCTCGGGATGTTCAAAGATGCGGAAAATTATTTGCGATATGGTATATTCTGATGACTGTGCTACGGCTACAATTAGTTACAAGAATGTACTTTTATATACAATAGATAACTCATGCCTATCGCAATACGCATGATAACTTCGGCAGCAATTATTCCTTTGTAATATTTGATCATTTTGCAGTGACGATATCTCAGGCTCCTAAAAGCAGTGATAACGCATCAACTGCAAAGACACATATTTAGCGCCAAGTGCGCTAGATGAAGGTAACAGTACTCGGAGTGCGGACGGCCGATCGAGCGCGCTACACGTTTTCTTTGAAAACGAGGCGCGGCTCGGCCGGGCCCGGCGAAGGGAGGCGAACCATGTCAGCCTACATAGCTACGGCCTCTCTCCTCGCAGCGCTCACCGACCATCGCCGACATCGCCGACCCAATGATTCCCGCCTGCGCGTAATGCCGCACGACCACGCGCGACCGTCTCATCTCCTCCGTTCCAGCTGGCGCTCCCTCCTACCTCCTGTTCGCGAGCGGGTCCTACGAAAGTTCTTTACTTCGTCCGTGTGACAAGCGCCCGTGTCCCTAGGGTGTCCCTAGGGTGTCCCTAGGGTGTCCCTAGCGTGCCCCAGTGAACTCTTAGCCAATGTGCGAGCGAATCACACGAAATAATGACTATGCTTGACATCTTCGTACAAAACGAGTTTCCTATGCAATGCGCGAAACACGCTCGAATCATCGCCCCGATCCACCGGTATTTCATTTAATCCTCGTAATAATACCGCACGCAAAAAGTTGCTGCTTAGAGGAAATTTACTCTCGAGAAAGGAACGCAGACCCCGTACACTTAACTTCCTATATTATATCTACGGATTAGAAGCAGCTGCCCGGTATCCACGTCATCAAAATATCGCTAATACGACTATAAGTACATACATAGATAGATACGATGTAGATACGTCTGCTGCGATCGTCGAGATATCTTAAAAAAAGTATTACCGATCGGCCCTCAGTTTACGTAATCTAATTTCGTACTAATTGCACAGTAGCGAGTGCAGTCAGATTATGCAATACCATCAAGCTTTTTTTCTATCGAATTTCTATCGAAGCGCTTATTCGCTTCTTGTTCATTTGTTACAGTGTATAGGTCGACGTTACGTCGATGTTACGAGACAGGCTGGACAATAAAGGTGCTGCATGTGGATATGGCGTAAATAGATAACGAAGAGGGGCTAATACGCATAGAAGAGACTAAACTATCCTCAACGCATCAGAGGGGATATTATAATTTTCAATTGCGCAAGGACTCACGGCAATGACTATGAACACCGTGGCCCTCAGCCTCGGCCAAACAAACTGCCATCAGCCCTCAGCTATGCTCGCTCCGAAAAAGAATCATCGTCAGCAGCATAATCGGGCAAAGGACAGCTCTTGGAATATATCATCGAGCATGCCCTCGCAATCGCCCTCGAGCTCACCCTCGCCCTCGCCCTCGTCCTCACCCTCGCCATTGGCTTCGCAGCTGGCCGCGACAACCTCGTCCACGGCGTTCGCCACCTTCCTCGATAACGTAAGTCTTCTTGGCTACGACGATCGGCATCAACTTTTCTTCAAGCAACTTTAAGTCCCTGAGAATCAGCGAACTGTGATTTCCCGAGAAAGTAACCGCACTGTGCGCTCCATTCCTTTCCCGCCTTCCCCGCCTTCGCCGCCTTCACCGCCTGTCCCGACGTCACAAGCTTCTTCTTACGGCTTCCCAATACTTTGCCTTGTACGTCATTTTTCTTAACTTGCCTTACTTTACCTTAACCTACCCAACCTTACCTGATTTTACACATTACATCCTCTTCCTTTCGTCCTCCCCGACTCGAAAGAAATCGGGATCACCTGAAACTGATAATAACACTTATACATTTATACTTATGGGAAAGTAAAGTCAATAAGGACAAAGACAAATAATATTTGGTCCTACCAGATTTACAAAAAAATTAGGACGTTACATGAAAATCGATAATTGCGAGTACGCGAGTTCTCGTTGGGTCGTCAAAAATGTGCATTTTCACATAGAACCAAACATCAAATTGCTAACTTAAGCAACCTTAAACGTTGAATTTTATTCATCATCCGAATAGAGATATAGGTATCTAAAAAAGAACAATAAAACTCCAATGTCCTTCTATTGTCGTGCTATGAGACGACTTAATGAAGAATACCACGTGGAAATCAATACTGGCAGTTCTTTACCTTCAATCTTACATGTATACCGTACATACCCCATAACACATCACGTACAACCCATTTCTATTTTGAACTCTTGCCTATTACCTGTTTACCCGATCGACGATGTCCTTTTGAAACTAGTACTTGCCAAACGCTCCTCGGATCTGTCGTCCAAAGGTCCAAAGGATCCAATTGAAGAGACTCGTGAGAATTCTCACGAGTATTCATGCTTACAGAAAACCGAGAGTACAAGCAAAGGAAGGAAGTCTTGGAGCGTACGATTGGGACTCAGTAGGCAGAGTCAAGGCTCACGGCTGGTCAGGCGAAAGGCTGCTGCTGGTCATCGTACAGGAGGTGCAGACGGCTGTGGAAATGTCGAAAGTGCCGGAAGTTGCAGAAACAGCGGTGGCAGGGTCGCTCCTGAGGCAGCCGGTTGGGGCACCGTTAGCGGCGCTAGCGCCCTATCCCGCCAAATGATCTACGGAGGTGAGCCGTGGCTCTACGGGACGATGCGTTCAAGGAGGAGTCAACCGTCCACGGTGCCCCGTGGTTTCTTGACTTCTGCGGCCCCGCCGCCGCCACAGTCGGGATTGCCACTGCCACTGCCACTGTCACTGTCATTGACATCTACACCAACGCCAACACCAACGCCAACGCCGACACTGGCTCCAGCTCCTGGAACCCCCATTCTCATCGTGTGTTCCTGTCCCGAGTTTCTTAGTGGCACAACAAGAAAGCTCGGAAATTGTCGCAAATGCGGAGGCCACCGGCTCGCTGGGTTTCCGCCTCACCGCTTTCCAGGCTTCGGTGGAACTTGCCGTCCGACAATCAGCTCCTCGCGCTCTCGTCCAAGTTTGGCAGGTGCGCGCGCACGCATATACTCATCCCTTACTGATTATTTATTGACCGTTACGTCATCCTGTAAACACGCCCATAATTATATTACGCCCCCTTAATGTGTACTGCAGGTATCCTCAAGTCTTCCACGGATGACCCCTATGACGTCATGCGAAGGAACCGTCTGATGGACCCGCGAGCGAATCGAGCGCACAGCATTTCTCCACCTCGTCAGGTTATTTCAAACAATTCCCGAAGTCATAGTGTTTCCCGTAGTTCAATGGATCAGAACAGAGGTTCGTTGCCGCTAATGACGATGACGCCTACCACATCAGGGACGTCACCGATCTTACCGTTAATGTCGAGGGACAGAGGCAGAATAACATTGAACAACCAAGGTGCATCCGATTCCTTGAATTCAAGATACGATTGGTTCGATATGGACGATGAATTTAAATACGAAATCGAAGAGAAATTGCAATCTGAATACGACGTAACGTCAGATACGACGGATTGGTACAACGGTATGGCGGGTCATAATTTAGAAAAGGCTTCGTTCGGTAGACGTTCACGATTCGATGAATTGTATACCGAGGAACGAACAGACTGGGTTCTCGAAACTTCGGGTTCTGGAAAAATCGATGATCACAATCAGCCAAATGCCTCCTCATTTGCTTCTCCAACGATTGCTCCGATTATTTCCGACTCACGAAGGAGCATACTTCAGTGCGACGTTAATCCTTATAAGCTTCTAAAGAAACAGCAACACCGTCATCGACAACGCATTCTCACTTGTGCAAGGCACATTGAAGCTTGCGATGTTCGCGACATTCGCGCTAAAAAGAATGACGTCCACGATGTTACTGATACCAAAGATATGAATGATCAGGGCGACGATGGCGGCAGAAACGCTAACGACGACGATGTCGACGACGACGACGATGACGACGACGACCACGATGACGACGACGACGACGACGACGACGACAACGTCAACGTCGACATCGACGACGATAATGATGAAGATAATCTTTCCGATAATGCTCTTCAATGTGATGATCATCTGGCAACGTTATTCGACTCGTCGAAAGTCAAATCCATCGAAAGATTGCCCACTAAGAGAAGTGCCGTAGCTGCGATAGGTGGTCAAAGAATAAGGATCTTTAACGAATCGCAAGAACATTCCGATAACGAAAATAATAGTGACGACATGATCGATAACAACGACAACACTGACGACGATGATATTGCCAGACACGAGAACACTTATATGGAGCACTGCTTTGCGGATGAGCATTCAGTCCGCAACAACTTTTCGTTCGCAAGAATACCCATTCCGAAGGTATCGCCAAAACGGCCACTCAGGCGACACAAGTCGTCAAGAAATTTGCCGCCAAGAGGCATACTCAGGAAAAGAAGTCGAACCATTCGGCATAGCGATAACAACGATCGTGATGAGAAAAAAATTAAGAATGTCTTATTTAAAGTGAACAACATGATTCTTGCACCGGAGAAGCTTTCGTCGGGCACATTATCAAGGTTTGTCGCGGATACGAAAAGTAGAATCACGCCTACAAGTGCAGCTACAAGTGCAGCTACAAACGCAACCGCAACAGCGGGTTCACGGAACAATGTCAAATCTAAAACCAATAAAAACATAGCTAACGTGGAGCGGAGACGACAACCTGGGAAATTCTCCCCTTTGGATAAATCAAAATTGATAAGCATTCCAAATATCAAGGAGTCCAAGTGTCTACGGCATAGAAAAGATGAAACAATGGCCGTCGTGCAAGCCGAACTAAAATCGAGCGTTAAGCGCCTCGAGAAAGAGACAAATACAATAACCGGCAGATCAAAGAATGAGAAAGAAGAGAGGAGAGTCGCGCTAAGAGCGGAGGATGAAACTGAGCTCGAGATCGAAATCGAGGAACTGCAGAATTCAACGGTCGGGCCAAAAGTCGTCGCGGATGAGCAGGATCTCATTCGACAGTCAGAAGGTACGTTATATTACGAATGCATGTTACAATAATATGACTGATTTAATTTTGTTGCTGCTTGATAGCGTGTCTTAGAACCTCCGAAGTTGTATGGAAAAAAAAGAAAAAAGAAAAAAAGTGTCAATATCACAATTCTGAACAAACAAACCATTCCCATCGAGCCGGTTCTTTGACGCTTTTTCGCGACTTGCATCTAACATAACGAAACCAGAAGAGAAAAAAATTAATAACCTTCAAAATTTATTGAATAACCAAGTTTCAATATAGATTTGAGACTCTCATATCCTATAGAAAGCGTGCCACAATTTCAAAACGTCGCGAAATCAAATCGTAACTTCCAACAGTCTGAAAGAAACCGCACACGTTCATAAATTGTACAAGAATCAGACTTTATGCCTGATAATTCCAGAAACAAATTAGATATCGCAAACTAGCAGCAGCAGCACGCAATCTGCATAAAATGGTATTTGTCAAGAGCATATCTTATGCCGCGGGTTGAGGGTGCAAACTTACAGTATCGTTATGATAGCCATTAACGATATTCGCAAACTTTTTTTTGTTTCATGTATAACCTAAGTTGTAACAGTAAAGTCGGGTTTATTCTAAGCAATGGGTCGCGGACATATGCACCGTTAACTCTGGTGAAAGATATTTGGATCCTTGAACTTTTAAAACCAGCTCGCACGGATCTCATTCAAGGATAACAAGTTCCATGATGCGCTGACATATAACGCTGGACGTTAAAAAGTTCCTGGCGAAATGTTCTCAGGTATAGAGAGAAGTCTACGCGTAACTATTAACCCGGTAACGGTCACGCGATTATCTTCTCCGTTCGAAAAGCACTGACAATGAGTTGGGGTAAATCGGACACGCCGCGCTCCTACTTTCGGTTCAATATTACAGATAGACTGACGGACTTCTTATCAGATTCCGTATCGGTACGTTAAATAATTGCATATCGTCTGTCTATCCAGTAGTTCGTACCATGTACAATATTTCTTGATTCTCTCGACTTTCCAACATAATATAAAATAAAAGGACACGAGATATGATACAAAGCGCAATGTGTTGACCGGAGTATGTAATATCATGATAAGCGCGACCGCCTAGAAGCGAGGACGTTGCGAGACAGATCGGCGGAGAAAGGTTGTTTCGCGATTTATCTTGTGATATGACCCTGAACCATATTCTCTGGCAACAGGGCAATGCGGCAACGTGGAATCGTCAGACGGCTGCATGGCAAGTAGCCAACAAAAAAATGCTTATCACTCGTTTTCGAGGATCAGTGAGCCTGAAACTACGGAACTCGAAATAGAATTGAACAATAGAGTTTGAAAGTAATTTTAAAAAAAATAGAGAAGCGAGACAAAATTTTTCGCGTTATTACGATACTGGCTTACCGAATAGATATTTCGAAATTATATTTAGTAAGAAAAAATATATCACTTCAGTGATAGATACACGTCACGTTCAAAAGAATCTTGAGCCAGAAAGACTTTGTCTCTTTTAGTTCAGACCTTCTCCGTTGCTCCTTGCTTTCGTATTAATAATTTGGCATTAGCTTACCCGTCACTATCTGCATTTTACTTCGTTTTTAGGGTGCATTGGCAGAGATCGGTCATTGAAGCGGAGCGAAAGCGAGCGCTCGATTACAAAACCGGCGTTTACAGCCGGCAAAGTGCTCTTCTCGGATACGATGCGGCTCAAATTCTACAAGCGGCTAAACAACCGATCGACAACCGGTGCCTCGGTGCCGTCAAGTTCCCTGACAAAACCATTCGTCGTGAGAAGCATCGCGGGAAAGGAAGAAATATCAAGGCGCGTGTCGACTTTTCAAGAATATTCGACGACGGATGTAATAAAGAAAGATAGCGCACTTCGATCTGAAATCAAAGTCGAGTCGCTCGAGAAATTTCAAAAAATAAAATCAAACGAGCAGTTAGCGCGAGCAGTTAGTGCGACGTCGCACTGTTGCTCCGGTGCGCTGGGATTAGCCGATTTCCTCGATGATTCGCTGAAAACCGTCTTTCGTGACGAGAGAGTGCCATCGAAGTTCTCAAAAAACCCAAGAAAGAGCAGATCCTCGATGACACCTGACGTACCGGAGTCTGAGAATATCTGCAAAATTGAAGTCAGCCCGTTGCCATCGACATCCTCATCGACGCCGTCACCGTTGCTGCTGCGGCTGCAGTCTCCTCCGTTGCAGCAGCCGCTCGTTCATCGACTGCAAGTGGGCGCTCACCTTTCGCCGACATCCTACTCGCGACAGACATCCTCCGTGATGATCAACCGAGAGGAGTGCGAACACAGAGAAGTAAAGGACAAACTGTGCGCGCGATATCAGCAGCAGTCTTCTCTCGAGAATAAGGTGACGATAAGCGTTGGCGGCGAAGATAGCCTTAGCAATTCCACGGTAATTTCCGTAAACTCGAGCGACAACGGAGAAATAGCATCAAAAGTACAGAACACCGTGCCAGAAAACCGAACACTGGTAATTTTTGACGAAAACGGCTCCAACATCGTTGTCGAGCCCTTCTCGAAACAACTTGAAGCTACAAAAAAATGTCTCGATACGAGTGCCGCGATTTCCTCGCAAAGAAGGATCCCTACACCAGCACCAGGAGCAGCGCCAAAAGAACCGAGACTAGAAAGAAGCGCCGATCGGTTGATAAAGGAAGCAGCAATCTCAATACTTCTTGAGAACTCCCTTAAGAAAGCTAAGGAGAAGGGCCAAGTCCTCGACGAAAGTAGCGGAGAGGCAATCTTGAAGGTTCTTAAAGAAACTCTTCTCAGATCGAGCAGCCTCGAATCCTCCGCGTCTGCCACTGACTTGTTCTTCAATTCTGACATTACTTTCATCAATGCTCAGAATGAAAATCCCTATGAAGATATCAAAGAACCGAAAGAACCGATCTACGAGGAAATTCCAGAGATCCTATCAGCCTCCCAATCGTCATCCCTATCCCCTTTCCCATCGCCATCGCCATTCCCATCTTCCTCCTCGTCCTCGTCATCTTCAACCACATCGTCGCCATCGCCGTCGCCATCGCCATCACCATCTTTCACGCTGCAACCACCACAACCACCACAACCACCACAACCACCACAACCACCACCACCACCTCTGCCCCTTCATCCTCCACCATGCAAGGCTGCAAAAGCAGCCTATCTAAAGCTAACGAGTAACATCTACTTTCAACCCGACAACCTCGTTAATAATAACTCTAGTAGTATTAACGAATGCAGGAGTAGCCAAAAGAAATTGGACATTTCCCCTTCGTTTCTCCATGTCCGCCATCCAGAGGAAATCGCGAAACTCTCTGGCAATTTTAAAGAGCCATTCAACGAATCCGCCATCTCAAATAATATCCTCGGTACGACAAGTTCAACCAAGAAATGGGAAGCTACGCTCGCAAGAAATCCACCTACCGAAACACCCTACTCCGCCGAATCACCGTCTTACTTTTTTTTCTTATCGGAAGAGCCTGCTTCCGAGGATAACTTAAATATTCTCAATTTTCTCGTTCATTCGGAAAATCGTCATTCCACTCGGAAAGTTGGAAAGTCCCGCTCAGAGAACAGAGAAAACAATGAGAAGAAGGATCGGATGAAAATTGATAATGGGAACGAAGAAGATTGCAAGCGTGATTACGATAATGTGCATGCGCACAATCATCGAGGGCAGAATGAGACACAAGGAATAGAAGAGATACAGGGAAGAGGAGAGAACTTTGAGAATCAGGGGGACCACCGAAACGAGGAAGTCGCTCTGGAACTGGAAGAACTTGACGATCTCGAAGATGGAGAGCTTGAAGCACTGTACGAACAAAAGGAGACCAGCCTCGGAGATTTGAGTTCGAAAAGTTCACAGATATCCAATAATTCGGATAGCAGCAGCGAAGATTGCCACTTGATGCTACTGAATTCAGCGAAAGAATTGAAGGTAATATCTACGTATATGTATGGTATTGTATGTATAATACTAGTGAGACACGCGGTATACAGGGGATGGCAATAAAATTGATTAATAAATTTAATTGAAAGAACGTAGGACGAAGCTAGGAATTTAAGTCAAGTCGCGAATGATTGATAAAGTTAATTGTGTGTCCGTCCGTGGATTCGTCAGACGACGACGGTGGAGATCGAGCGAACCGACAGCGGCGTCGGTTCCGAAAGCAGCCAGGCGAGTAGCGGTCGTGGTGTCCTCAGACGTTGGAGGCTAGGAGAGATCCGCCCACAGGGTCGTCCTCTTCTTCGTAACGTTCCACTGGTTGGCCCCGCCGACGCGAAGCTCTGCGAGGATTGCGAGCAACGACTCGAGCCATTCGTCATGGACAGGTAGGCCAGCTTCTCGATGCGACAACCGGACCGCTCGATTTCAATTACCGATTGTATTATCTTTATTTTTATGATTAACGGACACTCTAGCGAATCCCGTTTTACCAAAGAGTTTACCAAAGTACCAATTAAAACCTAATAAAACATTCGGTCGCAACGAGTCCGGCTAGGATAAGCCTAATTACCGGCCGTCGGTCTATTCGATTCATTAAAAATTTTCAGTGGTGTTGCCTACACGCCTTTTGTCTGCCGTAAGTGTTCGAAAAAGAGAGCCGAACGAAAGGAAATTATCACCGAGATCGTCGAGACCGAACAAAAATATGGCAGAGATCTACAAATCATTCTCGATGAGTTCTACAAGCCGATGTCGCGTGCTGGACTTCTGACGCAAGATCAGCTGTCCGCGATCTTTCTTAACGTCGAGGAGCTTCGCGAGCACAGTCTGCATCTCGCAAAAAAGCTCAAGGACGCCGTTATAATCAGTCAGGTATCTAGAAAAACATATGGCATCCTGACGGTCGAACCCCAGTTGACGGTTACCCCAGCTGAACACAGACGCGACTTCCATCCGGAAGCCATGAGTATTAATGATAATATTGGCCGCGAAAGCGTAAGATCTCAAATTAGGCCACATTCTCTTCCGAGGAAGGCTGATCGCCCGTTTATAAGGGTATAGCACAATAACGGGATTGATCTTGTTGATTGACAAGTGCGAATGATAGAACGAATGTCCTAACGTCTTAACGTCCTAATACTCTGTGAAAATAATAAGCAGTCTCTTCTTCTATCGTGGATACAGGAATTGGACGACGATGACCTGATGATGGTGGACGTGGGAAGGATCTTTCTCGAATCGGAAAGAATGTTGCACGCGTTTGAAAACTATTGCACGCGACAAGCAGGCGCGAGTCTGCTTTTGCAAAATCTTGAGAAAGAGAAAGAACTTCTAAGGATATTTTTGAAAGTCTCGCAGATGGAAAATACTGTCCTCCGTCGGATGAACCTCAATTCTTTCCTCATGGTAACCCAGTACAATAAATAAATACTACCATAATCCGTGCAAACGTAAAATCTTGAAACGTTCCTTCAGGTACCGGTGCAACGTGTCACCAAATATCCTTTGCTGCTGGCGCGTCTCCTGAAAGCGACACCCTCCCTGAGGACGGACATCCAAGAAGCAAGAAATAAATTGAAGCAAGCCCAAACAAACATCGAGATGCATCTGGAGCACATAAATGCCGTGAGTAGAGATGAAATTATAAAATCGAAATCCATACATACCCAAACTGCCGGATTTCCGGTTTTATCGGAACTGTAATCAATCGATAATCAATGGCAAGAACCGTCAGTAGCACAAAGTCCTTCCGTCTTCTCATGATTCACCTCGGCAGGAAGCCAAAGACGTCACCTCGACGAAACTTTGGCGAAGAATCTCCATCGTGCAGAACGGTCGTAGATTCGCAGGCGAGCAAGACATGGTCAACATTAAGCTGCGAAAGGTACCCCACCCCCCACCAAGCATTCCTCAGTAACTTTATAGCTTTGCGAATCCTATAACATTATGCCAAAGACTTTGCTCGATATTCAACACAGATAGCCGTTCAAGTCCTCGACTGGGCCCACGATGAAGCTCGATTCGTCTTGGAAGGTCGTCTTCTGGTTGCTCAACCGACGGACAACAACTGGAGACGCGGTCGAACCGTTAAACTTTCCCCGGTCACAGCGATGCTCGTCACCAACGGAAAGGTTAGCTATCCTTATTTCTCTTGCCACCTCCCTCTCTCTCTCTCTCTCTCTCTCTCTCTCTATCTATCTATCTATCTATCTTACTCACTCTATTTATTTACTTCTCTTAATCCCTCCACTATATTCATTCGTTCGTTTGGTCGTCCCTACCTGGACCCATCCATGCATCATTCTACCACTACCTCTTTCTCTCTCTTTCTCTGTCTGTCTGTGCCTCTTCTACATCCTCCCTCGACAAGCAGCCAACAAACGCAGAAAGATTTCTCGAGGTGAACAACAACGACAACAACGACGACGAAGACGAGGACGACGACGAGGACGAGGACGATGACTCCCTCTTCCCGCCGCAGACTGGGATCAAGGAAGCAACACTGCTACTCATCAAGGAAAAAGTCGGCCGTTACTCGTTACTCAGGGTGAGTAGAGTTTAAGACATTAAACAAACGTAGGTATCCTTTTCTCTCTCGAATATCCATTACCACGTTTCCACGAAGTATCTGGGGATCTTTAACAACTTTGGTTGCCTTTGCCTACGTAGGAGCCGCTGTACCTCGACAAATGTATTGTATGCTGCGAAACGAGCTTTGAGGATTACTTCGAACTGCAAGAACTTTTCTCCAAAGAAACTCTTATATTCAAGGTGCGAAAGAACAAAAAGTATTTACGTTAGCCCAATTCTTACCAGGATGTGACTATGGATTACGTTTGGAGTTTAACCCTTTGACTGCGAAAGGCGTAACGTATGAATACGCCCTCACTTGGTATATCTCAATATACGTAGGTATGCGAAAGACGTATACATACGCCCTCAGAAGTCTATCGATGATTCTCTTCGAGAGTGCGCCGCAGTCAAAAGGTTAAGTAACTTTAGTTTCCGTAATTACATTTGTTTAGTACTAACATATTGTGTACTATATTAGTCGTTATTTCTAGTATGATAATAGAAAACTTTTGGTTTCTATACAATGGATTTGGTTTTAATGATATAAAATGTTAAAGTCACATCGTGGTATTCGATGTCAGTCGCGGAGCCAAGAGCCGCTCATTCATTGATTGCGCACTATTTCTTCGTGCTATCTGCACTCCCATTACTTAAAATTATTCTTATTCTTGATTCTAGGCCGAAGATGGAGCTAGAACGAAAAGGTGGTGTAGAACCTTGCAGATCCACGCGCAATCGCTCGGTGCTTGGCGTCGGCGCCGTGGCGCCTTGCCCAACATCATGATCTGTGGCGTTACTAGAACTTAACTGCAGTCTTATGTCATTTAAAGAGGGATACAGAAAATAGAGATCGATAAATGTGTATATAGGTGAATGGGGAAATAAGTACAACGAAAGTACAGACACCGGACGAACGCACACTGTTAGGCTAATCACAAATGGAAGTAAAATTTGAAGAAGAAAAAAATACCTACCGCTCCATGTACGACAATATGACTTTTGATTAATGTATAGTAGCAATAGAAAGAGACCCCATTCACGTTCCTTTTCCTATAATTTATTCTATTCTTCGTTTATCTCGCCTCTGGTCAATAACGCCAACAATCGTCGAGAGACCCTCGGAGCTTTCCATGTGAGATTACAGTGCGTTGCAGAGACCTCTGTCTCCTACGACACTGTAAAATAATAAACATATATAAATACGTATTTGTGTTTAATTATTATCAGCGTTAATAAGCAGAAGCAAACGATACACGAAGAGATAAGTGCCGTCTACTCAGTGGGCATAGGGGCGGGGCAGAAGATTTTAATAATGATAGTTCATAATTTTCAGTCCACTTCATTGCCCCCCGAAGATCGAGCATCTGTGTTTTCGAACGATAGTTTGAAAATGATCACTTGTACTAAAATCCAATATCCCGAGTTCTTTTCGGCAGTTGCATGTTGCAAAAACTTGACAATGTAACAACTTGCCAGTGAACATGTCGCCACTTGTAGCCGTCCTACTATGATGCCTTTATTAAACTGGGATCCCACAAAGGCTAATCAGCTTAAGACTCAACCATTTTATGCTATTTTGGTCTGCGGATAAAAATTTGTGTGGTCCTATATGTAAGGAATAAACCAAAAATGAATGCGGATTCCAACTTAATGGAGATAACTAGAACAATATACTACTTAGTTATTTTACCACTACCACTACTCCTATCCCAGCTCTTACTCCGACTACTACTACTACTAGTACTAGTACTACTACTACATAGCTAATACTATATAGATAGTAGTAGTAGTAGTAGTAGTAAAAATAGTTAGTAGTAGTAATATTATCAGTAACATTATCGGCGTTACAACGATTTTTAATGTACAGCCATTACTATTGTTACTACCATTTACCATTACTTTGTATTTTTAAGTGCTTCAGAGTTCTCTAAAGCAATATTCCTTATTCTAGCGTATTCTAGGGACGTAATTGCTTAACCCCCCTTAAGTCTTAATCAGTAGACACATAATATGTATAGCGTTCCAGAGCACTCAAAATTACAAGACAACACAATATTTGAAACACATGCACAGTCCACGCTTAGATTGCCGGCGGCGAATATAGGGCTACGTCGGTGAAATATGAAAAACTTTTTCCAGTTTCATCAAACGTACTATTGTCACTAATACGAAATCACAAAGAAATTTCGTTTTATTAAACAGAATCTTTAAGATAATCGATCAATCTAGGAGCTACAAAAACTTAATCACGCGTCCGAACATTCCCGTACGCGTAAATTTAGCGTTTGATTTTGCGGTAAAACATTATGGCTGGCTCGGTAATTGTATCCTTCAAGTTCAGGATGTTTCTCGCAGAGGTATTTGTAAGCCGTACAGAGCCTATTCACATCTTCCACTGTGAGCTGGTACGGTCTCACTGTCGGATGCAGATCGCACAATTTGAACATCAAACTGGAAAATTCCTCTCGACAATCCTTAGGAAAAAGAGTCCTAGATTGATGGAAAAAAAAAAACAATATAAATGAGAAAGAGTTTATGACATTTCCAGCAGCCATCACTTTATTTGGCAGTTCAAACCCCATGTTTCGCATGAGCAGTAACTGCTGCTACACTTACCCCACGCATTTAACACTGTATTTCTGCCGAAAACTGAATAGATGACGCGTCATTTTTTCGAACAACGTAAAGTTTTGCACTGTTCGTGGCTCTATCAACGGAGTGAAAGTGACGACGCCTACATCCACCTTCGGTTTAGGAACAAAGGCCCGTCCTAGAAAGTTAAAACAAATTGTATATTGCCCATGGAAGCCTGTCTATGGAAAATTAAAGAAAAAAAGCAAGAAGTGGAGGCAACCCAACATACCGGGAATAACAAACCGAAGGGATGGTTTTGTCCAAGCCTGCGCCATGAGTGAAAGTCGGCACCTCTGCGGTTCTGATGCTTGAGCTACTATACGTTCGGCGACCTCCTTCTGGAAGGTCAAGGTCATTCTGACCCTACCAATTGCCCATGCGTCATTGCGCTCCGAAATGGCCTTCAACCATTGTAATATCAATGCAGTTGATATGCTGAATGGTAAATTACCAATGAGATGAATATTTGGACACCGATCATCCCAATTACGATGCTCCTCCCGTGGAAAGGTATTCGACATAGATGTGCTCATAATATCATCAATTAAAATTTCCATCTGTCCACCTATGCCTGCAAAAGCATCAGCCAGCAATTGCAGGCTTGGGATAAATCTGTTATCCTTTTCAATGACAATCAATTTTTTAGGGCATCTCCTGATAATGGCTCTGGTCAAACCACCAGGACCTGGGCCTACTTCCACTATTTGTGCATCTTGCAAGCGTCCAGCCATTTTTACAATCTTATCCGATAGACGTTCATCCATGAGGAAGTTTTGTGACAATTGCTTGATCGCACGAAGTCTGTAAAGTTTTACTAAGTCTCGAATAGTTGGCAGAGGTGGAAGCCTTAGTCCGCTCATGTTGATTACTTTTTTCACAAGGCAAGAGTTGGTGTTGAGTTAACTAGAACTGAAGGTTATAACAAGCCACAAGTTATACCAAGTACGCTTTGTAAATTAGTTAGAAACTTTCTCAGGCTCATCAAAGTCATCAAGAAATTTTTCCTGTTTAATGGAAATCATGGAATATGCATAAATTCCAACAGCAGTAAGTCCCAGAAAAGAACCAAGCATTAAATTCTTCCTGCGTACTTTCTTCAGCTTTTTTACACGTTCTAAATTTTGTTCCTCAATCAATTTCATAAAAACTGCATCTGTGGCTGATATTTTTCGTGCATCAGTCTCTCGATTTAGCTTTGGCATGCGTTCTTCGTCCATATCTTGCAAACCTAGTAATAACATCAGGTATATAAAATGTTTATTTAAACCTTAACACTAAACGAACCATCGATGGGTCGTTTGACCCTTTTAAAGCCAAAAATACATTTATAAAAAATTGTCGGCATGTTTAGTATCAACGTGCATGAAGGGTCAAATATTTTTTGTCATTATATCTGTATTTCTTGTCGTTTTTATGTATAAATAAACATCCCAAGGCTTGTTTATACATCCCAGAATTTAGAAATAAAAAAAACGTATGGAATCATTGTTACAATGCAATTTGGCGACATATAAACTTTAACCTGACGACGAATGCAAAAGTATCGCATGAGGTTAACTTTTAACCACAGTCTGTGACGTTCTCAAGCAAGTTACAATTAGAATTAACGACAGAGAACTAATTCGAAATCAATGCAGATGACAAAGCTTACCAATGCCAATTTACCTAGTTTTTCTGACGGAACTTCGATGAGCCGCTATCGCGTTTTCAGTTCGAGCAGACGATCCTGCAACGGCCAACGACGACTGGATCACATACCACTGCATACCACTTATTGGAGACACGCAGAGACACGGCACTCACGTGCCTATAGACTGTTAACCACTGTTAGCACGAGCAGCAACGCCATCTTACCGGCAGGTTATATCACTAACGTGCTTATACGATACATATATATAGGTATATAGGTATATAGGTTTATACATAGGTATAGAGGCATGTATACTACATACATACATACTCAGCGCTCTATACTATCGCACTGAAAGTTTTCTAAGGTAGTTTTAAAAGCACCTGCAATTATGAAAAACAAGTATAACCCTCATAAACATTAATATGGTCAAACGATTGGGTCTGATGTTCATCATAATTGATCTGATTTCTACTTTACCGACGCAAGGCAAGTAACACTGAGGCCGCAAACGACGCTGCTCCGAAAACTGCGAATATCGCGAACCTTTGCGTAAAGCTTTGTGTCTCTCTTTATCTAACAATAAGCATGCGTGTTGTTTCGCGTTTCTGGAAATAAAATTCAGAAGCAACCCTTGATGTATAGTGAATCGCTGTCTATACATATAAGTTAAAATGAGCGGTAAGACGACATTGAAAACACATTGAGGTATCATTATTTTCAATAACAGATGTCTCGGAAAGCTTCAAAGTATGACGAAAGATACGTTTTTAATGCACTCCTATCTCTTCTTTTTTCATTTCGTTCGTGCAGCCACTTTTCATCTTGCTGTTTACAATGATTCTTCACTTATTTTTTATATTCCTCATTCCAGGCAATGGAGCCGATCCCTATTGGAATCTTCAGGAATGACATGATATTGAAAGCAAATTCTCTTTTCGCATGGTGAGATGGTAACACGAGTAAAGTATGGCGCCCAGGGCGCTCTGTTATATTAAGAGTCATAGGAACGTGGGCTCCTTTAAGCCATGTCTTTCGCATTTACGAATCGTACAGGTACCCTGGATGCGCTTATGCGCTTATGCGCTTATGCGCTTCTACGCTGATGGTTCATACCAGAGTGACCTTATGTCACTCGTTTTACCTTGGTGAGATTGAGGTTGAGTTCGAGGTTGAGGGTCAGATGAGAGGAAGACAGACGAGGTTGAGCTTGCGCCCTGATGAGCTTTGATCGTAAGCGTAGGAAAGCGTAGGAAAGCGTATGGGAAGTTTCGAGGGAGGAAAATGTCGCTGGAGTGGGAGAAGCAGAAGACCCGGGCAGTGCAAGCCGGGCACCCTGCCCGACACAACGGCCACTCTCGTGCCTCGTTCACCCTCGTTCACCCTCGTTCACCCTCGGTCACCCTCGGTCACCCTCGCGAATGCGAGCGCAACCCTCCCAACCAGACAGAACCGCAGAGTCTTCCTCGACGAGTAACAACAGGTTGGTCATCCACATCGCTCATCCTTCTCTTTCTTTCTTTCTTTCTTCTTTCTTTTCTTCTCGTCTTCTGCCTTCTGCGTTCTGCCTTCTGCCTTCTGTTCCGACCTCAGGCCTCCGACTGGCTCTTTCTTCTTATTAATAAAAAGAAACTCTTTCGACATCGTTTGTCCTTCATTCCCCTGAAGTATAAGAATAGAGAGCAAAGGAGTGAAGGAGAGAGAGAGAGAGAGAGAGAGAGAGAGAGATAAATTGCGTGTAAATTACAATTTATTACTTTCCCAACAAATAATACGTAATACCTACATATGTAACATTGTTATTGTTTGCCGTGATTATAGTCAAGCCGTATTCGATTATTCGTATATTGAAATAATTGTAACAAAGTCCAATTGAACTGACAAAATCTAAATTGACAAAAGCTAGAAGACTCGCTACACCTTCTTTTTCGTGAGCTTGAGCTACGACGCTCCTTATCATTGTCATTGTCACGATCCTCGTGTATGCGACTAGTCACGAAGCGATAAACTCAAGATATCCACTGCATAAATGATTTGGCAACGGGAGCTTGGGGGGGGGGGGGGGGGGGGGGGTGG
>JARPRH010000409.1:4435568-4447073 GCA_031763665.1 Calameuta haemorrhoidalis | reverse complement strand
GCATCGGCATACGATGTCTGCACAACGTCCGGCTCCGTGACAGCCTTTAACAACATGGCGATTGTCGCGGCTCAACAGAGAGGCTCAATTTCCGCCCAAGGTAACGAGCGAAGCTTGCGAAGAGCCAGATTCGTTGCACAAGGCGCCAAACCCGACATCTATGACGCGCATAGCGAACCGTGATATACGGAATCCTCCTATTTGCCTTACTGGCTAACCTGGCTGACCTGGCTGACCTGGCTCACCGTCGCTTCAACATAACTTCTCCATCTTAGAATTAGAATCAGTTGATCTTCGACGGCAGGTGGCGTCGACGTACAATATTTCACGCTTCTTCTTAGGATTCGGGTCTTTAAGGAAATCTCAAGTAACGGGGAATGCCTTGTGCTCAAGTTCTTATATCAGAAATTATAAGTTTAACACGATTAATCGTTCAGGCTCGCGAGAACCGGAAGAACGATTGATGTCGAGAAGACCATCTTTCCGAGCCACCAAGCCATCGGCGATGATGCCCTACGAAATGGATCCTGAGGAGGAAAAGATCGTAAAGCTGGATGCTGCTCCAAGTGATGTGCCGTCCAGCGCTTTGGCTCTCGGTGTGAATGCAACAACGAGCACCTCGAGCTTTTCTCAGCACTCTCAGCAGACGGCACTGGGTCCCGACGAGGACAGACGTAACAGACGAAGAGGCTCCCAACTGTAAGTTCTCTCAGCGATTTACCAATATTTTTCAACGATCGAATCAAAAAAGCGTAGGCAACTTCAAGAGATTGAGGAAACCTGCTGAAGGGCGGCCGGCAGAGAGTCGATCCTCTCAACTGAATTTTAAGTTGTGCGATTGACTCATCCAAGATGTCCTCTGGCTAACTCAAGTATCACAATGATCGAGCTTCAATCTGTCGACGTTTTTATATTCTCAAAGGATAAACCACGTGACCTAAGGATTGTAAAATAATTTGTCGTCGCGTTCTCTACGCATTTTTATAATATACATATGTATTTAGATAAATACTTGCGGTAATGAACATTTTCCTCAAATTAATTGTGTGCCGTCGATAGCCTTCGAAACGACAGAGTCTATCTCGTGATCCCACTCGTGAACTTTCCAGGCCTGATATCAACGCGATAAGAGCCCTACCGAATGTCCTCGGGAGCGGGTCCGGCAGCGCAAAGGTCTCCGGAGGTTCGATGGCCACGGTTCTTGGAAGGGTGGCAGCGGATGAGCGCGAATTGCCTCGTCAGGGAAGTCTTGCTGACGGAGAAGGTATCAAGATAGTTATTCACGACGTCGACAGCGACCTCGGTAAGTTCTCTTCGAGGCAATTCTTCTTTACTTGTCTTTCCCATTGGGCCAAACGCTCTCCAAGTAATTCAGTGATTCGTGCTGCACGTGCTGCACGAGCTCCGCGAACTGAACGTTCTCATTTCGAATAATGTACCTACTCAAAATGGAGAATAAGCATTGAAAGGGAGAGCCATTACAGAAGGTGTTACAGTGCCTACTCAGTCCAATTATTGCAGTCGTTAAGTACGATCGTAATGTTTTCTTTTCTTTTCTTTTCCCGTCTCTATTATTCCTAGTTACTGATTAAACCTACTGTTCGGCTATTTCTATGCGTATACACGTAAATGAGGTAATAACGTTGCTAGCGAAGAAACCCTTATAGCCATTAATTTCCTTCGTTTCGTATTAAAGCGTCAAACTGTTCGTTTGTGGAAGAATCTCTCTTATACGAGAATCAGGTTGGGTGACCTTGATTAAAAATTCGTAACGCAAGACTTTCCATATTTCAATAGGACGAGTGAACGCCAAGAGGAGAGTTGTACTTCGCCGAGATCCTCTGATGGACAAAGGACATAGAGGTAACCCCAGCTTTAAATTTCTTATTACGACAGCGGATGTCTTTAAAGTATTGTCCATTCAATCTAGAGCATTGACAAATTTTATTAAACGTCAATCACCGATGCACCAAAGCATCGCGCGCTAAAAGTGATTTGCATCCCTTGAAAACGTAATTTGCGTTGCGACGCAGCAGCGCGAATGGTACCACATCGATTATCGATCTTAGCAAGCATAATTCTCTTGAATTGAATCGAGTTTTCGATGGGCCTAAATAAATCCCTCGACAGTTTCCTTCGAATTCCTTGGGCGCAATAATGATGGAAGAATGAACAAAATTAAACATCCGAAACACGCGTAAGCAACGCATTGTCTAATTGTAAGAATCCCCTAATCGCTTTTCAGCTCGAGGCTTCGGAATGAGGGTTGTGGGAGGAAAAACCGGCTCGGATGGTCGGATGTTCGCCTACATCGTGTGGACCGTCCCAGGCGGACCGGCTGAGAAAGCAGGACTGCAGCAGGGAGACAAGGTGCGTATCAAGAGAATTTCTTATTTATTCTCAAGGATTAGCGAGGTTCGACTAGGCGATCAAACTTTTTCAAGGAAATATATAGGAGCTCCATGAAAATTCTGTTAACGATTGGACGTAATTTCTAGTGAAACGAGCGTGCTCGTGCCGCATCCACGTGAAGTGTCGCTTGTATCATTTCGGGACTTTAAATCGTTTAAAGTTGCCCTAAGCATTGTTGCAAATCTGTGAACAAGTGGACCAATCGCCTCCCCTACAGTATAGCAATTGCAACGATAAGCTGTCTATCGTCGTGTATGAAAATTTTGTAAAAAAAAATAAATAAATTTGTTTGCACCCTTAGCATCGAGCTGGCAACGAGAGGCTTATCAGAACTTCCGTAAATCCTCAAATTTTATTGTAATCAGGTATTGGAATGGGCCGGGGTCTCCTTGATCGATCGCAGCTTCGAGGAAGTGGCGCAGATAATGGAACGGACCGGCGACATCGCCGAGCTCGTCGTCGAGCACGCAACCGACATGTAAGCTTCCTCGATATCGCATCTAATATGCCTATGCTTATGAGGTTATGAGTTATGATCTTTCAAAGATAATTTTCCTAATTGTAAGTAAGTAATAGGTATTGTATTTATTAACGTCAATTCCACGGACTCCTTTACTTGCATCATGTAGAATTGGAGATTTGCTCGACGAGCCGGGAATTATGGGAGTTGGCGGGAAGGCACCGACCAGCCTTGGATTGCAACTTGGTAAGCCAATCCAGTATTTCAATCTGTGATCAATTTTACGTATAATTTCGTCGATATTATTAGATGACAAATTTGCTCAATTTCTCAATGTATTCTCGTTAAAACATTAAATTTTTCTTTTTACTTCAACGAAAGTATTATTGGAAATAGATGCTTCGTTCAAATTTTCTGATTCTTCTCAATTTATATAAAATACTTGTATGCATAAATGCGGCAATAATGTAGCAATAATGCACAATGATGTTTTATATAAAATACTTAAAAATAGTTCGAAAGTCGGGATGTTTCTTGACGAAGGAGAACGGAAATCTAGCCTATAGCGATGACGTATATTTTTATGGTTCTCAATGGAGCGTCATTATTTTCAGAAACCGAAACGGACAAAACGCCCTCGTCGCCGAATCGCAGAAAACTACCAAAAACACCGGTATAACCAGTTCAGTTATAAATTTATTTAACGCACATCCTGCTCCCAATTGCTTCTCCTCTCTCTCTCCCCCCCCCCTCCTTCTCCTCCTTCTCCTCCTTCTCCTTCTTGTTCTTCGCCATCCGTATACATATGTATAATGAATCAGCTGCCGCACCCACCCATACTTGCTATCCGTGAGTCTCTCTCTGCCTCTCCCTTATCTCTGTCCATGTGATCCGATAGATTGAATTGAGTTGCTTTTAAATCAAGCTCTACGGAACATAAGTAAGATTATAGAACTCTAGACAATAACGAGTGTCGAAGAAAGATTTTGCCAGTTTGCAAAATCTATAGAGTATCGTTTACACTTAGAATTAGCGATAAGAGAGGATGACGATGTATGTACAAGTGGCCGAGTAAATGGTAATAAGCTTAAACGTGCGAATGGGACATTGAAAAGTCATGTGACCCGACGAACGGGCTAACGAATAAATGGACAAGTCTATAAATGTATATAAAGCATAGATGGATAAACGGATAAATAATAGCGAGTAAAGAAATAGGGTGACGCGCGATATGAAAACCTGGCTCGATGCAGCCATCAGACAATCGATAATGCGTATCAGAAATTAGTCTAGCTAGAAATAGGTAGTATACTAGCGAATGCGATGACAAAACAGAAGGGTTGGAAGGACGGTGGAGATGAGTAAGCAACAAGAGCAGTAAAGGGAGGGACAGAAATAGTTTTAACAGGGTTCCTTGCTTCGGAGGTTACAAAGACAAAATTTCAAAGACTTTCTCACATTTCTCAGACTTCTCAGACTTCTCAGACTTCTCAGACTTCTCACTTGATACGTCATGACACGTCATGATACGTCACGATACGGTGTACATTTGTAGTTGTAGTCGATCCTCGCGCACGGCGCCGCGTATTAACCGCCAAATCGGCAAGAAACACTAAAAGCGATAAAGCGATCTGCAATCACGCTTCGGTCTCGATTATTAGTAATTTTCATAATTCCTGATAATTTACCATTAATACCCGAGTTCGCGACAAGCGTTTCTCTTTCGCAAGCCTATCATTGATTTTGAGATGAAAATTCGAGTCTACTTCTACATTGTAAGTCGAATCGATATAGCGTCATTCGCGTAAGACCTTTAATATCTACACTTACTTGGTTACAATTAGTTCCTCTCACGTAAGAACTTTTATTTCGTACGTTTACTCTTAGTACGTACGTCTATTCCACAGAGCTATGATGTATCTATTAAATCTAATTGTTATAGATATATTGTATACGACGAACGTTACTCCTAGCAGCATTCCTATTGCTCGTCAAGTTATCAATATACTCGTAGTATAGTTGGAATAGAATTGTGCGTGAGGGGGAGCGTTCTAAGGGGTATGCTTCAGGTAGACACGTTACGATAACAATTTATAATACCGAATGGGATGCGATTACGGAAAATAGATTGCGTCAACGAAGAGTGGGTAGGGAGAGACGATGGCAGAGACGAGCCTATTGAAATTTCCTAGTTTTCCTAAATCAACCAAAAGCTCAATCTGCCTCGAATCCGCTTCGACGAGTCGTCGTTTCCTGTCTCGGGTCTCGTCCTTTCTCTTCCCTTCTTCCTGTTACTCTATAATTTGCGCTATGCCTAATGCGTTACGCTGTAATATATAATGCATACGCATACCAAAAAAGGTCAGCGACTAAAAACTTGCTCCGGTTCGAGTTCGTCTGCGTCTCATTGGCGATTCGCGCTCCCATTGAGTCGGTAGGTGAGGCTAGGTTAGACAGCGCACGCGCACGCACGCGCACGCACGCGCACGCACGCCTCATTAGCCAACTAAAATGTTGTTTCGACAAGAAACACTGGAAAATTGAGGAAAGAAGCAATCGACGATAATTCGAGCTTCGAAACGCAAGGATAATCCGTTGTGCGTTGCCATATTATTATATATCGTCTATCGTTCGATGTTCTTCCTTTCTTGGCCTCTGCTTGCCAAGCGTGCAAACTCTCAAGCTTCTAATGACTTCCATACAATTATCTTTACGTGCCAATAACAGTGGACATGCCTACTTGCTTTCATATTCTTATAAACAAAAATTGAAAACTGAGAATCCGTCAAGCGCTATTTACATTTACAGCTACTCGGAATGTTCACTGTTTCATAAAAAGTATATGACACTTTCGAAGAACGGAAAGAAGAAATGCGCCCGAGAGAGAGAGAGAGAGAGAGAGAGAGAGAGAGAGAGAGAGAGCGCTTGCTTTCCTTCGGACAGTTCTGGATCCTTCGAACTAAGCTATTCGAGAATAAGGTTGAGAAGCGAAAAGGTGCGGAGAAAAAGATAACGGAGCTTATAAGATTCGGTTGGTCAGCCTGAATTTCTGTTGTTCGCCGAATCACATCTCGCGTTCCGTCGTTATTCTCCGAGTTTGGAATATTGCAAAACATATCTCGTGCGTCAGATACCAGATCGATCGAAAAAGAGACTCGAGTAGAGAGAGAGAGGCCGAGTAAACTCAAAGTGAAACCTTCAAGAGCGATTCGATAATTCGTCGCGAGGGAAGATCGATAAAGCGGGGTCAAAGGGTTCCGCGCATCCAATCCATATCCATACTAATCGAGTAATCAGGAAATTCGAATAATCTCGAACGAAGAATGCTTCGACACACTGGATGGTCATTCCCTCCTGTCCTGCCGAGTCTTCCTCTCCGGAAAGGAAATCCTCCAAACTCTTTCCGATTAAATGCCGGAGCGAAAGGGTTTTCCCCGTTTCCTCCAGACACCCCTAGAATAGTCCATAATCAACGAGTTGCTGGAATGTTAGATCTAATATTAAATGAAGGACGAAAGCCTCAAGTGTATTTCTGGATGTAACTTGGGAATAAATATACACACAAGAATGTAATATACGTAATTTCTTGATAACGGGATTTTTCTGGTTAAAACGACTAAACGATCAATTTTTATGTAAATTCCCACGAAATCTTCTTCGTTTCGATAGACTTTTTCCCTGGATTGCATGCAGCACGTGCGATGCAGCATCCGCCAAGATCCAGAGCCTTTTCACCCGATACGTCTCTGAGCTCATTTCCCCGTCTGTCCGTCCCTTTGTATTCTGTTTGTCCGGCCACCAGATCCAAGCAAGTTTAGCGAGCAAATTTCTCATCGAGCGAAACCGCGCGAGTCTCCGAGAATCCGCAACCGTCTCCGTTGCGAATCCGCGCGCGCGCGCGCGCGCCTAAGAAAGGGGAAAACACTCAAAGAGTCTCTGGCGATTCTCAAAAGTGAAAGGCACGTAAGTGCTGCACCGCAATACCAATATGGATTTTACAGGAGTTGCGTCATAATCCAATTACCAGATCTCCATTTGCCATCCGTCGCCATCGCTATTTTCGCTTTTCATTGAACCGATCCTCCATCCTTCTCATCCTTTGGGATTATGTTTCCTTTTTATCAGTTGTGTCTATTTCCTCCAAGTCTCATTGTCATTGTCAGAGAGGTCTGGAGATAGACTTCGAGTGCCAATGTGCCAGTCTGGCCAATGACCGAAGCACGTGCGCCTTCGGAGATTACGGAGACTGCGGAGACTACGGAGTCTACCTATTTAAGCGCTTTACACGATCAATCTCACATCAACTCTGACGCGTAGCTTACAATTATTAAACGTGAATAGAACAAATTTTTAAAGATGAGAACGAGTCTCGGCATTTCCCGACAAGTAAGTAGAACTTTACCAGCTTCCCCTCTTTCTATATCTGTTACTGCCCGCGTTTTATCCACTGCTGGCACGCGCACACACGCGCACACACACGCGCACACACACTCGCACACACGCGCACACACACAGACAAATATTCAATAACAAAGTGAAATGATAAATTTAATGAAGACAAACGTGTCGCGTTCTTCTGGGCATAATCCGGCAATGGAAGTCAAAAGGGCAATAACTCGGAGCAGCATCGACTTACTGAATATATCGAGAGCACCGCCGTCAGGCACGTCATCGTCACCCTGACCTGGCTGGCTGTCTGGCTGTCTGGCTGTCTGGTGGCTGTCTGACTGACTGCTTACATCGTTCTCGTGATCACCGCAGCGACAACGCCAACGTCTTCGGCTCTCTTGACCCATTATCTAATTTCATTTCTGTCCAGTATAATCATGGCTATCAATCAATGTGATATCAATTGTAAGAGAGCATCGCTGAGCGCACAAACGAGGATGGCGTTAGATCGACCAATTAACAAATATAATTGTAGACATATTTGAAGAATCGAAAATTAACGAAAGATAGGCGATACACCTAGCTCGTAGAACGTAATAGCAGTGGATCGAAGGAAAGAAGAGAGAAAGAGAGAGGCCTTGAGGAAAAAGAAAAAGAAAAGAAAAAAGGTATAAAGAGCTTCGCTAGAAGTTGTACGATGGGATTTCAGGAACAAATCGCGAAAGAGAGGCAGGTGTCCGGCCGCGTGCAAATTCAAGTCTGGTACGAGGCCGAGCGAAAGGAATTGGTTGTCTCCCTGCTGGCGGCGGACGAGCTCTGCCCTCGCGAGGACACCGGATACGGAACTGCCCCGGAAGCGTATGCGAAACTCGTCCTCGTACCACCTTGGTAAGTCAAATGGAAGCCGATCGGAAGTACGAAGGAGGAAGCGAACGAAAGAGATGAGGCAAGAGAGAAGAACGAAAGGAAAAATATTGATTGATTACAGTGGGGGAGAGCAAAGTTCTTTGAAAACGGACGTGGCGGAGCCAACGCAGAACCCGATATGGAACGCGACATTGAACTTTTGTGGTGTCGCCGGCGACGAGCTGATGGAGCGCAGCATCGAGGTCACCCTCTGGGATTACTGTCCCGACCGGGACAGCGTGTTCCTGGGAGAGTGCACGGTTGAACTGCAAAAGGCTTTCTTGGACGATCGAGCAGTCTGGCAAGTATACGCGTTGCTGCAGCCAGGTCGGCGGAGCGACGTGTCTTCCAACCTGTGTAATGTTCCAGGTATCGGCTCGAAGATCCCCGAGGTCTGCGATACGGGAGATCAGCGCAATGCTCGCCGCGCGGTTCCCTCTCGACCGAGATAGCGCAGCGCCTCCTCCGCAAAAGCGAATTGCGGGAACGCAGCTTCAGCGACGACACGCAAAGCGACTCGGGGAGTCCCGAGCCGTGTTTCCTCCATCCGGATCATGCTTGGCATGCTGGTTCGAGACGTGGCTCCAGCCAATCGGAGCAACTCGAAGTCGAGCCTTACGAGCTTAGCAAGGACTACAGTCGGTCCCTGCCGGGTAGCCGGCGCAGCAGCTTCCAGAGCCAAACGGGCAACGGGAGTGGAAACGGTGCCGGAACGGATAGCAAACGTAGGTCTTCGGCCCTTCGGCTCGATGTCCTCTTCTTTAAACTCTTTAAACTCTTTAAACTCCTGAAACTCTTGAAACTCTTGAGACTCTTGAAACGCGAGTTCGCCCAAGAGAAAGCCCAAGCATTTGGCTTATAGCGCATGCGCTGTCGGCTCAACTTTACTTATTTTTAAAAGGGCCGCGCACCTTCTAATTGGTTATTTCAGGGGGCAGTATAGGAGGCGACACCGATGTGCCCGTCGTCCACTACAATCGGGAGCGACGACGAAGCTCCTGCGCTCGAGGATTACGGGACCCGGACGAAATTTTGCGTTCCTTGAAGGCGGTCAAAGGCGAACTCGGCAGAACCATGAGCTTCTCTTCATCGTCCTCGGAGAAGCGGCGCGGCAGTCGTAAGTTTCTTCTCGCTTCCGTCCTCGCTCATTTCTCCATTTGCTCACTTGCGCGCTCACTCGACGCTCACTCGACGCTCACTCGACGCTCACTCGACGCTCACTCGACGCTCACCAGCCATCGCTCTGACGCATCTCCTCTTCTACACAGACACCGACACGCGAAAACACGCGAAAACACGCAAGCGCCATGCATCTCTATTCTCTCAGTGTATATATATATATTTATCTCATTATCCATAAATATATTCTCACACACAGACTCTCAAAATACTTTTCTACTTTGATATCTCATTGTCGTATACATGTATATTAATACATACCTACATGCCTCTCAATTTGCTCGGTTACCTCTTCCTATTATCTTTTACATTATTTTCTTAACTTCTCTTGCGTTATCCTTCTTCCATCCCTCCGCCCCCCCCTCCCCCCGCCCCCCTCTATCCATTGCTCGTCTTTACTTACCCGTGCGTCTTCTCCCATTCTCTCGATCCAACCAGCTTAACATACTTTGACCGAGCGAAATATTATAATTCCTTTCGTTTCCGTGATGCGACGCGTCTCGCGACGACTCTGTTCCGGGAAACGCAGCGCTATTCGAGGAACAATGAGCAACTACGGCGGGTCGCGCTTCTTCAGATTTTCTGGTTCGATTTTCTGGTTCGATTTTCTAGTTCCTGGCTGCTCGATCAGCATCTTGGCTCTTGCGAATGCGTCTGCAAATGCGCTGCGCTCTGACGAAATTCAATCTCAAAGAAAGCAGATAGACAGGAAAGCAGGACGGACGGATAGGCAACCGGCAGGGACTCGTTCGGCTGACCAGATAAACCGAAAATTAGATAACTTTGTCCCATCCGACACGGCGACGCGTCCTTTGATGGGTTCGGCGCGTTCGACCAGCACAAAACCCCTTTTTATGCGTGTGCAAATCTTTTTATACATTTGCTACTTATACTTGAGATTTAAACGAAAACGCAGCAACATAGCGATCTTCGTCCTTGGTTTCTTTTATCGATTGAAAACCCGAATATATCGCGAGATCCCTACGTTCGCTCGGTCGAATTCTAAACTGCCATCACACTATCGTTACCTAATCATGGCACTCCACCGCCGCCACCGCCACCGCCGCCACCACCACCACCACCACCACCATCATCATCATCATCAACGTGACTAGCAATTGTCAATACGCGGAAAATGCTGATTCGCTGGTGCGATCAACAGAGTGCATAGTCCCAACAGTAACCGTCTGGCAGTGCGAACCTGCGGTGCATCCGAGGGGCGCTAATTCAACCTCCTTCCCACTACCGCACTCCACACCATCGTCCCAATAAATCTTCAGACTCTTCACTCTTCAGAGCCGATAGGCATCTCTTCTTCTCCGGTAAGATCACTTTCTCTTCTTCTCTATTTCCCACCTCCCATCATCTTCGCCTACTCCCCCACCTATCTCTCTCTGTCTCTCTCGCTCTCTGTCTCTCTCGCTCTCTGTCTCTCTCTCTCTCTCGCGCTCTCTCTCGCTCTCTCTCGCTCTCTCGCTCTCTCGCTAATTCTCTTCCAACCAAGAGCAGTACGCTAACCAGCCAGCACTTATTGTCACATATAGAGAATAACCGCTTGTCTTGCGAAATCCTTAATTCCTAACGCTGGATCAATCGCTATCGTGAGAATAATTGCTTTGATACTTTTGGCTATGATCTACTAACGATAAGTGAATAGGCCTTGTCTAGATTTGGAGGTACTGCGTCCACTTGCGATACGAGGGATCAAGCGAGACGGCATCGCATCGAGTGGACGCAGCCTCCCACACATCGGTTTATTCTTCCTAAACAAGAAACGATTCGAGGATAACAAAGAAATATCAGATATATCTTAAGTGCCTATCAGCTTGAGAAATTAATAATTAACTTTGCATGGAAAAATTAACTGTATCTATGTGCCAATACCACCCTATCCCATCGCATTTAATAATCTTTACAACAGTTTATACATGAACTCTCAAATAACCTTTATGACAATCATCCAGAAAATCTAAGAATACATATAATTTTTAAGAAACTTCATTTGGAGAACTGTTCGATTCATATATTTCCTAGTATATGTATATTTTGTAACGTATTTTTTCTTAACTCGACACCGATAGGAAAAATCCGAGAACGAACGATCTACGAGAACCAACCTACGTTACCTTCGTCCGTCCACCCTTCGTTCATGCATCCGC
>JARPRH010000409.1:4364628-4378832 GCA_031763665.1 Calameuta haemorrhoidalis | reverse complement strand
CCTACCGCCAACAGCACCTGCAGGTCAAACGGCAGAATTAAACCTATGCTAAATCTTCCTTTATCTCTACAGCGTTTTCTTCAGAGCATTAATCTTACCCCCTCGGATTCGTGCATCGACGCTGCTGTCGCTAGGACGATGCCTTCTGCCAGCGTGAAGAGGAACAAGAAAATGAAGTTCATCGGTGACTTGCGCCTGACGTTCGTGCAGCAAGCCATGCAAATCAGCAAGACTATCGTCATGACCAATGATATCCAGAATACTTCCTGATGATTGTAAACCCATTTTTGCGTTGGCTTGTGATACACGAAGGCCGCGATTAAGGAGACTGTGAGCAAGAGCTGGCACATAAGTATCGTATACACCTTCCTAAAAATGAGGAGTCGTGTCAGGGTGCTGCAATCGGTACACAATATCACCATGAATTTTACGATTCAATCATTTTACCTGATAAAGCCATTGCGTATGGTTTTGTCGCTAAATTCAAAGCCCTTGACTTCACCCTCCAGAGCGTCTTCTCCATAGTTGGACCCGTACATCCCCGGTTGTTGCGCTGCTCCACTAGGAACACCAGCCATCGGCGGTACTTGACCGTAAGGTGGGACACCGGGTGGTATAAAACCAAGCCCTACAACCAACGGACAATCAAAATATCCCTACGTCGTCTCTAACTGAACAACAAATCATACCTGGCGGATTTCCACCGGAGTACGGTGGAGGATATCCCGGATTATATCCCTCTTGTGGTGGTGGCGGTGGGTAACCCTGATTTGGGGGGTAACCAGGATTTTGCTGATTTGAATTCGGATATGGATAACCCGGACCTGAAATGATAATACGTCAACCTGCAAACCCACGTTGTTATGGTACAATATTAATGATATCAGCATATTTTTTTCTGCCATTGACATCCATGGCCGCAGGTGTCTTTCCACTTCATACGACGCCATTATGATGTTGACATATTATTACTGAAGATGAATGAAGCATAAGAATTTGACAGAACATTTAGTATGGACTTTTTATGAGATTTTCTTATTGCACATCTTTGAAAAATGCAATTAAATAACATATATTGCTTAGTGTTTATTAGATGATTATATGTGGTTGGTGTTTTTCTTGATACTGTAAAGAATAATTATTCAATGCAATGATGCCAAAAAAATATGTTGCAAAATGCATGGTCTGACTGTACTGCTGTTAGTGTGTGACGGTGTCCCACTGGCATTGCAGAGATTGATGATTTTTGTTTAGATTGCAGTAATTATAATTTATGTGAAGTGTGAATAACAATTAAGACCTTGTTGCTGTGGATAGTATCCAGAACCAGGAGTATTCTGCCATGTTGTCATCTTTTGGATTGCTTTAACTGAAAAAGAATCTAAAGTTACCACACTTTGTTGATTATAACAGTGTTGGAACTCATAATAAAAAAAAAATGTACTAGTTTTGAATGGTCATAGATAATTTGCCAATGTGACAAGTAAACATTATACGGGATGCCATTAAGTAATATTCATACATAGAGTGATATTGATCTATACTAATTAAATTAAACAATTATTAGATATACATTAAAATAAAACAAGTTCTGCGAGGAATCTATTATGCAATTGATACAACTGGAAATGATTGTGGTAAAATGTATGTTTCAGATATAAACTCAAAGCTGCTGTTCCAGCTATTCTATGTATGCAAACGTAAACAGATTGGTAGTGATGTCAAAAGCAGGGAAACATATTTTCCATTTTTCCATTAACTCGTTCAGCTACCTCACCTATGTGACATGGAATACTATCTTCTGGCTTTAAGTTACATATTCTAATTTAATGAAATATGTGCAAAAATGAGGCAGGCATTTCCTTACATATAATTTTGAGGGAATAGACATATTTTTTGCACCTAAATTGAGAAAACCCACCACAGCAATATCTTACAACAAAACTGACTCATCAAAGATTTTGATAAGTCATTTAGAAATGAATGAGCAAAATTGAAGATACGTTTCCTTGCTCCTGACATCACCGCTAGGTGGTTGTACACATATAGGATAAGCTACCAGCAGCTTCAATCATTGATAATGGATATCAGACCTTCAACTATTACACATATAGGAATGTGTTATAAGTTTTTTTAAAATGATTTAACCTTTTTTTTTCTAACCATGATCTGTTACCGATATAGACTACCACGATGTGACTTTGGCATTTTAAATGATAAAAATTAAAGCTAGAGTACAAAAACTTGACAATGTTATTTCATGTGATTAATAACAATAAATAAATAGTATTACGGAAATTAAAGTTACTTAAATATCAAATGTGATTGAAATTCACACCATAGGCGGAATAAAATTACAGTAGAAACATGGAAGTACAGATTCACAGATTTCGTAAAAACAGCCGATACTGATTATAGAACTAGATTAGAGAACTGATGATTAAACCAGGCAACTAAACGTCGCTGCTTCACAAGCAAAAATATCAAGAAAAAAGTGTGTTACGATAAGATACAATCAGTAATCGTTCGGTGCACGCGATATCTATTAGAAAATAGAATAAGTAGAAGTAATAATAAGAAACGTAACGCAAACGATTTGTGTTTGCAAACACGTACGTATATATGCAGGTAGATAATCGTGTCTGATGCGTCACTCGCACTTTCTGGAAATAGGTGAAATCGATAAAGATGTGCGTCGAACAGTACACCTATTTACAATTACCTCTTCAGCCTAATATGGCGTAATAAGTTGAAAAGGATCCCGTGTATTTCTTCAGACTACGTTGACACAGAGATCTTTCCTTTCCTTATGGCTGAACGTTCACACAGATAATCTGCCGCAATTAAACCAGAAACCAAGGTAAACGGATATAGAGATGCGGATTATGCAGTCAGTCCGACTATTTGACCACTTGGGCGGTTGTCAGCGGTTGTCACCGGTCGTCGTCGTCGTCAGAATCAGTCTCAGTCGGTCTCAGTGTACACAGAGACGAGTAGGGAGCAGTAGGAAGATTGCCAATGGATCTGTTTTTCGTGGCCTCACTTTTATTCTAGTTTCGGGGCGCCACCTTGGCGGAAAGCACTCGAAGCAGTTCCACGTTTTTGATTGGTCGAGTATATATAGTAATAATACGCCTGAGAATCTGTAGTTCATGTTTTGGCGCGTCGACGCGCCACCTGAACGAGAATCTCGAACTAGTTCTACGTTTTTCATTGGTCGAATGGCTATACACGCGTAAAATTCGTGTGTTCCTCGAGATTCACGATTTTAAGCCGGGTGACTACTCAAATAGGGAGACTTGTATCCACCTTTTTTTATTGCATATTACATAAACCGTAGTAATGAGGTAGTCGATTGTGCCGATGTTAATACCGTTAATATGCAAACGAAGCTTTAGAAATAGTAGAGTGAGCAAATAAAACTTTAAACAAACCTGGAACGTAGGTAACTATAGAAATATGTTTCCCAAGCAAACAGAGGTAATGACTCGGTGGCACACCTATTTAGTATTGGAGTGACGTGCGAGAGGTTCCAGTTCGAATCTCACCCGCCTTATCCTCTTCTTTCTTTAATTATCAAGTATGAAGGAAGGAAGGAACTCTACTCTTTTTTTTTCTAACCTTAAGATGTGCTGAAACTGTGCGACGGCATCCGGTACTCGCTGTCGCATTCGATTACTTCGATTGCACCCGATCGAAATGAATTGGGTTGGTGTGCCCCACGTTGTAACGTTCTACCTGGTTCTACCTACGCAGTTATAGGATTAATTCCACTGTGGAATATGTCTTATCATTTCGGTGCTACTTATCGTCGCGCGTTATTCGAAATCCCGTGGTTCAGTTTCATCGCGTAACCTTATCTTGTTTAACGACAGATGGCGCAACTTGTTGCATAATTTGCCGCCAATCACTCTGGCATTGAGTGCACGCATATCCGTGTCGGTATTGGCGATGCTCTCACTGATGCAGATAAAAAGGGGCATTGCCAGAGAATTTCCTAACGCAACCTAGAAAGACGAACACAAATATTATGAAAAATATTAGATCCCGACAATTACGAAACTCTTGGCCCTTTTACATTTCATGAAACGTGTTTAATGTCAAGGCAGTCATAGTTCGTATAAAGCGCGTAGAGGAAGGAAGTCCTACTATCTTGCTGTAGGCATGACGTGAGCAAAAGTTTTGTCCACGTGAAGTAAGATATACGAAGTGAAGATTATTAGAAATAATATGAAGATTTTTTCTTAATCGTTGAAGAGATTTGAAATGAATAAAAATTGTTTGATAATTTTGATTTAATTAGCGTGAATTCTTAAGTAGCGCGATTGCGCTTCTTCGGCTTCTCGAGAATGCTGTACGTACACATATACGTACATGGTTATTCAGTAGAAACGCACCACCTGAAATTAGCCCGTCCATTTGATTTCTATGGTAGAACTATTTCAGGTGGTGCGTCACTATCGAATAACTCTATTATATAAAGAATTAAGTCAGACGTTAGATTAGGACTGTACTTGAACGAGGAAATAACTGTATGTTGGTTTATTATCGTCTCTACGTCCAGGTCAGAAATACTAACTTTTGAAATAAGTAAATCGGATCTTTTATAGTATTTTTTGTCTTGTCTGTGTTGCTTTAATCCGGCGTGCGTAAGGTTGGCTCTGACACGCCCAGCTCATTTTCAGACACTTTTAACATTAATTACAAAGATATTAATAAAACTAAGTATTTACATGACACTTGTTGTTTTTTAGGGTTCCGTAGAAATCTTGGAACCCTTATGGTTTCGGTCGGAACGTCCGTCTGTCCGTTTGTCTGTATGTCACAGGCCTCCCATTCCCTCATTTATGGGCCGATTAAGGTAAAATTTGGTACACAGACGTAGATCGATGACCCAAGAACAGAAATAATAACGTTAAAAAATCGAATGAAGTATCTTTTAGCTAAGACTAAACGAAAGAGCATGCATTTTTATATTCAGAAGATTTCGAGCTTCGGCATCTACCGCACAAGGTTTTCAGCAAGATTTCGATTATATAGGCATCATTAGCGAAATTCACTGATTACTTGTATCAACGAAGCTCATTATACATAAAATATCAGCAATAATCAGCCTTAATTGAATGCAATGGGAGTGTTAATCGTTTGGTCGCATTATTATTTACGTGAACTTTGTAGACATCAACGCGGAGAGGTCAGAGTGCGATCGAAGTTGGCGGGGATCTTTAACCTTTAAAGGCGAACTGATTTTTTAACGACTTGTACAATTATTCACAGGGAATTTGAACATGTATATATATGTATGTGTGTATGTGTATGTATGATAAAGTGTTGCTGCAGGAGAAATGTGAGAGGGACGTAAAGAGGAGAGAATATTGGGTTCGAGTCTTCTCGAGGGAAATGCGCTGATCTACGGAACGACAGTAGAGTTGCGTCCAGTTGCGTCTAGTTGACGTAGGGGCATATGGAAATATCGAAGGCGCGATAATCCACAAGAGGTCGCCGATAAGACGGAACCCCAGTGGATCCAATTACGCCAGAGGGGGCCGCGATACGTTTCACAATACGTTTATCCTCGCTGTATTTTACGCAAGAAGAAATAATAAAAAATAAGCAAACGAGGCTGCCGGTCAACATGGCGGCCACTGGCGCGTCCGAATGTCTCGATGATTATTTTGAGCGTCCGAGCGAATGGGCGGCTAATCCTGGTAAGACTCCTGGTAACTTCCGATCCTGCCTCGAAAGCAGAAGGCACGTCGCTCCATCCTGCCAGGCTGGGCGCAGGAGGCCGCGGAAGAAGAGTCTGATCGATCGGAGGGAAGTGACGAAGCGTCGCCGCCCGCGTAGGTCGTTTCGCGATCTAAAATCTGCGCGCTCGGTTAGCGTCGAGTGGCCGAGCGTTTCGGTGTCTCGCAAATGGCCGATTAGCTTTTCCGTGCAGCGCATAAGGACCGCAAGAGTCTGAGCTTCCTACGGGCCGAGTCAGCGCAAAGAGGCAGCCAGGGGGCTGAGCCATTTGGGTTCAAATGCGAGATGCGATCAGCAGGCACGGCCAAGATCTGGACCGCTGCCTCCGCTACGATGGGATCCGCTGAAGCTGGTTTTCGTTCGGCAGGATCTTCGTGTTATTGCGTCGACGTAGCGCCGATAACCTTCGATCGGTTCGACTTCTCCATAATAATGCCAAGGCCAGTATCGGCTCGGAGAGAAGCGAGAGCGCGACTCTTGACTCTCGACACTCGGGTTCTCTTGTTTGTTTATAAAGATTAAGTCGATAAACTTTTGAAAGCTGCTCTCTCTCTCTCTCTCTCTCGGCCAGGCGCTCGATCATTCATCGCCGCTTTTAGGAAAAATTACGAGACGTCTCGATCGAACGACTGAGAAGTCACAGGAGTATGCAGAGAGCATTCAGTCAGCCGAAGCTGCGGTGCTTGAACGAGTGTAGCTAGATGCACGTGCGTGACAGGCTCGTTCGGCTGAAACAGCTCCGTTGGATTCGATGGCTGTCACGAGTCTGACGAGTCCGACGAGTCCGACGAGTCTGACGCCTCTCACGCCTGGGCATTTTACAAGATTGGAAATTGGTTAAGAGTCAAGAGCCAATTCTAATTGTAGCTGATGAAAATGCGAAATAGAGCTGGGTTGGAATTTCTCAATGATTTTCGGAAACTCTAAATGCACAAGAGAGAGACACGAGGAAGCGATAGATAGATAGATACGAATAGCTCCGTAGACACGGACGGTGAATGCACAGGTCGGGAGACATTCGATGTCCTTGTCGCACCGTCACCGCGTGCCGAAAACTTTGGGCCTAAACAGGCCCAATTAGGATCTTAGCAGGAAGTCGATTTTGACAAAAAAATTGTCTAGTCTAAAGGACGCTGCACATCGAGCAAATTGCCTTTGGAGTTTGTCGATGCGTTGGCGCGGTGCAAGTTTTCTCAATGGCGATCGAAGTTTCGAAACTTGTGTATTCTGAGATGCGGTATTTTCCACTTTTCACTGACTAACGAAGGATCGTTCCGAATTGCGAGACAACCCGTGTATGTTGTTTGGTTAGGGAACGGATAACGCGAAATAGCGGTTGAGCTTCTGGACTCGGAGCCGCGAGCCCCGAGTTCCGATCGACCGTAGGCGGCAGGAGGGTCAGGAGGGTCAGGAGGGTCAGGATGGTCAGGATGGTCAGGATGGTCAGGAGGGTCAGGAGGGTCAGGAGGGTCAGGAGGGACTTGGTTAATAGACATGGATAATGGGGAATGGAAATACGAATAGAGGCCGAAATGGAAAATTCGTACCCGATAATGGTCTACAGTCTATACTTAATCTACTGTCTAGGGTCTATGGGGCAAAAGGCAACAGGCAACAGGCAACAGGCGTATATACGCTATACATAGATACGTGCACGAGCACAGACGGAACCGTTGGAGATCGAACGTGTCGCAGTCACGCTCGAAACGTTATCCTAGTTGCACGTTTTTTAGATCCGACAGAGTCTCTACGAAAAAGAGCACCGAGTGTTTCCACACGAAATACACTCCTCGGTATTTTAATATGGAAAATCGAAAAGCTGGTTACATAAACTCCCGGGCACTCTTGCCCTCGCTGAAGCACCCTCGTAGAAGGAGCATTTTTGAAAATTTTACTGAAAATCTCGACTTTATTGAAATTAACTGCCAAGAAATTCGGACCGACACCCATACGGATAGGAGTATCACTCGTGCGCATCGTTCGAGAGTTGGGTGAGTTCAAATTATTTTAAAAGAAGATTCGATTGCACTTTTGCGAGCGACGTCTTTGAAAAATGGAAGGTTTCAAGTGTTACGTTGCGAGAGAGACACGGACTCTAAGATAAAAGACATTTGAAGATGAGAAGACACCGAATGGCGATCCCAGGGCGATAGAGCACGCGCTCCGTCACGATCGGTTCTCTTTCTGGACTCTAAAGGTAAACTATAGGGGGCGGGGGCAGGGGGGCGGGGGCAGGGGGGCGGGACAACGAGAACCACACACACACACACACACACACACATACACACACACAGAGAGAGAGAGAGAGAGAGTTTACTATAGACCAACGGAGCGAGAGAGACGGACGAATCCCGTTTCACGCGATACCTCTTACCAGTGCAAAAGGTAGGATTTGGTGCGACGGAGATAATGACTGCAGCTGTTGGAGGGAGTAAGGTCGGGATTAGTTGACCATGACGCCATTTGCCAAATTTCCCATCAGTGCTGGCTGTGCTGCCATCTTGGAATGAGTTTAATCGCTACGATCTACTTTGTACAGCCTTGATGACATCGTGCATTTTTCACTGAATGGAGTCGCGTCGTTACTCACTCCTATCGAATGTGACCTTGTGCAAACGTGCCAGAACATGTCGTGTGCTCGGAAAATACTTTGTGAATCCTGCCTGTGCAAAGGATGCCTGGAAAAGTAAGTTCTCTCTCTCTCTCTCTCTCTCTCTCTAATGATATACCGACTGTTACGTAGTACATTGAGAGCACACCTTATGTATGTACGTGCAGCTCTAACGACACACACACACGTACAGACACACACACAAACTGTCGGCTTCGCGGAGCCTGGTACTCTGGAAGAGCACAATAATAATCTCTCTGTTTCTCATTGAAGCTCCGACATATCGCTTGGCTCTTCTTCATTTAGTCCTGCCATTTTCTTCGAGAAATACATATTTACTATGAGAAGCGGCGCGGACCAGCTCAGCAAAAATCTTGCATTCCTTTGGCGAAAGATTCGAATTCGAATCTTTCTCATCCCGGGACTTGGCGAACCTTCCTGATTCGCCTTCCGTCGATCAATTTTAAGCGTTAAAGGGATGTCGAGGGGAAACGTGCAGCTCGCAAGGTTTCCTGTGTTGCGTAAACGTAAATGTAAACCAATTGGGGGAGAGACTGCTTCGCGGAAGGGGCGACGTCTTCAGCGTGACGCAATTCTTTGCGCAACGTTCTCGATTTTTGTCTTGAAGCAAAACATTTCTCTCTCTCTCTCTGTCTCTCTCTAGGCGCCTGTCATCGTCGTTGCAAAACAATGGCCATTCGCGAGGGCACGTTGTACCAGTGGAAGCAGCATCCGTCAATAGTTAGTCGATAGGACCGAGGTGGCGGCGGGGCCGAGGGGAAAAGTGAAAAACGAGAGAAAAAAAATGGCTCTTGGAAAAGTAAGATAAATATTAGCGGAATGGTCATATTTCTCACGGCATCATATGTCAGTAGCGACCTCGTCATAGTCAGGATAAGTATAACCAAAGGCAGGGAGAACTCGTGTGGCAATTGGATCACTTATTCGTAATGGGTTATCGTTACGTGCCCTCTGGAAGTTTCTCGCGTTTAATCTCAACGATGATTGGCTGGCTCCCTCGTAAACCGTCCTGAACATTGGTCGCTGCTGGAACTTTTTTTTCTTTTCCCTCTACCAGCTCTCGAGTTATAAAGCAGCTCGCAGCGAAAACCGATCAAGAATCCGCGTGTATTTCGAGCGAAACGCAACTACCCTTCGAGCATCGGTACAGCGGAATAAGAAGAAAGAAAAGCGACAATAAAAAGACCCGAAGAAAATAAAAAGTCGGCAGGGAAGAATAACTGAAAATTAGCCGTTTTCTTGCTCCTTCTTGGGCTCCTGGCTCTTTATTGTCTTTTCGGGAAAGTTCTTTCGTCGAGGTGTTCGCGTGTTGTTCGAGGTAGTTCGAGGTAGTTCGAGGTAGTTCGAGTGGTCGGATCAAAATGCCCTTCCGTAACGGAGTCAACGGCCACGATAATAACGTGCAGCTCAAACGACCGAGTGAAAACGAGTTTCTGCACACGGCTGTGGAGCATGCGAGTTACACCACGTAAGTTCTTCGAGCGACGCGTTACTCGCGCAAAGATCCAGTGAGCGTAGTCCGAATAAGAATTCGTCTTGCGGATAAGTCGCCGATGGACCAACTCATTTCGGCAGGACGCAATCATTTTAAAGTGTCTCCCCTCGCTGACAGTCAGGAACAGGTACTTGCGTAGGGCTCTTTCTCGGAGTTTTCGTATCCTCGATATCGAAGAGAGTGAAGCGAACGAGAAGAAGATAAGAGGAAGAGGAGGGAATAATATGGTGAGAAGGGGGTGGAGGAGGAGGAGGAGGAGGATAAGAGTCAAGTCGACAGCATCCATGGGACGGATAACGCCTTGACGTTTATTACGCAAGAACACTAGATTTATCTACCTTGGATTTATTGTGTCGAGAGAAAGGCAAACTCTTGTTGTCCCTTTGGAAGTCGCTCGAGATCTCGACGGATCCGAGTTCTCGTGTCCCGGGCGCCTATTTATCTTTTCCGTCCTTTTCACCGGGCAAACAGCTCGAATACTTCCTGGCAGCGCTTATTCGCTGCCTCGACCTCCGTCTCGAGGTCTTTGACAAGCGAGTCTGCTAGGTCGATAGGAATTGCACAGTGCACAGTGCACAGTGCACAGTGCACAAAATACTTGGCCAATTGCCGAATATCGGTAAGGAGCGAAGCTTCCTAATCGCGATCTCGCAAAGTACTCAAAGGTTCTTCTTCCGTTCGTCTCGCGCGCCGCTCCTCGACGGCACAAAATGTTCTTCCGGCGGTTCTTTGGCTCTTTTCGCGTTATCCCATAAAAAGTCATCTTTCGCGTCATCATCCTTGACCGAGAGACACGTAACGATTGCGCGATACGATCGCTCGATCGGCCGCTCTGCGATTTGCCACTCGTAATGCAATCCGCCGCGGAAGGAGGAGGAGTATCAATGGCCCGTGACGATAAAGAAATTGCTCAACCAGATAATCGTGGCAACGTTACGTCGAGCTGACATCGCGCCGCGGATTGAGACGAAGTAACGCGAAAAAGCGATCGAGGGATCGAGGGATCGAGCGAGGCTGGCACATCCTCCCGGATGAGGTGCAATTCAGAGTTTGGCTTGCCTCTCGAGGGGCGCCGCTTCCAAGAGAAGGAGGCCTAACGCCTCGAACCTCGACTCTTGTCTTCGAGGCAGGACAGCCAATTACTTCGTTCGCAGTGAATCCGGACGAAGCGCCGTATTGATGAGAAGCTGCGCTGGTCTGCGGTCCGCCGTCTCGACTTGACTTTGCAAACAATCATTTCGAAAACTTTAAGTTGCGATAAACAAGGCCAGTTTCGCCTATAAATTTTGTCGCGTTCGCGTAGAGACGCGAAATTAAAATCAGGGCGGCGAACCTCTCGCTGTCCCTCTCGGAGGATGACTCCATTATATCTCGCGCATGTTTAATCGAAGCGTGATTAGATGATTGCGTGTCCCCGCCAGTGCGTCAACTTGATTTGACGAGAACGTCTTGCAAAGTGATTCGGAGTATAATCAATGAGAATTTCGACGCTCGGAATCGCTATTTCCGTCTGGGCCGTCCTTCTACTTTCGGACATTATTTGGTTCGGTAGCTATCAAGAAATCGACTCGATTGACCTTTCTCGATCTGCCCCCCCCCCCCCCCCGCGCTGCGCCCTGTCGTCCTCTACCCGATAAGGGAACATCTCATTATTACCTGCAGACTACTCGAAATTCGATGTCTAGTCGAATAACGCACATATGTATATTGCAGGAATGCAATCATCGGTTTGCTTAGCGAAATCCCAGGCAATACGGAAGAATTGGCCCGTTGAATCCGCGCGCGCGCGCGCGCACGTACGAGAGTGATATCGTTGGCTCCTGATGTTTCGTGAACACGGCCGCTCTAATGACGTTTGGCATACTCCAGCTGATATCAAAGGGTTTGCCGGATGCGTTGCCGTTTCCGCTATATTGTAAGGCCAATCTCGGACACGGCTCGAGATATAACCGCCCCGGAATGCACCGGAGCATCCTGGCTGCTTCGCAATGAGATGCGTTTACTCAGACCTAGCTTAGGCAGATCTACCATAAATGATCGGGACACACACACACACACGCGCATCGAACCGCGAGCTCTCGGGCACACGTTCGTTGGTCCTTTAAAAAGTAGGATCGAAACTGCCGCTCGCAATGAGCTGCTCTCACTCGATTGCATTGTTGCAGGTACACCTTCGAGGCGCTCCAAGAGTCAGCCCAGTACTTGCTGGAACGCGTGCCGATAAAACCAAAGATCGGGATCATCTGCGGATCCGGAATGGGTGAGCACTTGAGCAGTCCTTATCTCGCGATCCTCGTTCCTCCGCCTCGATCGGAGTGAAAAGCTGACTGACGAGTGATCTGTCCCCTCCCCGAATGCGCAGGTAACATCGCCGACTTGGTCACGAATAGGCTGATCTTCCCATACGAGGACGTCCCACATTTCCCCGTCTCGACGGTCCACGGTCACGTCGGGCAACTGGTCTTTGGCTACCTGGAGGGCATCCCGGTTATGTGCATGCAGGGCAGGTTTCACTATTACGAGGGCTACCCTCTGTGGAAGTGCGCGATGCCCGTCAGGGTGATGAAGCTCGTGGGAGTGACGTATCTGATCGCGACGAACGCTGCTGGAGGTCTCAATCCAAAGTTCAAGGTGGGCGACATCATGATGGTGAAGGATCACGTCAATATGATGGGATTCGCAGGAAACAATCCCCTTCAGGGCCCGAACGACGATAGGTAAGGTCATCCGTCTTGGCGTAGGTGCATCCATTCTGCAGTGGAGCACGCTGGGCTCCCTACTAAGTTTTAAGAACGCGATGGCTGCTGCAACGGTCACTGCTTTTTAATCAATGAGAAAGCGAAGAAAGCACAAGAGGCGACGAGCTGTCCGCAAGAAGGCGTCGTTGCGTAAACTTTATCCTGAGTGTGCTCGAATTAATTTATTTCATTGAAATGAGCCCTGAATCGGATTGATGAACTGTTTGCACCGCGATATGAAGAATCTGATTGGCGTCGTATTTACTCAAGAAACTTCGTCCTTCCTGGGCGTCCTCCTCGTCCTCCTCGTCCTCCTCGTCCTCCTCGTTGTCCTCGTCAGAGCTGAGCGACCCTCCTTCGCTTCGTTCGTGCTTCCCCCTGACCTCTGCCCCGTAACTCCCCCCAACCGACACCTCTCGTTCATGTGGCCTGTGGCTCTGCCTTCCGCGGGACTACATGACCTAACCTCTCGGTCGGTGAGCTTGCAAGCGGTCCCTCTTTGTCGCTCTTCCTTTCTCACTCTTTCTGATATTATTAGAGCTCCGCGGATGCTGGATCGACTGCCCTCCGAGCAGCAGGCTGCTCGCGTCGCGACCTCCATGGCGAAATTATTTTCGCGGCCCATCGGATAGATTTAGTAATTAAGCCGTTGCTTTCTTTATGTGCGTCAATTCACTGAACGAGGCGTAACGAACGAATGTCTGCGCTTGTCGTGTAAAGGCAAACGAACGCGAACGATCCCATTTCTTTTGTCTTCGATAACTTTCGGTCGAGGTGCGGATTCTAAAAGAGATTCGCGCAATTCTTGAAAAATAAATATTCCGGCCGAGAGCACAAAGAATAAACCGAACTGAGGAGAATTCCGCAGATATGTTAAGCAATTAAGCCTCATCCATTCGGTACTCTTGGTTCGCTCTGGTTCTCCTTGATTCGCCTTGGTTCGCCTTGGTTCGCCTTCGTTCGCCTTCGTTCGTCAGGTATTCGCTCAGTGGATTCGCCACCCACCCACCTTCTGCCGAACTAAAGGGGATTGCCATGACGCGCGATGTTGCAGCCGCGGTTACCGATTCTCCCAAGCGCATTGCTTAATTAAACTGTCCTGCACGAGCATAGGTTCGGCCCAAGGTTCCCACCGATGAGTAAGGCCTACAACACGAAGCTCCTGGAGATTGGTGCGAAGGTCGCAGACGAAATGGGTATTTCCGATATAGTACACCAGGGAGTCTACACCTGTTTGGGTGGCCCAAATTACGAGACCGTGGCGGAGCTTAGGATGCTGAGAATGGTCGGCGTCGACGCCGTTGGTGAGTAGACGCCGCCGCGCTGAGTTCAGATCGTTACTAAATCCACTGAATCCCTTAAAGACGACTGACTCTCGGGTCTCTCGTAGATATTCCTATAACCGTTAGCGTTGCACGATGCTGGAGATATCTGATTATGGAATTTTATAATTTTCATTCTACGATGAAACAGGTATGTCGACGGTGCACGAGGTCATCACGGCGAGGCACTGCGACCTCACTGTCTTCGCCTTCAGCCTCATCACTAATCAGTGCATAGTGGACTACGAAGACCTCGGAGAGGCTAATCA
>JARPRH010000409.1:4330372-4345699 GCA_031763665.1 Calameuta haemorrhoidalis | reverse complement strand
TGCTCGGCCTATCCTGTTCGCCCGTTTACGGAAATGAATATTGAAGCGAATTCCCACGGCAATGAATATTGATACACAGCGAGCTTTGCGCGCATAAATTCGAAAGGTTTTCGGTTCCGGTCGAGCGCTCGGCTCGCTCCCCTCTTCCAGACCCACCCTATATATACTATTTACTCGTATATATCTCTTCGAACACTGTTTTCTCTATGTATACATAAATATACATATACATATATAAAGGAGCTGTTTTGCGTGTCTCTCTTCCTCCGGAGGCGCCGAGCCGAGCGAGACTCACGGGGGCCGCCTGGCGTCTCGAAGGTTCGGCTGCCAAGACGCGCGGGACGCCGGAGGCTGGACGCTGGACGCTGGGCGTTGGGCACTTCCCGTTCCACCCGATTGGCGTCGCAGATGTATTTGCCGGTAAACTTTCGAACGATTGACTGCACTACCTGCTGCGGGGAGGCTCGTAGAGCTGCCTCCCTCCCGTTATCCGCCTCTGCGGATCTATGGCCGTTCATCGGCAAAGTCCACGGTCTGTCTCTTGGCTTGATCTCGCAGGGAGCCGGCGAGGATTCACGAGACGTCGCAGCTGGTTGGATGCTGACGATTCCCACGTGCTTTTGCCGTCGCAAGACTCTCGCTGTTCACGTCCTTCAGGCAAATAAGCTGCAGCGCCCCGAAAATCATGGGAGAATCGGCATGATGGCGTGACGTGACGTCACGTGACGTGACGTGACGGGACGTGACATAGCAGCCTGGAGTAGCGCGGAACGGCGTCGCGCGTCGTCGCGCGTCGTCGCGCGTCCTTGTTGCATGGTTTCGCGAAACAACGCAAATGAATTAGCAAGTATGATTCCGAGGTTCTGAAATATGTATGAAAGCATAAGCGTGTGCCGGCGGCGGCGCTCGGGACACACGACCGGCGTCCCGCGTCCCGCGTCCTTCTCTGTCCCGCAGCTACCCGAGTCTAACCCTTTGAGTTATTATTCAAAGCAAATCACAGCTGTCTCGCCCGGATTAAGCCTCCTTTTACATGCACGAGAGTCGGGACCAAGGAAACGGGCAGCCATCCGGTCGTCCGGCCGTCCGGCCGTCCGGCCGCCATTCTTGGCACCTTCCCCCTTCTCCGACGAGCGATCCCGAGTGTGCAGCTGACATTGGTCCTCCTCCTGCCCCCTCGAGGTGTCAGGGTAAACCCGGCCAAGGATATAATTAGTGGGGCTTCTACCCTTTTTTCGAGTTATCGAAGAGCGCGACGGTGCCGACGCTACTTATTTATAATTATGAAAGGTTCGGACGTCGGAGCAACGTTATTACGTCATTAGACTTTGACGACGTCGCAGCTTTCGTTGACCTCGGGAGCTGGACTCCTTCCGCCCTTCAGCCAAACCTTCATTATGAATTTGAGAATCGGTCGCTCTCTTGGTGGTGATGTGAATCGGTTAGCGAAACTGATAACAGTGATAAGGATAATGCATGGAGATAGTTTTCTAGTGGAAATTACAGAGTGTAGTGCGGTAAGTACTCAGTCGATAAAAAGTAGAATATAGCCGGCGCCGACGCCGACGCCGCACGCATATGACGTCGCTATGAACTTGCGAGCCAAGCTTTGCCAATTGCCAGTCGCGACACCAATTGTTGACCCTCGGTGGCTGCAGCGGCGTCAAAACTTTGAACGATATTCCGGCGAGATCGAACGCGCCAAGATGCTCTTCCTCTGCGATCTGTCGTTCCCTTTTTTCCTCCTCCGTCTTGGAAGAGGATGCTGCGTGGAAGGACACGTGCACACTGTAGGCTCAAGCATTGGGCGGGCAGCCCTTGAGTAGCCGGGCCGCCGGGTCGCGGGGTCGCGGGGTCGCCGGGTCGCCGGTACTCCTACCGCAGCGCGCTGCTGTTGCCTGCAGAAACCTAGCAGGAACACAATGCTATTGTGCTTGCGGCGGACCATGAGTTATTACTTATTAGCTCTTCGTCTCCGCGAGGCAACCTGCGGGGCGCAGGATCCCCAGGATTCGAGCTAGGATGCAGCCAAAACGATTCGCGACATAATCCAAGAGGCAGTCCGTAGTTCTGTACATCATCCTTCTCCCGTAGGATGCAATTCGCAGCTTCCGATAATCTTTCCTTAGAATCTGTATACTTGTTGCATTTGCGTTTCTCCTGGGTGCCCACGCACTCTCTCGCCTTTACGGAATATTTGAAAATTATTGTCTCGCCTGAACGTAGCAGCCGCCCGCTACTTGTGCCGTTCGCACTGCCTGCCTTGTCTCCCTTGCCTCCCTTGCCTCCCTTGCCTCCCTTGCCTCCGTTGCTTGGATGCCTTTGCCCAGGCAGATTGCATCGTTGCGAATATCCTGCCTGCGGACGCTGCGGCCTCGAGTGCACCGCACAGGCCGCCGCATGCTGGATAAGTATAAAGTTTTAGTTTTTTAAGGAGCAATTACTGCCTGGGGACCGATTTTACGTTCCGCATTGATATTTGATGGGGAGTAGACTCCTGGGCACGTCGAATCGCCGAATCGCCGAATCGCCGAATCGATCGGTCTGTTATCTTTGGTTAGGAAGCGCTCACCTTGCCATGCGGATTTCGCTTGCGTTCGCCCTTATCTCCGGCGAACTCTCGATGTCTGCGGGCACGTCGATGGTCACCGCGATGAGTACCCCGATCTCTTGGGAGGAGGACTGGCCGAACTCTCGCCTCAGCTTATGTAAATGCTCCTGCTTTCTGCTTCGCACGATCCCGTGTAAAATGGCGACGGTCGAAGCTTCCCAGCTTGGCGTCGGATCATTATCAGCCGAGTTCGACGGGACGGGCTGCTGTCCGTGTGCGCGGAGGCGACGCGGAGTAGCGCAGCATTCGAAATTACGCAAAGTACTATGGACCTCAAGATCTCAGGACGGCTGGACCGCCGTTTGAACGGTATCTTCATTCGTTATAGTTATAACTGTAGGTTAGCTATTTATCTATCTTCCTTCCTTGGGAGTCTCCTTAATCTTTAGGATTGTTCGATTACGAGAGCCACATCGGCTAAACGGTCGAGGGGTATGAGGGGTTGAGAGGGGGGAAAGATTGCCGATGATTGGTGGGTGGATATGGACGGGGGGCGGGGGGGAGAGCGCGAGATCGGATCTCTAGGATTTATCAAGGATAGAAGGAAGGTCGACTTTATCGAACAAAAGTTCGCCGCGACTCGTTCGACGTCGGGCGACGGGCTGAATCCAGCCAGAAAGGGGATGACCGTACGTTAAAACTCCCGGAAGGCTGGACGCCGTCCTCCCTATGCGACTACTTCTCCCTATACCCTCTTCTCTCTCCCTTTCTCCCTTTCTTCAAGTCAGAGTCGTCCCAGAGCAACTCCAGAGCATCGTGCCGCAGTAAAAGTTACGCCATTAGGTGATAGGGTGGTAAAGATAGGATGAGACGGAAGAAGGGGATTAAGAAGAAGAAGAAGAAGAAGAAGAAGGAAAAGTGGCTCTCACAGTCAGATCCGTTCTTCGCCTCGTCTCTGCTCTTCTCTCCGTCTGTTAGGCTGCAGGGGCGACGACGTCTAATTACTGAGGCAGAATTCGATAAACGCGCACGGTCATGGTACATCTTTTATACATTCCGTGGATTTGTTAGACTGCTGCATTTCTAAGGAAGACAAGGTAAACGAGATGCTGGAGACGCAGATACACGCCTCGGCTGTCATGGATTCCATGTAAACCATGTAAATGACACAACTGAAGATGTGGAACGGGGTAGGATTTAGAGAGAAATTACAGGAAATTTAGTTGGCGGCGTCCCTTGGCATAACCAGAGATTGATGCGCGCACTCAAATGAGCGAGCTGCTTGGTCGCACATCAAAGCGGCACAAAATCCACATCTACGATACAGCCTTCTCTAGCTTTCCAACCTTTCAACCTTCCAACCTTCCAACCTTCAAGCGATTAATGTGTGCGTAGACCTTCGGAGTCCAAGTCCACTACTGCATTCACGTGGGTTCTTGCAATTCGAACGCTCGAAAGAACCGGCGGACGAAGTCGCAGAAGAGATGGCAGTGGTGAAGGGGGGGGGGGGGGGTGAGTGGAGGAAGAAGGAGAAGAAGCGAAAGAGGGGGAGAGATTTTGAAAGTGGCGGCGGCTCCGCGTTCGATCGATCATGCCACTGACTGTACCAAGGAACTGGAGCAGGAGAGTAAGAACAGGAGCTTCGGAAGCGGAAGCTGGAGTATGGAGTTGAGAATGAGGATGAGCGAAAGTCCCGAGTCACCCTCGATCTCCTCGGTTTGCGTTCTTCTCTCCTTCTCTCCTTCACCCGTTTTCCCATTTTCCCACTTTTCCACTTTCCCATTTTCCCATTCACCCAGAGACGTAGCGCGCACCCTCATCCACTTGTGCTTCACGAAAAAAACAGTGGAAAAACTCACCTGCTGGTAGAGCCCGAAAAAACGCATTTCCTCGAATAGACCCAAATCGAGGCTAATTAACTTAGTGTCTCTTCTCTTCCCTTCGCTCCTACTTTCTTCACCGTCCCTAGAGTCCGATCCCTTCTCAAGCTTCTTTTTTTCCAGCATCTGCTCGAGGCTTTAAGATGCTGAGTGGATCGCAACCAAGAGACGAGTAAGGAAGCATCAGCGCGGTCGGGCCTGTCGGCCGTCAACATTTTCCTATAACGCATTGCTCTACGTTCAATGTAATATATATGTATATGTGTGTGTATGTATATATATATATATATATATATATATATGCTAGCCACATTGTAAATTTATTCGTGTAATTCTAGCTTTCGAAAAACTTTACTTATTTATTGAAATTTAGCTTAATCTAGTCTCTTTCCTGCAGGTCGTTCAAATAGTCGGGGATAATTGGGGAAGCAGTCGCGGCGATGGTCCCACGTTATCCTCCGATCCTCCGATCCTCCGATCCTCCGATCCTCCATAACCGGGCAGGGTCGAAGCTGCTGACTGTTCGATCGGAAGTTGCGGGCAACACGGTTATACACGGGCAACTATTCCGGAAGTCGGGCAATGAGGCCGCGCGATTCCTTAGCGGCAACTTACAGTTCACTAATACAAGTTCTTCCTCGAGTTTCGGCTTAACTGTTGCCGCCGTCTCTCCTTTCGGTACCTCAAGGGGTGGAACGAACTGTGGACAATGAATGGAGGCTACTCGATGCGGAGGACCCGCGTAGAAGCCGAATTCCGGAGCCGCTGACTCCGGGAGTTTTGGAGGGCGCATCGGGCTCCCAAAGCTGCCGCTCCCCTCCGCCCCCCCCCCAAACTCCACCGCTCACAGTTCTCGAATCAAAGTCCATTCGGCTGCAGCGACTCAAGATCTTTGAATGCTCTCGCCTCGTCCTTTGTCGTTGGGATTTCGAATGGTTTCGAAAGGCGCAGCCGATCTCCCTTTGCTAATTAGCGCTTTTAGATTTTCTACTTCAGATTTACGAATTACAGGAGAGCACGAAAGCACGAGAGCACGAGAGCTGATCCGGACTCGACGTTGACGTCGGTGTCATCGACGCCCCCCAGTGAAATACTGCGGTTAAGAGAGAAACATAATGGGCCGGAGAGATAAAGCGAGAGGGAGCTAATGGGGAGGTTTGTCGAATCGTAAGAGTCGAGAGAGTCGAGAGAGTCGAGAGAGCCGAGAGAGCCGAGAGAGTCTTGAATTAATGTCCGGAAGTCGGAGTGCCGAGATGCCGGAACCTTCCATCGTTTGCAGTACAAATAAATGAGCGCGATATAGAAAATCGAAAACGCTCATGAAGATCTCTGCGTATCACATAAACTATAGAGAAAGAGTCTTCCGTTTGGTGAAACAAGAGGAAGAAGAGGAAGAGGAAGAGGAAGAGGAAGTGAGAGTGGGAGTGGGAGTGGAAGAGAAGAGGACAGAGTCAGCCAAAAGCATAATGAGTGTGCATTAACGGTGAATGCCTGAGACTCGTTAAGGCGCCGCGTGGCCTATTATACTCGCCGTACTCGCCGTACTCGCCGTACTCGCCGTACTCGCCTTTTGCCTTTAGAAAATTTCTTCGCGAGCAAACTTCAGGGCTATTGTGACCCGTAAACAATAATTAACCTTTTACGAATCTTTGCGCGCGAACCAGCCGCCTGATTAGCTGCTCCATACCGTCTACTACCTACTATACATATGTATACTACCAGTTACTATTATAGCAACTGACGGCGGCTTGTTCCTTGAGGAGGTTGGCTGATGCCACCACCCTTTCTTTCTTTCTGTCTCCTCTAGTCTCATCCTCCTCCTCCTCCTCCTCCTCCTCCTCCTAATCCAGACAAGAGAAAGCTCCAATCTCTCTACCCGCTACTCGCTATTCGCTTATACAATATTACTCTTGAGAATCTCCCTTTCGGAATAGCTGTGTCTTACCGATTGCTTTTCCTTCTCTCTTTTCCACCACCAACTCACCTTATACTGTTAGTCCTATTTTTCGCGTGTTGTTCGCTTGGCCCATCGTGAAAATTGTGTAGGTGGAAAATCATTTAGGGAAATTATTTTTCCATGTCTACGAGAGAGAGTGAGTGTGTGTGTGTATGTGTGTGTGAGAGAGAGAGCGAGAGAGTGAGAGAATTTGTGCGGGTCGGCGAGCTACGATTAGTCAAAGTTGACGTCGTAGTAATGGCTACCGGTGTTGGGGCTCTGTTAATACTCGTATTTCATAGCCAACCCCGGTACGAGGGCACCTCCTCTGGCTCCTCTGGCTCCTCTGGCTCCTCCGACTCCTCTGACTCCACCGGCTCCTCTTCGAATGCACGTATAGTGCCACCGAAGGATGCTCTCTAGGGTTTGGTTCAGTTTGTTTCATGCCCGAGCACAGCGTGCCTCGTTAGGAACTTGATCTCCTCGGCACCCTTCCGTCGAGGGCTGGTCTAGGGTCTGCGCTTAGAGTTTACCGGGGATTGAGGTTCCCAACTTTCGACTGTGAAACTGATTGACCCCCCGCCCTTTGCCTTGATCCTCTCATCGACGTTCTTCACCGGCGCACATCTTCCTCCGGTGGCTCTAATGTCCCTCGCAAGTTTGAATCTGCAGTTAAGACAAAGGACTATATTGGCGCTGCTTCCGTTTGCCAGTCGTCAGTCTCTTGAAACCCAACAGCTTTCGAATTTCCATCTTTCCTTTCGACTTGCTCTTTGACCTTACGCACGTCAATCTTCGGCCGCCATGGAGTTCCTCTCCTATTGATCCGATGAGAGGAAGGATTTCATAAGGTTTTCTTATCTTGGGGTCCCTTACACTCGCGTCCTTCGAGTAAAGGAGGACGCAGTCCGTTGAAACGAACAACGTATCGAAGCGACTGCCAATTGCAGCTGCTAACCGTTGAGATTGACTGACGGTTCTAAATTGTGGGCAGCATCCCTTCCGGAGTGTCGGTATCTTTTTGTTGCTTTCATTTTTCAAAACAACCAAAGAAATGTCTGCTTTCCTCATTTGATCGCCCTTATTGCCAGAGAATCCTCCCCCACTGAAAGGGAAGGAAAGTCTGTTCTCTGTTTCTCTCAGTAAGGTTCTCTCTCTTGCGTGTTGTGACCTTATACATATACGCACGTGGCCGCATTATCAATAATTGCTTGCGTCAGTGGCACAGTGAAAGCACTCGCTTTCCATTTGCCATGAGGTATAGTTGGGTTAGGTTTGGTTAGGTTGCGCGACCTAACGAGACAACGTTCAGGGGGATGAAGTCGCAGACTCTCGTTCACTGCAATTCCATTCCATCGATTCTTTCTCTTTGCATTCCGTTACTTTATTTAGTGTCACGAATCAGAATGGACTGAAAATTCGTCGATTCAGTTCCCAAGTTATTCACGAAGTGGGTGGACTTGACTACCTCGATGGGGAAGAGTCTGCTATCTTTGACAGACGCGTCTTAAAATTATAGGCGGCCGTCCATCCGGCAGGTCCAGTGCCCGTGTGCGCGCGTACACATATGATATCCATGTGCTGCTCCATCCGCATGTGCAGACACCGGGGATGAGGAGGACGAGAAGGGCGAACGGAAGGTTAGCAGGAGCTACGCGTCACTCGGCAAAGGGCTCTGCCACCTTCATTGCTGATTCCGGAAACTCGGGAAACTTTGGGAAATTCCTGGTTAGAAAGTTTACAGAGCATCATAGATGAATATCGTTCGACCGGAGACGAAGGGTTGAGCCTCGTTAAGGCTCGCGTATTTCTTCCTACATGGAATCAAAATGCGGGCTCTCGAATGCGGAATTCTCGAACCGCGGAAGCGCGGTTCTTCCTATCCGCCAAAGGGATTTAACAATGAGCCAAGGAGATCAAGACGATCGTCGTAAGTGCGTGAGAGTAATTTTGATTAAGGGATCCGAGTGCTGCGAAAGTCAGCCTGTCCCATTCGTCGTGGCCCCCGTTGGCCACCTCCCTTTTCCCCTTGACTCTCCTTGACTCTCCTTGACTCTCCTTGACTCTCCTTGAGAACATCCTAATCTAGTCTCTGCAAGGCGCGCTCTCTCGCACCAATGCCCTCGCTAATGTTCTCGAGGCAGTCACCTGTTTAGGAGAAATATCTGTCTCACGGTTAATCCAACTTAATTGGCTTCCGACTGAATCGACGCAATAACGTTCGTACGGCGGTGCCACAGCAAGACAGTCACGATCAGGGAGACGCCTACGAAGTCATGAAACCTGATTATCGGAGAAAAGCGCAGCAGGAATTCTCGTTAAGCCGCGCAGGGCGACGCTCGCCAGTGAAATTATCCGGCCGCTCTTGTGGAACGTCCGTCCGTTTCCGGTGCAAATGAAACGTCACGCGCAATTCCCAACCACGTCGTGCTTACGCCATGCCGCACTCTGGTGCGGCGACGCTCAAACTGCCTCCGGTAGCAGGTCTCTCTCTCTCTCTCTCTTTCTCTCTCCCTCGCGCGCCTTGTAATCTTGAAGACGTAAAGACCCAAAGGAAGAGGAGCTGATAAAGCCGTGGGACAGTGCAAGTTGGGGTGTGTCCTTTGACCTCAAAGAGAGAAGCTCCGACTCATTGAAATAAGAAGGGCTAGAAGGGTCTTCCCGCTGCAGGACTTAACGTCTTTTAGGAATAAAATCTGGATTCGCTGGGCCACCCGAGCGACTCTACCCCTCGTTACCAATTGGTGGCGGAGCGACTCTTGGTAGATTTTCCATAATGCCTCCGTGAAGCTGGGGTTGAAGTTAGGGCTGAGGTTGGGATCGGGTATTGGGCTGCGGGGGCCTCGAGGAAGAGGCAATAAGCACTGAGGGAAGCAAGAAGAGCAGGAGGAGTCATGAGAGAACTTGGTGGCGCGTGAATTAGAATTTCGGATCGGAGAGGAAAACGAGTCCAATTGGAGGCGCGTTGCGAAGCCACGAGGATGCGTTTATTAAATTGGCATCTCCGGCGCGGCTTGATCTCGGCCTGGAAACGGAGAAAGGGCTGCAGTATTTGAATTAACCGCTCGGGCGTAGCTCATTCTCAGACTCCTATGGACCCTAGGAGTCTGGATCAGCCTCCGAGACTGATCGCGAGTGCGGCTGGCGTTTCAATTCGCGCGCCAGCCTGTTCCACGCGTCCCAACGTCGCTCTTACTAGCGCCGGACTAATCAAGTTTGCTTTGGAGTTTACGTTTCTTGCTCAATTTCATTAAAGTTGCTTATCAAAGCAGAGTCCTCGTTGTTCTGGCTTGCCTCGGCTACTCGCCGGACTCGCGCTGATTTCGTTCACAGCGGCAACCTGACGGACACACGTCCACGAGAGCTCGGAGCCCAGACTCGTAGGGATTTTAGGGGAATTGCTGGGGCAGTTGGCACTTTTTCTTGGCTGCCACCCTGCAAAGGCCACTTGGCGCCAGTGGCCGTCTAGGCGCTGTCGCCGCATTCCCAGTATACATATATGTATTAAGCGCTTCCAATTTATGGCTACTTCCCTCTCTACCTTGACCTAGCAGCCTGAGCGGCCCTTGCGTTTCCGTAAGCGTCCGCGCCCGTTTGTGCATCCAGTTGCGTTTGCTGATCTTAAGCGACCCCAAAGATCAGCACCTACGGATCAGCGTTTCTCGATTTTACGCGTCCCCAAAAATCGACAGGATCCGTTAAGCTATCGCATTATCTGATAGGTTCCTTCAGAGATCTCCTTTTGCCGGAGTTGGGCCTGTTCCGCCTCAACTCCCAGGTCCTACCGGCTCGTCAGTTTCCGGTGGAAAAAGAATCGGCTGGCGCCGCCTCGCTGGCGGATTCACGAGCGAAGGACGGACGGCCGAAGGTGACCTAGGTTAGTTCTCGGATTTTCTCGTTGTCGGTGTCGAGTTAACAAAATACGTTACAGGGTATAGATTTTATTCGCGATCGCAAACTCGAAATTTTGCACTCTGTAATCGTCTCGGATGGTGGACTTTAAAGTTATCGTCGAAGGCACGTTTCCATGTGGAACAGCATTCTTCGGGGCAATTACGAGTCAAGCAGCATCTTTCTTACCGATAAACACTGCGTTGCTCGGCGAAAGAGTTTGGAAGGCGAAGGATCCGATAACGTTGGATGCTCGAAGCCGAACGTCGGGCGTCGGGCGTCGAGTGACGTCCCCGGGGGGGGGGGGGCGGCGCGTGACGTCACATCCCCCCCCCCCCCCCCCCCTCGTATACCACTTTGCCATCCGTTCGTTTAAACGTTTATTTCCCAGAGCGCCGCGCGCCCTTGACTCACGACCTCCCCGACCTTCCTCGCACCATATTGCCACTCAAAAACGCATCGCGCTTCCGCAAATGGACGCGTCTCAGCCCTTTCGAAACTTGGCTGATCCGATTCTCAATATACGACGCTCCGTGTAACATAACACGCAGGGCAATAACGACGTTTTCAAAGATGTTTCCTACAAGATTGATCCGACCTGGTCCTGTTACATTTACGTTGTGGCCGCGTTTCCTCGATTACACGAAATGCTGCTGTCAAGACTGAGGAAAATGCAGTTTCGCTGTATCTTATATCATGGAATGCCGTAGTGCGTAATATATTATACCGACCCGGAAGTACACTAATTTGTATATTAGGAGTAGAAGGTCAATTATTGACATTAATCATCACGTATCTTCGTCCTGCGATACAATTCAGGAGATTCGGTACTCGGACTTTCGGGACTTTTTGTACCTGAAAGTGGAAATTCATTTTTTGCCGTGAATATAAAAACTACCTTCGAGTTGCTGAATATTAGCAGCTAAGAGTAGAATATTGAAACTCCTCGAAGCCGGAGACTCCTCTGATTCGCAAAGCTCTGGGATCTGGATCTCGATGGGCCACAGTCGTCTCTCACCATCTCCCGCAACCCCCCCACCCCCTCCACCTCCCATCCACCTCCACAGTAGTATACCTACTGCGCGTTATCGAATCTGCAATTAAAAAGTTCAGCAACTAATTTCAATTTAATTGTACTTTGGCCAGCCAGACTTCTCGCTTCCCCAACTTTCTTCGAGGCTCTCCTCCCCGCAGCCGCTTCATCGCTCTCAGCCTTCTCGTGGAGACTCATGAGTCATGACTCATTGTCAACCATTTGCCTATAGCCACCTGTCTGCGCATCTACCTGCGCGATCTGCTCATTTACTTGAATTACTGAATATTACTGAATATCGTTCCGTGGGACGGGAGATTGCGAATGGGAATAAGAATATCCAGCTCGTCCACGGACGGCCGAGCATCGGGAAATGAGAAAGAGAAAGAGAGAGAGAGAGAGAGAGAGACTGGGTCTCTCTGAGAAATTTGTGTCTAGCCTGAGAGTCGACGCGACGCTCCATTCTACTCGTATCAAGTGGTTGCTGGTTGTTCGTTAGGAGTATTGCGTCACTCGAGGACTCATTTCGTCGCCTCAGTTAAGATTGCACGAGCAACCGTAGATAAGAGAGGCGGAAAGGACGGGGTGGGAGAGGGGGAATCTTGGAACCCGTGCGGAAATAATTGAGGGTAGAAAAAAGAGAACTAAGAACTCGAAGAATCTCGTTCGGTGCTAATGAAATAAGAATTCCCTTCATGGCAATTAGACTCTTTATTGCCGGAAGGGTCTGGCACCCTGGACCCCTCGGCACTCTGGCGATATGAAGTCTCACGCCCACTACTTTCCATTTTCATTTTTATTATTTTCCTTTCACTAAAAAGGCTTGACTTTGTGACTCTTCGTCTTCGATTCCACGGTTGTTCCCTTTACTCGGATATGAAGAAATAGCAGGTGTCTAGGGAAACCGAGAGAGAGTGAGAGTGGAGGGGGGGGGGGGAGGGAGCACGCGACTCGTTACGTACGTGTCTCTCCTATTTTCTCCTGTTTTTCATAGCTAATAATCTTGGCGCTGATTAAGTTCCTTACGTCGAACCTCCACGGCCACGTGACGTGGCGGCCCTTGAGCTCTGGATATTGCAGCACGTGGAGGGACCCTCCGTCAGAATCGCTCGTATCGAATGATCCCCTCGTAGGTGGAGGCTGAGATGGAGGGAGAATCGAGGAGAGCGAAGGAAAGGAAGTTGCTTCCCAAAGGACTCGAGGAAAATTCTACTGGTAGTCCTGTGGCCCAGGCTTGAGCTCCTTTCTCATCGGATACACTCTCTTGGTCGCGATGAAGTATCGCTTCCTGTGAGGTGAGCGAAGGAAAGGAAAGGGAAGAGTGGAGGAACAGTGGAGGAACAGAGGAGGAACAGAGGAGGAGCGAGGAGGAGTCCGAGGAGTCGAAGCCAGAGCCAAAGGGGGAGCCAACAACCCTGAAGAAGCCTCGGAACGTAATTAAGGGCCAAGTAAGGAGTATTATTAAAGAGCAGCCCTGTAGAGAAGAGGGTTGAGAAATCGCTTCGGGGAAGGAAGGATAACAGAGGCTGAGATAGAAGGACTGACGGAGTCGAAGGAGTCGAAGGAGTCGAAAGAGTCGAGTTCAAGAAGCAAAAGAAGGGGAAAAAAGGGCTCCCGGATTCCTTGGAGACTTCCCGAAGGAATTGCGCCAACGGGCTGATCCTATTCGGCCAGTCGGATGCTCGACTCTTGATTATGAATTATGCATTATTAAAAATGGAAACAAGCTGAACCTGCCGCGTTTCCTTTATTATAATCCTTTTGAAATTTAGATAAATCTTGGAGTAAGAGCCGGTTGACTGTTCGGGCTGGAAAGGTAGTGAAACCCGCAAGATGTAATAGCGAGTTGAGTTATGAACTTGAACTTTCCAGTAAGTCGCTCTGTAGTGGGGGAGAGAGGAGAGAGAGAGAGAGAGAGGTGCGCGCATATGCGCCTACATCGGAGCAAGAGAGACAGTCGGATAAAGGCCAAGTCCGAGTCGTAGAAGTAACACCTATGGCTGCTCGAGCCACTTGACCCTACGTTAGCTATTTGTCAAGGCGATGCGAATCTCTTTAAAAGTTGCGAAATCCCTTGTGAAATTTCAAGAAAACATTTGCTCAGCTCTCTCCGAGCGGAACGATTGTGCGGCTAATGGGCCACGAGACTCCAAGGTTTTACCTTACGTCGGTACATCCTGCTGCTTCCTCTTTTTCTTTCTCTCTTTGTCGGATGCCGAATTGCCGAATCGCCAAATTGCCGAATCGACGAGAAACTCGATGAAATCCTCGCGATAGCATTAAGAAGATTTGAGTTCCGAGGAAGCGATGTATTATGCATATATAGTAAGTCGCATAGGTACAGTCAGACGTGTCGTCATTTCATAAATCATTATCCGCGGAAAGCGTAAAGGAACGCGAGGCAAATCGAAGGACGAATCGAGCGACTGGACGACGAACGAGAGGACAGTGGTGGCGCGTGTGAGTTACGGGTTGCTCGTCGTCAAGGAATCAAAAAATTTGCTTTGGCGTTTGAGCGACGGGGATTGGCGGCTGTCGGACGATAAATTGGTATCGCAAAGGTTTACAGAGTTTAAAAACTAAACGCTCGACCGTAGGCCGCTCGCAATTCAGCCGACCCAATCTCATCGGTCTGCCAGCATGAGCTTAAAAAAGGGTGAGCCGCCACGTCCCCCCAAATACAGCCAAATTGTTCGAAACTCCTCGATTTGGGAGGCGATTGCTTATCGATCGAACCTACAGAAAAATAATGTATCTACGCGCCTTCGCAGACGAACGCAGACGAACGCAGACGAACGCAGACGCACGCGTCCCCGTTGCTGTTGCTCGACATTCGACGACATTCGTTCCCCCTGCGGGAACGTATCTATGTGCGAGCTACCTACGTAGGCGACTCTATGCAGCCTGCAAATCTTATAGATTACATAGAAATAGGATATTCCTATCGAGACACGAGACATTAGCAGAGACAACGCATTGAGCTTCTTCTTTGCGCTTCTTTCCGCTTCTTTCCGCTCGATCTCTCGCGCCGACTGCACTTTTTTTCTCGGTTACGTCCAGCTGAACCTTTTCTAGGGCGCGAATCACAAATACGGAGAGCATAAGAAACTCTTCAGGATCTTAGAGAGAATAGAAAAATATATTTAATCTCCTGAATCGGATGGTCATCTTCCGCGTCCCCCTCGCGTCCCTTGCAGGATGGACGATTGGACGGGGCGCAGTCGCACGTCGCATCAGGGTCTGGGACCCGCTGCCTTGGCGACCAAAGAGAATAACCCACGTAAGCTTTGGCTTTGGCTTTATTTCTTATCTTGTCTCCTTTCCTCCTCTCGTCTACGCTATTATTCTCCACTCTTCCGTGATCCTCTCTTCCGCTTTTATATGCTCCGTGCAATCGTCTTTTTCGTTCTCTTTCTTTTCAAAGTCGGAAATTTGATTTTTTTTCCTTGAAAATCCGAGAACCACGCGAGAGTGGACTTAATGTAATGCGCAGGAGTTATGTTCGAGATGGGACAGGATATTGGAAGCGGGGTAGATATTAGTCGTGGGGATTTAAGGCCATCCGGAAACCTGCCAGGGAAATTGAGTTTATCTCGATGTTGGTTATCCCGGAACTTGTTGGAGTCGGCTTCCGATTAACCAAAGCGGAAGTTAATGCTCGAGATTTTGGCACGTTACTCGTGCTTTCCCCGTTCCTCGATTCTCGATGTCGATTCGAATCAAAAAGATATTTGCGAGGGTTCTTCCTTTCTTACTTTCTTCCTTTCTTCTTTTCTTCTTTTCTTCCGTTGTTCATTCGCGCGAAGAGGAGTGAGAGGTGCAGGCTTGAGAAAGTGGAGACCGGCCAGAGGGGATGAGTAATCTCACGGAAAAACCGGCCGGAGTAGATAATTTCGGGAAATCTCTTGGTTTCCCTTAACGGTTTAATTATTCCATGGTCGGTCTCCCGGGTCGCGGGCTGTCTTAATTAAAGGTGGAGAAAAAAATGGGCCGTAAATCACCTAAGTGAAGAGTATTTTTGCGGCCCTCGAGGGCC
>JARPRH010000409.1:4318298-4330089 GCA_031763665.1 Calameuta haemorrhoidalis | reverse complement strand
CAGTACTCGGGGGAGAAGCCGCCAACGAAGATATTTTTTATTAATTTTCCGCGAGATTATAGACCACCAGGTATCTGCGGTAATAATGCACTCCCTCCTTCGACCGTATCATCTCCCCTCCCTCCCCTCTTTCTTATTCTTCTTACTTTCCCTTTCCTTTTTTCTCTCACGTACAATTTTACTCTCTTCGTCGTTCCCTTCGTTTCCCTCATTTCCTTCGTTTCCTTCATTTTCCTTATTTACTGTTTAAAATTTTCGAGCCAAGATTGGATCTCTTCTTGCGTCTAGGATTGTTGCGTCGTGACGATTCTCAAGTTGGCTACAGATCCGACTGTCGCAAGGGAAGTAGGTCAAATCAGTTGCTATATGGTATAAAGGGCGCGCGTGTGCGTGTGAGTGAGCGTGTGTGTGTGTGGAGTCCTCTGGAGGAAAATGAGCGCCGAGAAGAAGGAGGAGCTCCTTGCCTAATCTGAAAGTGGATACGAGGCGAATGTATAGGGTGGCTTGTGTGGAAATGATAAAACTGGAAGCAAGGGTCCATAAGAGGAATTTTACAGGGTGTATCCGAGAGAGGAAGGTTTGGGTTGAGAAGCGAGAAGCCAGAAGCCAGAAGGCCTGTAGCCAAGCGTCTCCTGCCGTTCGAGTCAGCCATATTTTATATCGAGAGCTTCTTCTTTTTCTTGATCCACCTCGGGCAGCGTTTAACGTGGGGGGCGTGTGGGGCGTGGAGGGGGGACTTGGATGCAACTATAGTTGCACATATCCACCCTCCGTGTGTATCGACCAGTCCCCTCGTATTCATGTATTCTCGGAGTTTTCCACCCCGAGACTCTATTTTTGCCATGGCAACAACCCCTTTAGCATCGTCCTCAAGCCTTTTCCCTGGAGTCCCTCATTTTCCACTCCCGGATGCCCGTCGAATCGCTTCTTGGACATTGTCTCTTCTGCAACTCGCGTCCTCTTCTGGACAGTTCATTTAATTTAACTAAATAATCCGCCCGGATCGCCGACTTAAAAGATAAGAATGATCTCCGGGGATTTGAGCCTTTCAAGGAAAATGAGAACGTTTCTTCTTTCCCCGCGCGGTTCTTCTAACTCTCCGGTGAACGAGATTTCATTGGTTCCTCCTGAACGTCCATACGTACCACCTGTCTTCCGTTGCAACTTGCGCACCGCTGCAGCAGCGTGACTCACTTTCCAATTGGAATCGATTAAATCCTCAAGATTCGTTCGAGGACGGCAGTCGCGGTCAGGATCACCAGATTTTTCTTTGGAACGGAGACAGACAGACGGGCAGAGAGAGAGGGAGAGAGAGGGTGAGAGAGAAGGAGGAGGAGGGAGGGGGCGCTATTACGAAATCGGATAATCAAACTGGCAGACTGGAGTGAGCCGAGTGGGTGGGTTGGGCAGGAGTGGTAGCTGGTTTGGGGCGCCAGGTAAACGTATAGGGGTATAGGTATGGGTGTAACGAATAGGAAGAAAATAATAATAGTCGATTGCGTGCCTGTCCCAGCTTATCATCTAATTCCTCTGGACTTCCCCTTATCGGAGACAACAGCCCCGACGAGTCCCTCGCACGCATCCCTTGCTCTTCCTTCCTTCCACGATTTCCCATATAAATAAAATAGTAAATGGTAATCAGCCCATTAACCTGTGCACGATTGTGCCTTTGACTCGGCTCAGCAAGTAGCATCTTTTACGTCATCCTTTCGTCCGCGCACTCTCTCCTCTCTATTGTCTTCTGCAATCTTTCAGGCATACTTTAGTCATTCGTCCCCTCGCGACCCCCCCCCAACCCACCCCGCCTTTCTTCACTTCTCCTTTCGCATTATTCTTATGTTCTCACAGTCAGACGCGCGATGTGTTCTTTCGTTCTTCCATTTCCGTTTTGGCCTTTTTTTTCTTTTCTCTCTTTTCTCTCTTTTCTATCCAAGCATTCGTGTTCGCGCCTCGGTGCTGGCGTAGCCGTTATACATACATCGCCGCCATCCTCCATCACCCTCGCCTCCCCTCCTCGCCCCTCACATCCCCTTTGCCTTTCAGCGATTCCTCCTGCTCCAGGCGTCACGTTACGCGACGCAAACGCGACTCACACGGACGCACACGGACGCACCTCACATGGAGAACCACGTACCTACGTGTGGGTCGGGAGGGAGACACTATAGGCCGCCGCTGACTGCCGTATGCGTGGCTGCTACACACGTAGGTGCACTCGAGACTACGGGAAGGTGGCAGCACCCGTCGTGCGCCGTCCCATTGTCGCCGGCGGTGGATTTCCGAGGGAGGGGAGCTGTGTATAGCGGCGAGTACTGGATGCTGCGCTGCAGCCAGTAATGTCTGCGCCATTGGCGGTCGCGGCGACATATAGCACTATAGTTGCTGGGGAAAGGGACGCCGGAGACTCGAAGCGCGACGCTCTTTAAAAACTTGGAGCGTGCAGCAACTTTAGTTGAAAAGCTTCCCACTCGCTTCCCACTCGCTTCCCACTCGCTTCCTCCCGGGCGTCGCACCCCTCCCGTTCCTTCCTGCGATGTACTTGCCCCACGGTGCACACGAGTCTCTCGACAATGCGAAGCTGCATCACCGGCGCTTTAAATTAGAGCGACCCATCCTGACAGCCCGACAGTCCGACAGCCCGACACCCCGACACCCGGATGTCCGTCCCTCTGGGCGGTTGTACGAGAGACGCGCAGTCGCCCGCGCTTGGTCCAGGGTAGCGACCGCTCGACGTCGCTCCGGGGGTGGCTAGGAAAATTGCGAGCTTTGCCAGACCGCGAGACAAGGTCGAACAATTGGGGACTCGGGGTGGAAGCGATTAAACTCCCGGGAAACCGCCCGAGAAATCCCAGCCCTCCCCGCTCCCCCCGAACCGCCGCCGTCGCAATCGCGAACACACGTGCGCACCTACATTCTCTCGCACACTGCTGCACCATCCACGTGGCGAACCGAACTGCAGCAGCAACACAGTCGGGTGGCGCGCGAAAAGTCCCATGAATCAGCAGCTCGGAAATTTAGCGGAGCCTTTCTTTTACGTGTAATTTCGAATTTATTCGGCTTCCGGTCGGATACTCGGAAAAAGGCCGGCGCGAACCTCGGACATAACTTCTCCCCAGAGGCGCTTCTTCCCTTTCAAGGGACGAGATGGTACAATGGAAAGAGGTTAAAGGTGCTGCTGCTGCTGCTGCTGCTGCTGCTGCTGGTCCATGCATTCAAGAGTAGCAGGGGTATCGCAGTGGCCTGCGCGACGTTGGCAGGGAGTTATGGCGAAGGAAGTGTAGGGCTGCCGGCCCGGGACGACTCTTCGCCCCCGCCCCCCTCTCCCCCTGTGTATGTACAAGCCATTCTGTATGCAGCCTGTTGTCGGAGGGAAAGAAGCTCCCTCTAACTTTTGCAATATTCTCAACTCTTCCTACTCTTGCTGAATTACCCCTGCCAAAGTCCCTTTGACTCGCTTTGTCTCTCTTTATCTTTCTTTGACTCCGCATCGCTCCCTTCGGCGCCCTTGAGCTCGCTTGAGCTTCCGCCGGGTGTGTCGCTAATGGCTCCACCTCAGGCGTAGCTGCCTGTAGGCTTCTGGGATTCTGAAAACGGCAACGCGCGCGGAAGGCAGGAAAAGTTCTTAACGGAAAGGTGACGTGCACTTATGTCCCGATAACTCGGTCACCGATTTCTTTTGACTTTTCCTTTGGGCTTTGAGAAAGACAGAGAAAGAGAACGGGGGGGGGAGGTGGGGGGGGGGGGGCGAGGTGCGACAATCGGATGCGCGCTCGATCCTCCGATAATCTACAGCTGCTTTTTCCCCATCGGTTTTGAATTTGATCGTCGAAACGTCCAAACTAAGAGGAACGTGGAACCGGGACGACGAAAGTTGCTCCTCACGATAATATGGAGAAAAGCAAAGAAGGAGAGAAAAGAGATAAATACGAGGGCAGGATATAATAAGACAGAAAGTTCCGTTATGCGGCTGTTCTCGCTAATTCATCAATCAGCCTCGGGCAAAAGAAACGATTGAGTCGAGCTAATATTGTTTACTCAGTTGTCCGTGAACCAAGTAACGGACCACCGACGTCGAGCTACATGGAAGATCCATTAATCATAATCGCATTCCGATTCAAGCAGCCCCTCGCGAGGAACTCGGATTTTACTTATAAAAACGCCGCAGGGGAATGTGCACCGAGAAAAGAAGCTGCCGTCGCTGCCGGTGCTGCCGGTGCTCTTGAAACGGAGGCTGGCGAGAGGAAGAGAGAGTGTGTGAGAGAGAGAGAGAGAGAGAGAGAGAGGAAGCGGATTACGGAGGAAGGTGGCAGCAGGACCGTAAGGGGGATTTGTCATCCGGACGTGACACGCGAAAAAGCAACCAGCCAGCCAACCAGCCAGCCAGCCAGCCAGCCCGCACGCTAATGCTCCCTCGATTCCAAAGGACTTCTTAGCTTGGCGGCTCTGCAGCTGCTGCTTTGTCTTCTTCTGCCGCGGTGGGATTCCTCGTTACCTAATGCTCTGACGTGGCCTGCGAGCGAGATACCGTAGAGAACATTTATCCTAACCGTATCCTTCTTCCATCCATCTTTCGCTCTCACGTTAATTTCTGCTTTGCTTCGTCAAAAGATTTGCCACACTCATTGATTGTCTTCAGTGTCGTCAGCAAACTCGCGGGTTTGGCGAGCCTCATCCTCGACGCCAAAACGCCATAACCCCAGCTCTTTAGATGGAGCTTTCCCTCCCTGTCTCTCTGTCTCTCTCTCTCTCTCTCTCTCTCGCTCTCTCTCTCTCTCTCTCGCTCTCTGGTTCCTCCTACAAGATGCTAGAAACACAGAGGGATGCTGAACGCACAAGTACCACCTATCACGGACACGTCAGATGTCGCCCTGGGAGCAGTTTCTGGCCGCGCTTAGGGAATTCCCCGAGATGTTGGCCTTAGGTAGCGCCTGTGGCTGCGCCTGTGGATGCGCCTGTGGATGCGCCTGTGGCTGCGTCCACCACCATTCGAGAATGAGAGAAATGCCGAGGCAAATTGTGAGAGCTCGGTGCTCCTCTGTCTTTGGCTCCGATCTCATTTCTTCCCTGAGGGAGCAGTACTCTATCTATATACTCTATAGCTATTTCAGGGATAAACATTATGAAGACAAAAGATTGCGGCACGGCTGGAAATATTGGGCTGTGGGGGCTACGAGACTACCCGCAGGATTGCTCATCGTGAGGATTACAGTAAATTCATATCAGCGACAATCAAGTCCAGCAGTTCTTCAAGATAAAATTTCGACTTTTAATTGTTTGTTAGGAGGTTTCTCCGGCGTAGGGGGGCAAACTGGCGGGAGCCAAGGCGGCTTCCTCGGTGCTCTCGAATAGACTCCCTGTATCAATAGCCGCTGGAGCCTTTTCAATGACGCTGCATCCATATTCTGGAGGTTGGTCTCGTTCTTACCGCTTGGCAGAATTTAGGCAGGGGATGTCGACGCCGGCGTCGTTCTCGATGCACCAGGACGTAGAACCCGGCTAATGGGAAAGCCTAATGGCGGGACGATCGTCCGTTAAGCCGGGTTAATCTCTCGGTGGAATCGAAAAAAGCTGCGGATAAGAATGGGAAAGAGTCAGGGTTGAGGATCCCTGGTTCGGCGTTGCTGCGGAGCTCCTAGGCGACACCGCAAGCCCCGGCGGACTCTTCCTTGAATTTCGTACTTTAGACATTTAGCGAAGTTTGAGTTGGGGACACGCCCGATTAAACGATTGTTATTATTGTTATTACTCAATTTTCCACCGGTGCGCGTGGGAAGATCTTACGGAGCCGGTCGACCCTCCCCTATCCAAATTAAGAAACCTGCGTGCGAGGCGACCCGATTGGCGTCTCCGGTTGGGGCAGCTGACAACTTAGTTGGTAGCGTCGAGAACGAGTCTCGAGACCTTCGAGTCGCTTAAACGAGAAATGCTCGTCTCTCAGTGTTTGGGTGGGTTTGGAGTTTTTAGTGCTTCACGTGTATCGTGTCAATTGTCGCAGGACGCGGGAGAAATGTTTCGATGGTTTGCCAATTTTCTTTCCAGGACGTCCGCAAGTAGATACTTTATCTACCATTATCCTCAGCTCGTTCGACTTTGCGCGTCGTCGATCGTCCGAATTATTAGACACTGAACTATTCACATGGACACTCGTTTTTCCGATGAGAAGCTTTCGCCGCACATAGGTAAGTCCAGAAGGAGAAGACTGGAGAAGCTAGGGAGAAGGTAGAGGTGTGCCTGGGTTATAAATAACGATGCCGAGGTATTTCGGACACGCCTTTAATAACGTTCAGTCCTTGTAGACGAGGGCGAGAAACGGGAGAAACGCGAGAAACGCGAGAAACGCGAGAAATGCCGGCTCTGAACTCTAGGCAAGCAATACAGCACAATAACTGGTTGACTGATGGCTCTTAAGTGCCATTGGCCTTGGCTGATGAGCTTTTCCATGGGGGTGCTTGCGACGCGGACGTGAAGCTTCGGCCCGACAGCCCCACCTAAGGGAAACCAGATCTGCTTTCCGCTTTGCTTCTCTTCCCAAAGAAGAGTCGAAGCTTTTTCCTTGGGCTGCTCCTGCCCGGCGGGAATAGCTTTCCTCGGGGGTTAATGGGAAAGTTAAAGACTTTGGCGCCATAAAGAGAATTGAAGATTCGAAGGGAGCCCCGACATCCAGGTGTTTCTTGTCAACCCGAAAATGAGTTCGACGGAGTAGAAGACTCATGCTCTCTCTCTCTCTCGCTCTCTCTTCTTCTTCTTCTTCTTCTTCTTTTTCTTCTTCGATGGAGCTGTTGTGCGTGCGTGTGTGTGCGTGTATGCGTGTGTGCGTGTGTGCGTGGGGGTAGGAAAGAAAGAATCAGCCAATGGAACATTTATTAACGCGTATTTGGCAGAAGCGAGAGAAAGCCTGAGGCGTTTAACAGTGATCACTCGATCAGGCTGATCAGCGAAGGGACGAGCATCGACGATGAAGGTGCAAGGCGGCGGCTCTCGAGCCTTTTAGAATCTATCGCTTCTTTTTTGTCCTGTTTTGTCGAAGGGCGTCGGAGGGCGTCGGAGGGCGTCGGAGGGCGTCGGAGGGCGCCTATCATCGCGTTCGCCCTAGAAAAGGAGATATACGAGGGAACCTTTTCCTTGGGGGAGTCTTTACGTAGGACGAAGAAACAAACAATCGTTGACGATTGACGATTGACGATTCCCGCTGACGAGACACGTTGTCACCCGAGTCGAAGGGAACTCAAAGGTTCTTCGTTCAGGCCTTCTCCTTCCGTTTCCCCTCGACCTCATCGTCGACTCTGCCGTCTTTCTTAAATCGCCTTATGTTCCCTGACGATCACCCTCTTCCTTCTCTTCCTCCTCTTCCTCTGCCGTCTAGATTCAGAAAACGCAAAGAATCCAAAAATTTATGAGGTTGCTAAGGGAAGCTCAGCCTCGGCCGAGGCTCTGGTGCCGGCTGGCCTCAAACAGGGTAGCGAGTGAGAGGATGAGCGTTATCTCTTAACACATGGTCAGTCCTACGAAAAGAGGACGTGAAATGGTGAGTAAACGGAGCGATAGGGTCCGTCCGGCGTGATCCTAGTGATGATGTTTCCGCGCCTGTCGGGGAGGCTGCCATTCTGGGAGTCATCGTTTCCGTATCTTATTTACCACTCGCTATCCTTGACAAGAAGAGAAATTGCAAGCAATGTCAGAGATCGACAGCAGCAGATGGAATTAAAGAATTTCGGTCAGAGACGAAGGCGAAAGAGATGAAATAGTGCGGTAGACGTTGAGCTTCGGTCGATTAGACTTGTAGGTTGGTCGGTTGGTTGGGGACTGACTGACAGACTGACAGACTGGCTGAATGGCTGACTGGCTGACTGACTGAATGGTGGAACTGGTTAGCAAAAGTGCACGTCTACTAAGCTTTCCTAGTCTACTGAATTTTTAATCTATTGCAAAGAATAATTGCGCCTTGCGTGATCCACGACGTGGGTTAACTATACCTTGGCACGAGGGTGTCACGTTAGGGATGAGATGGGCCGGAATCAAACGAGTTGAAGGTCAAGCGAAGTGTGAAGATTCACAGTCGAATAGAAGAACCTTGGGACACGTGACGCACAGCAGGCAAATAAATTGAATTACTGCGAATCAAAGGCTCCGTGTTATTAGGACTGTCAAGTAGAAAATGTGAAGTCGAGGCAAAAAGTCTGTTGCCGAGACTCGGCGGGAAAAGTGTTTTCGCTCGAAGGAAACTGAGGCGTGTCCCAGACTCCTTTAATACTGGCCAGTCTTCGAAATTCTCTTCCATTGCGTTTTTAGCTTTCGTCTTCCTTTCTTTTCTTCGTCAATCTTTCTTATTCTTTTTCGTTCTCCTTTTTGATCTACCGAATGACCTGCGTTGGTGTCTGGTTGGTATCTGTTTCCAGCCGATATCCGCGTTCGTCCGATAATATCGGGATGGCTCGTGGCTCGTGGCTCGTGGCTCGTGGCTCATGGCTCATCGCCCAGGTGCGGTGGTCGGCTCACTGGTGGATTCGCTGCGTCTTACTTGGCCAAAGGCGAAGAGAGGGATGAGAGTCTAAAGTCATTATTTCGGGCGTGTTGGCTCTTGAGTGCGAAGGCACACTGGTCCTCTAAAGCGAATTAGAAACTCAGCTGATTTTCGAAAATTTATTCGAAAAAAACGCTGCGCGGCCATAAGGTGCTGTAAATTTGGAAAGTAGTCTCTCTGGCAATTTCTCTTCTGCTCTGTTCCCTTTTCCTTTCCTCTTTTCCTCTCATTGATATTCTCAGGCCGCTCTCCGCTCCGCACACTAATCTTAACCACGAGCCACTTGACCACCGGCAATTAATTTACTTGCTCCATCATCAGTTATCCACGTGGTGAAGCTGGGAGTGGGCGTAAGAGAAGCTCGCGAAAACTGGTGGTGGAAGGAATTACCCTTTTCAAAAATAAGTTATCATTATAGGTTACCGCTGAGCGGCGAGTTTATGGAGTAGTGGCATCGGCCAGAAAGAGGAGATGAGAAACTCGAGGGAATTTGATCGATTGCTTCGCTCCTTCTTTCGGGCCGGCCTGCTAGTGAGACGTTGGAAATAACACGCGTGTCGTTTGTCATCGTGGTCGTCGTAGTCGTCGTAGCCGTCGTAGCCGTCGTAGCCGTCCTAGTCGTCAGCGGGGTAGCTCGGGTAGCTCGGGTAGCTCGGGTAGCTCGGGTAGCTCGGGTAGCTGGGGTTGCTATAGAGATGTCGTGGAGGTTGACATAGCGGATGGGGTGGACGGGGGGGGGGGGGGATGGCTCAGAGGAAGGCGCAGGGGTTGCCCAGGATGTCGTCGACGACTAACGGCACGACCTCCCTCTTCCCTCCTCCCTCCTCGCTCCTCTCGCTCTTCCGCTCGTTATTTAATGCGGATGACGCGACGATAATGCAGACTCGAGCGTGAGACGTTCCTGATCACTTGATCAGTCTCTCTTTGCTCTCGCAGTGTGAGGAGAAGGGCGTTCGAGGGTGGTTTAGAAAAATGTGCCCTTCGGAGCACCGTCTTCCAGGGCATTAATTCTTATTAGAACTTTTTTTTTCATTTGACCGAACCACTCACCGTGCCGGACACAATAATAATTACTCCCTGGTGAAATTATATAATGATATCTAACGAAAGGAGGTTGCGCACAAACGAGCACATGCAGCGCACATGCAGCGCACATCCGTGCACGTGCAGCCGGAACTATGTATTTTACATGCGATACGATTCTGCTGCGCACGTGTGAGTTGCCCAGCGAACATGTATTTATGCTCAGCCGGTTTACATGGACGCGCGTCCCTCCTGCCGCACCTGCACTACTAGCTGTTGTTCCTATGGCGATCATATTATTCGGCCTCGCACGTCCCTCCTGCCCTCCTCCGACCTCTTCTCGCGGTTTTCCTTTCTCTCGGTCTCGGAACGCATTTGCGTTCCGCGCGTTTCCGTTACTCCTGTCGGGCGTCGCGACGATCATTCCGTGGTTAAATGGACATTAATTTTCCCCAGTTTTCTATCAGATGTTGCACTGGCTGTTAAATCGTCAATCAGCAGGTGAAATCAGGAAATCATCCCTTTCGGTTAAAAAGAGGCTAATTCTGCTTTTTTGCACTGCGTCCTTCTTTAGGAGATCAGGAGATCAGGAGATGTAACCATCGTGACGTAGCTATGATGAGACAATCCTATATAGCAGATACGATTTATTTCACGGTTGCCGTCTCAAAAATTATTGATTGATTAAAAGTTGGTTGAATCAAAGATACGCTAAAAATAATTGTCGCAACTCATTTCCCGAAGTTGAGCGTCAGTCAGGAACCACGTAACGTTGGGCTTGAATTCGTTGAGCTTTTTTCAGATAGCTTTGAAAATTCCTTAGGACCGACAACTCAAAATTGAAGCCTTTCTTCGTGAAACTGATCGGTCAAGAAAAGAAAGTAACGTCAGTAGTTTAGTGGAAGCAGCCAGCTGGAGACTTTAAAGAGATAAATAAATGGACACGTAGGATGAACGAGCAGAGCGCAGGATTGGGACATAAGGGAAGGGTTGAGGAGAGAGTGGGACACAGGAAGGTAAATGGGTAAAAGGGAAAAAGGGAAAAAGAGAAAGAGGGAAATGGGAAATGGCAAAGGGGTGGTTTCTCGACGTTGGGAGGGCTAATGTACCCGGGAAACACCTCGTGAAACTTTCCGATAAATAAAGCAGACAATACGGCGTTTTACATCGGCCATAAAGGGCCTTCGGGGTTTGGGGACTGGGGGATTTAATTTCGTGCTGTCGGGAGGCCACGAATCGAGAGCACGCTTTATGCTCCCCTTTGAAATACACTGGTAATATAAGTCGGGATGTCGGTACTCGGCAGTCGAGAGAGATGCGAACCGGAGAGAGTTCAGAGAAACAGGCGACGAGAGGCACGTAAAGGGTGCATAGGTAGGTAGGCAGATAGATAGATAGATGAGAGAGAGAGAGACCGGGGAGCTATAGGAAAGTTATTTTTCTCTCGGGCCGAGGAAAATTCCTCTCCTCGTCCGTCGGAATGAAAGAGGCCTCGACAGGGACTCGACTTTTTGTCCGAATTCACAAAGAGCTGCAGCAGCGCAGCATCCGTCCTCCGACTGCCGCTTCTGAGGAATTCACAAAACGAATTGTCCTTCAAATGTTTAGGACGTTTCGCATAAAGGATTTCAGCGCGCCTGCGAATACTAAATCTTTCGATTAGCATCTGTTCTCCAATTTGATTTCTCAGGAATTATCATCTTCCGGATGACCTTATTACTCGAGCCTCGCTTTTCTATCCTGCTCTCTTTGAGCCTTCTTTGCATCACCTCGTGGAGTCGCACCTGCGATCCGAGTCATTGGATACTTTGGCGTCCCGACCCTCGACGTCTTTGACTCTTTCGTGCGAACGCAAAGTCCGAGGAGGCCGATAGCCATGCGACCCGAAGATGCAATTACACGGGAAGGCGATAGCGGGGGAAGGGAGAGGGGGAGGTCGCTAAGGTCACTGGCTGCCTGAACAATATAAGAAAAATGTGTCAAATATGTCGGAGTCGAAGTAGAAAGCTTTGCGAGAAGTCTGCACCGGAGGAATTCCGAAGCAAGAGAATAGAGCACAGGATAGCGCAATAACGGATTCGCGTGCGGAGGGGGGGGGGGGGAGAAGGGAAGGAAAAAGGCTGCTTTTTATCCTTTTTATTGGTGCGGGGGTGGGGGGCGGCCTGACGCGACACCACCGCCGCCCCAGTTCCATTCTGCTTTTTTCCCATTTGTCGTTTCGCCAGCGGAACGTCGAACGCGTGTGTGATT
>JARPRH010000409.1:4300584-4311679 GCA_031763665.1 Calameuta haemorrhoidalis | reverse complement strand
CTCCCAACTTGGCAAGGCGAAACCCTTTTAGAAGTTTGGCAATCCTCATCCTCCGGGCCACGTGTATCGCTGTTGGCCGATCTTCGTGAAGCCGCGCAGCCGCGCAACCCAGAGATTTAAATGGCCGTCCGAAGACAAGCAAACTACTCCAACCCAGAGTGACCCACTCTGTTTACACGGGACGTTAATTTAAGCCGAGCGACGTCCTAGCGCCGCCTGAATTGCGCGCAACGTTAAATAAACGCCATACCAAGGCCAGAACGAACCAGAACAAACTGGAAGAGCCGAAAACACCTAGAAAGGAGGATCAGCGTGCGGCTGCTCGAACGATCCTCGAGTGACTACCGCTACGTCATCCTCGTCGTCGTGGTCGTCGTCTGTATACATATATACAATGGGAAATTAAAGCGCCGTTGCTCGAACCACCCCTGGACCTTTGACCGCTGGAGTTCCACACGATCTTCGTTTTTGAACCGGACGCTGCCGCCGCCGCCGCCGCCGCCATCCATCGAACAGTGTCTCGCAATGATCTATATACGCGTACATACACTTGGCACGTGCCTATAGCTATAGGGATGTAATTGCCTGCGACTGCTTTCTATTGTTATAGGTACTAGAATATACGGCGACGTAACATGGGCCCAAGGAATGGTTAAGGGCTGCGCCGGCACCCTTAGACTCATTGATAGCATTTAATTAGCACTCCCGCCCACGCAGCCCCTGCCGGCCGACAAATTCCAGCTAATTCTGACTGCGCGGCCGGATGCCCTTCCTTTAATTAGAATCCCGCCCTCGAGATTTCTGCAAGGTACCATCTCCAGCATCCCTTCGCTGCTTTACTGTCTTTGGCTGCCCTTGACTACCCTTGACTATCCTTGACTACCCTTTACTACTCCCGACCGTAGCTCATATCCTTTCAACATACTGCGTATCAAACGGGACATCGAGATTCTCATTGGCAGCTGCCTGCGGGTCTATACGATTTTGATCTCCGTCGAGGATTTTCTGTTTCGTTTAATCTTTCGATGAAAAGCAATGAATTCCATGAGATGCGTGAAAATGCGAAATGCATGCATGTTCGCTCGCGATCGCCTCAACTTTTCATCAAAGTTAATCGGCCTGACTCTGTGTCGATATTTTAGTAAAAATTTGAAAAGGCAAAAGCGTTGTGGTTTACCAGCGAACCAGACACAATGGTCAATCGTGTTCGGGCATCATTGGCCCTTTGTATGGAATAAATAAAGGGACGCGGCGGCGCTCGTAAAGCCAGGAGCGGCGCGACGCGTGCGGCGATCTATCGCCGGTCGCTCCGTAACGCCATTCGTCTGCGTTGCAGAGCAATAATTTACTTCCTAGCCATTTGGCCTCTGCGCTATATGCTATAACGGCACTTTAACCTGCTTCGTTCTCTTGGGAAACGGATCAGCCTTCGGTCTGCCTCGGGCCAAATCTGTCAAGTCTTTCGTACATGTATATTTTATATCAAGAGGTGCAGACAAATTTGCGATTGGTCGAAGAAATTTTAATTTGGCAAAGAGTATACCGGGGATCAATTCTAAGCCCAGCCTCGGAGGAAATGCGAGGATCGCAGTTCCCTGTCTGCACTCCTTTCGTCGAGGCAGAGTCCGGGCGAAAGATGCTGATCCGACTTCATCTCAGTCGGCAACATTGCAGCCACTAACAAACTTGTACGATCTTCCCGAGAGAGGGGGGGGTTAGTCGGATACCGAGAGCAAGACGTGCGGTGCGGCGTTCCATAAACCCTGAGGCTTGCGGATGAGGATTTGGCCAGGGTGTCCCGATCAAAGTATCGATCAAGCTCCCGCGATCGGGGCAGTCGCAATAGTTGCAACGTTGCCAGCACTCGCAGCACTCGCAGCACTCGCAGCACTCGCAGCAGTCGGTACAGTCTGCAAAGTAATTGTGCTGCGAGGACAATGTATGCAGGGATGAAATTCGAAAGTGCACCATTGAAAATTAACGGACGTAGCCGCACTGGGAAAGTCGTGGTTGGGTAACGCGTGACGTAGCCAAATTCAGTCTGCTCGGACGGCCTGGGGGTAGTATTAACTGTGGGTGGCGAGCCCGAAAATACATTCGTTCGGCAGGGGTTGGTCGTTGGTGTAGTATAGGGGTTGTGCGGGGAGGAGGGGGGGGGGGGGGTGCGCGTCAGGCGTTCACTGACACCCTGGGGTTGCCGAAGGCTCGCATTATGTTTCAGTCAATGCGTTGCTATGAATCCGATGTACAGCATCTACTCGGAGCTCCTGCGAAATCCCGGCGAAATGTTGTCCCGGTAGGCAGACGAAGCGAAGGTTTTCCGGGAAGATCTCGCGAGAGATCTGACTGCTCTCCTCCAAGTTTTCACTTCGGATCTGGCCTGTGCGACGGGCCTACGGTAGGACCTCGATTAAACGGGAATTCCCCCTTATTTTGCCGCAACTTTGGCTTTTTCGCGCATGACGGGGCGAATTTGCGCATTTTGGCCCCGCTGTTCGGTAGCAGGAAGATTCTCTGGTGACTCGAGCGTAGCGCGATATTACGTACGATTTTATGGTTTATTTGACGCTTTGCGGAGGCTGAGCTTAGGGCGCCTCCATTCCGTGGACATCCGGTCTCGAGTTATCCGTAGAATCGAGGCAAACCTGTATGTCACTTCCGATTGCGAATAAAGTGCGACTACATCGGGGACCGATTACGTGGGATTAGTTCGACTTGGTATCTGGAGTTCCTCGTCCCTACATTCTTCTATTTACGGTATAACCTTCTTCACCCAGATCACCGAGATCACCGAGATCACCGAGATCATTCGTCCTGCTTCGTTTCTTGGCGTCGACGTCAGAGATGCCGTTCTCCTGGTTCTCCTGGTTATCCTGGTTCTCCTGGTTCTCCGTGTGGTTTGCATCTTCCGAAGAGCATAGACGTATAATTGGTACTTGAAGATGGAAGATCGAAGGAGGAAGGGGGTGGGACGGGTCGGGAAGAGAAGAAAAGGGAAAAGGACACGAAGGATCGGAACCAGGAAGCTCGCTGGGATGTATTAATTACAGAAAGGTTATAGGAAGGAGACGAGCGAGGAGATAATGAAGCGGCGCGCGGCAGCGAAGGATAATGGCGGCGGCATCGCTATCCGAATTCAGAAGGCTCTGCCGGGTATCAAGGGTTTACTCGGCGTTACTGGGATTGGCGCTCCGACTAAAAGCTACTAAATTTCACGCTGCGGGCTTCGACAAAGGCGCAAAGACGCAAAGGCCCCTCGGCGCATATTACGAAAAACAATGGAAGCGCGAGAGGAGTGGGGGCAGAGGGGAAGCTTCCTAAGATGCTGCAGGGAAGGATAGGAAGCGCGAGGTCAGCTGCACTAGAAATGGACTCCGCGTATATGGTCGTAGCCGTCGTAGCCGTCGTAGCCGTTGAAGGGACGAAGGATGCGCCAGTGAGAGTCGGCGCACTTTGACCTGGTCGCACCCGCGAGGGCTCCTGCCTTTGGGTTAATCCAGCGGGTGGCAGCATCCCTGACGTCTCCTCTCGCTTCTCTGTGTGCCGACAGCGACGCGCGCCCATCCTCTTCGGCGGGCGACCACTGCTATCCGTATCGACCTTTGCTCTCTTACTAGTTGGAGACACGAGTCCTAGGAAGATGACGAGTGCTGCCGCGGGATGTGCTCGGGAGACGCACCCTGGAGATGGCAGCCAGGCGCGTGGTCCTCGCCCCCTCCCTCCTTCCGCCCCACTTAATCCTTGTGGAATGTGGAAAGTAGGTTTGCCTGATCGCCTGTTCTGCGTTGCCAACGGGCACAGCCTCCCTCCCCTTCCTTCCCCCCGCGAACCTTCGAATGGCTAATCGATTTGCGTTGTGCATCTTTTATTCTCCAGGACAGACGAACGGTCGGCCTTTGCAATCTCGTGGTTTCTCGTCAACGCCCTCCCGATGCTCCCCCTGCTCCCCCTGCTCCTCCTGCTCCTCCTGCTCCTCCTGCTCCTCTTCCACCTCTTGTTCCTTTTTCTCGCATTCCGAGAAGATTTCCCGCTCGCTCGACTTTCGTTATCTTTGCTGTCGGAACGCCTCTCTCTCGCTCTCTCTCTCGCTATTCCGGCTTGCATCGATTTTTCGATATATTCGAATAACTTTTCCTGCTGTTGGCACTCGAAAGTCCCGAGGAATCGTCCTGTGCAGACTCCGCGAGAATATCGAGAAGATCAAATGGAAGGAGACGAAGGATTCCGGTTGATTAACCCCTCGGCGAAAAACGAGACGCAGATTCGCGCAGTACGTCGTCCAGCCGGGCACTCAGCTAATCAGCTAATCAACTAATCAGCTAATCAGCCAACCAGCCACCGAACCACGGTACCCTGGGTGTATCGGGTCGTGAATTAGTTTCCAAGTTCCTTTATCGAGGCCTCTATCTGTAACTCCCCGGTTGAGCCTCAAATTCGAAGGCTCGATCGGCGTATTAATTGATGTAGCGTAAAAGCGCAAAAACAATGCGCGTGTAACAACCTCATTGGCCAGCGCCTAAGCCTAAATCATCGCAGGGATTTTCATATCAATCTGAAATTATATATGTTTATCCTAGTCATGTAACTTTAATGAAATCCACTGGACGAGCCCCGTGAAAAATATCTCAAGTGTAATTTTCATTAACGTGGATATTAAAATTGTAAATTACGTCCAATCGAATAAAAACGGACTAACGGACTAACGGATACAAAACGTAAATTGTAATGCCCACAGTTCCGTCTAGTTGTCCGTCTAGTATATACGTTGTCCTACGTATCTATTGTTTACTCGTTACAGCGTCCTCTCGAAGAACGATGAAGTTTTGCTGATAAATAATTCATCCTAACGTATTGCAGACTCGGTCTCGCTACATTCTTAGATTTGACTTTCCCCGTTGCAGCAGGTAAGACAATAAGCAGTTCGAGCAGCCGATCGTTAAAGGAGCTGAAACTCGGCTGGTTGTGAAAGCCCAACGAGACCCTCGCGTAAGACCCTGCGCTGCCGCAGCGCATTCATTGCTTTGGCTTACCAGTTGAATTAATATTAAAATTTCAAGAGGCAAGTACGTGGATTTATTGGTACAAGTGTGGGGCGTCTTCACGTTGCTCAGGTTATTGCTAGTGTTTGCCGAGTGATGGGAATAGCGGGAATAACGGATACGAGGTCAGTCCACTTTGCGCTATTTTAAATCTGCAAAGGAGGCTCAAGTCTATGAGGTACTAACGCTCTTATTAATTAATCAGTAATTAAAGAAGCATCGCGCGTATTTGCTTTCGCAATGTTACGCCTACTATACGTATGTATATCGTAGTATAGGAGGGGTATCATAAAAGGAGCAGATGCATGTGGCGATGCAACTTCGATATCGCGTGACGTATCGATTCTCGAACCCGCTAAATGTAAGTAAAAAGAATTGCGAAAGGCCGCTGGAATATTCGAAACCCAGTCTGCCGTGGAGGCGGAGCTGCCGTACATTCGAATCAGAAATCATGGAATCGGATGATGCATCGAGAACGAAATATATTAGTTTGGAGAGCGAATCTGTCCGATTTGATCTGAATTTCGAGCGAGTCGCTCGAGCGCGATCGCGCGATCATCGATGCGTGCAGCAGCCGCTCGGTAGCCAAGAGCCCAGAGACCGGGGGTGGCCGCTTGGAACTGCTGACAAATTGCTTTTAATTTCTCGACGGCTGTTTACCTAAGCGGATGGCATCCCGACGGCAGCGTCCCCAGCAGCCATCGCGAAATTAATTGGCTACCGGAGCGTGCTATCTTATCGTCGGGCACTTAAACCAGAGGCGACACGGCTGGATGGGGAGGAGGAGGAGGATTCGGTCTGTGTATTCGAGATCCGAGGTAAAGGCGTCGGGACGCCCGAAGGTACACACCCCGCAAGATCTGAACGCGCGATTATGAATGCAGTCGGCCGCGCAGCGTTAAGCCTCTTTACTTGTGTTTCCTCGAATCCCTGTCGCTGGGTTGTTGCTGCTGTTATCACCACCCACCCTATTCGAACAATACATTGACATTGGCTGCTTCCCACTTCATCCTCTTATCTCTTTCCTTTCTCGAAGGTTCGTGCAAGCTGCAGAAACTGCGGGAGGGAGGGCAGAGGGGGACAATTTTCGGATGAAGATTACAGAGCAGCGCGGCGCAAGTCGGGAGAAAGTAGAATTTCCTAGGGTATTATCGTAGGAAAAGAGAAGTTTTCGATAGTTGTTAAAATTTGGAGATCTGAAAGCTGTTCCAAGAGAAGACCCGGAAATGCGGAGTCTATTGCTAATGACGTGAGTGGCGAACTTTTCCGATTTAGCGGAATTCTCCATCCATTATCGCTGTGTGACACGATCCCCCAGGTTAGGTTACACATATGTATACACGGGGTTATCCGGGCCATTCCAGCTCTCCCCAGCTGCGTCCATTTTTATCGTAAATATCATGAATTTCCATAGAGTCGATTCCTTCTGGGATACGCGCTACGCGCTACGCGCTACGCGCTGGAGAAGCTATTTATTACTCGCGGCCTCGCATTTGTCTTTGCGCCCGTAATTCTCATTCTCCGTCGACCTAAGATGTTTGCCTATACGACTATGAGTTTGTTGAATATGCTAATGCGACCATTAAACAACTGTTACCTGCGCGTTAACACGATGCGAAATTCATTATATGAGGATATTAAATTAGCATAATATTAATAACGCGCGAGCCGTGTATTATTGCGAATAGCGAAGATATAGCTCTGAGGGGGCAAGAGAAGAGATGAGCTGGATTGGATGCAGCCAGTGGAGCCAGTGGAGCCAGTGGAGCCAGTGAAATGAGGATCTCAGAGGTTGAGTGGCCCAGAGTTTGAACGGTGGGTGGTGGGGGTGGGGTGGGGGGGGGGGGGCTGAATATTTAGCATTTTAATATCGCGTATCGTGGATTCAGGGTGGCAATATGGTGGCTTACGTTACCTCCCGTTCTCCCGCCGCACTCTCTGCGAGCAGAGCGTCGCGACGCTATGGCATCTTGATGCCTTCACCAGAGACACGTCACAATATGCATGCTAAGAGGGATTCCCCGAGAAGCTGACTGTCTCCCTCCCTCGGGGCCTGCAAGGCGGCTCTTCCCTCTTTCTCTTAGCTCGTTACGGGAGGCAGCCGGTGGAGCGATCAAGCGCGACCTGAATTATCCGCGATGTGTCTCCTCAGGGCGGCCATTAACCAAGGACCGGTCAGCCGATCGCTAATTCCTCTCGCGAGTTCCATTAGCCCCGGTAGATTTGTCAAGTGGGTCGAAGGAGAAGGAGTTGGTGGAAGAGAGGACGCCTGGGAATAAGGAAGTTCTGCTGGAACGAGCGTCGGCGGCGTCGGCGGCGTCGGCAGCGTCCCTATTGGGACGGTGGGCGCGGAGGTGAGAAGGGGTAGCTCCATAATCTACTGGATAACTGGATCCACGACTGCGCATGGATAAGACGATTAATGGCCAATTAATGATCCTCGACTCGTTAAGCATGGAAGCTTTTCGCGTGCTCGCCAGTCCGCAAGAACGAATCGGCAAGGAAATCGCGAAGATCTCGAAAATCGGCGTTCAAGAAGCAACGCTCGTAGATTTCAGTCCGCCAGTGCAGTTGGTCAAGATCCCCGACTGCATCAGCAACTGCAGTTGGAATGTCGTCTCGCTCGCAGTTTATTTGTATTTCGGGAGGGGCTAAATGTGCCTATGGGAAGCGTCGCTCGCGCTATCACGCTAATGTCGCAGTGACGCCAACCTCTGAACGGACTTGGCGCTGAAGCTGGAGCCGGAGTTGAGATTTAGGGGTCGGAAGTTGGGGCTTCGGGGTATTCGGGTATTCGGGTATTCGGGTATTCGGGTAGTCGGGTAGCCGTGTAGTCGGGAACAAGTGCCACGAGTTGAAAAGTTCACGAGCGTCTCGTTCGAGCAGTTCGGAAATTCAGATAACGAGGAAGGGAGGCGACGCCTCGTTAGAGTCTCGAGAAGTTAAGTGAAGCGTGGACTAGCGAATCTTTAGCCCGGGCTTTAATCTTGAAAAAAGCTGCGAGACAAAAATGGGAAACCTCGTTAAAACCCTTCGCGTGCGGAAACTAGTGTGAAATAGCGCGGTGAAGGGGGGAGGTGAGGCCTTGGGTAGAGGAGTGAGGGGGGGAGGATGGGGGTGAGTGGGGTGGCCGACGTGCTGTTCAAGACGAGTTCGTGAATAGCGTCTCGTCCCTTTGTCCCGGCGAATCGGCTTGTGCGTCTGTGCGTCTGTGCGTCTGTGCGTTTGTGCGTTTGTGCGTTTGTGCGCGCAGACAAACTAAGGAGCAGTCGTCGCTCGTCCTCTCGCCACAGCCTGGAGGCTGTTTCGTCTAGCTGAGGTCGCCGGCCAAGGAAGGGCTGAGCAGGATTCAGTGCGACGGGCGTCGGGCGTCGGGCGACGGGCGACGGGCGACGCGCACTGAATCCGCATTTTTCGTAATAATGACGTATGTAACGACGTATTTCACGATCCAACCGTTCGGATCGCTACGAAGTACCAGAGAATTGGCGCCCTCCCTCCCTCCCCCTCCCCCCTGTATCTCTCTCTATTTCTTTATCTATCTCTCTCTTTTTGTTCGACTCTCCTTGACATCTGGGACCTTGGAGCAGAGGGAGCAGAGATACCAATGGCGGCGGCGGCGGCGGCGGCGGCAGCTACGGGAGCGCGCAAGAGAAGGTTAGGGACGGTGCAGGAGAGTAACAAGCCAAAATAAACAGCCGACTGCCGATTCCTGCTGCTCTTGCAATATTTGCAATGCGTCCAGGACCAAATTTCATCCTGCCGGACTGTTCGCTTCCTATTTCGAGTGCCGGCTTCCCAGAATCAGGACGAGATACTATTGACTACAGAATCTCCGGCTCCAGCTTCCGTTCGAGCAGCCATCCTCCCGCTAATGCCGCGTTATTGCATACGATCTGACAATTTTGAAACGATTTCATATTTCCTAGATTATCCATATATACATACACATATACACGACTCCCCCGCATCCCTCCCTCCCACCCCCGTCCGCCTAACCCCTCCAGTAGGAATTATTTTTATTGCCTCCGCCTTTCTCTTCTCTCTTCTTCGGCGCGACTGTCGCCTGGCAACTGCCGTGCCTTCGCTTTCTAGCGGCACCTTTCTTCGCGTTCATCTTCAAGAAACGCTTGTTTCCACGCGAGCGGCGATTTCTTCTCTTTCGTTTGGAAAGGGAACAATGGCGGCGACGGCGACGGCGACGGCGACGAATATCAGATGAAAAGATTAGCTGGCTGGGAAAGTTAGTTCGATAAAGTTTGTACGCTTAATCATCGGCGGATGCAGGTTCAGTAGATCCGCAGCTGGTGCACGTAGAAACGTTGCAATTAGCTTGCAGGCATCTTGATCGAATCATCAGCTGGGATCCCTGGGATTTAGCTAGGGGGAGGAAATGGCGCGCGAGGAAGCGTCGTCGCCGAGAAGGAGACGCTGATCTCCGGGATTCGATATGCCAGCTGGATGCGATTCGCAGCTGGACGCATCGCTTCTTGGCTGAAATTCCCGAAAGAGCCTCAAACTCGGCGTCCTCTCCGTCCGCTTCACTTGATTTGCATTAACTCCGACCTCACTTTCCACAGGCAATTCGCGTGAATTAGTCCGAATTAGTTGGACGACTCCCGCTGCACTCCTCGCAGCCGTCGCGGCGGCCTCTCCGATGTTTTGCTGCTCTCCTGTTCTCCTGTTCTCCTGTTCTCCTGCAGACTCGTGTGTTATTCGATCTTATTCGACGTCCCGTGCAAACACCTCGCTCTAATTAACCGTGCTCCTCCACCCCCTACCTTAATCGCCGCGGAACAAAACTTTCCTAGTTGTTCTTCGAGGTGGTTGGTACCTCTGTTTCCTGGCTGCGCGTTTCATCCGTTCGTCCCTCCAACCCTTCTTGCCCTTCTTGCCCTTCTTGCCCCTCTTGCCCCTCTTGCCTTTCCTGACGGTTCTGCGGTCTTTGAAACAAGCTACGCTTAACGAACGAACTTGGCTCGCCTAATTGTTCCAGGTTTGAGGAGCCTCTCCTCACCTCCTCCCTCCTCCTCCCTCCGCCTCCTACATTACCACTGTATATAATATCACGCAAATAATATTATAATAATAATCAGCGTTACTTACTATTGCCGTAACTCTTGGTGGAGAGCTGCTTCGCGCGGGTACCTCTACTATTTCCTGTTATACTTTTTTCGAATGGATTCCAATATTCTGATATCAATAAGCCTTTATTAAATATTTAATAAGGCTTCCAATCTGCTGCGATTCTTTTTGTTTTTTTTTTAAACAAATTGAAAATGCGAGAAGACGGATAAAAAAGTAGAGGAGAGTGGGCAGTGGAGAACGAACGACCATCCAGCCGACAAGTTCGAGGACGGTGCAATTGTGCGTAACCAATTCTTCCTTTTGAGTTCTATCGATCACAGCAACGATAGCGATACACGTAGCGCCTGCAAGAAGAAGATTCGGAACAACGAATATTTCCCAGATCTGCAAGATGTGCAACCTAATTTTAATACTTCTGAAAACGGATGCTGCCGATAAGGTAAAAGATTTTCTTTTATTCTCCGTGGAAGCAAAAGGCATTGCGAACGGGCGGCGCCACCATCGCAGGAGACGCCTCGTGTCGTCACCTCCACTACGGGGCTTCTCTTCGGCTTCAGCATCCGGATCCCCAAGCTCCATCCAAGCTCCATCCAAGCTCCATCCAAGCTCCATCCAAGCGCCATCCATTCTCCTTGTCAACGTGGCGCTGCGGACTTTGGAAATAAGAGCAGCCCCGCCGCACTTGCGCGAGATTCGTTCTACTGGATTTTCACAAAATCCTCCTTTGGACTGCAGACAGTCAGTCTTGTCGACGCTCCGTTTCAGCGGCTGGCGCGACGCTCGTGTCGGTGGTTGCGTCGCGACGCGCTATTCGACGCTGAAATCGATACTCTTCTTCGTACGCAGAGCCTAATCTAACGTACAAGAATTTAACCGCCACAACTCAAGCAGGCAGGCAGACATGCTCGGAGGAGCTTTTACACTTTCCAGGCGCCTTTAACCTTAACATAATATCACGTAAAATATCA
>JARPRH010000409.1:4276895-4289032 GCA_031763665.1 Calameuta haemorrhoidalis | reverse complement strand
CAGATTCGAGTATTTATTTACCCGTGTTTATTCGCGCATTCCATTTGCATTTGCATTTGCAGGTTCGCATCGGTTTGTTCATGTACAATAAATCGCGCGGTATCGCACTGTTCGATGACTCTTTCACCAAAGTATTTCGAATAACTTCCAAAAAAGAGTAGACGATTGTGAATATTGCGTTATCCGATTTTTGCATTGGCTGCCCTGTATGCGGAGCCTCCGAATCTCCGTGCAATTTCAATATGAAAATCGCTTGGACGCGCAGCCGCGTTCAGACCGAGTCAGCCGGATATTAAAAATATCTCTCGCCGGTAACCAAGGGAGATCGTCTTCCGGTCTGTCGGTCGGCCTTGTTCTGCCTCGTGACTTGCACCTTCCACCTTCCACCTTCAACCTTCCACTTTCCACCTTCCACCATTGACCTTTCACCTCCGGGTCCCATAACCCCCACGTCTTTTAAAGCTGCTGCCGAAGATGAACTCAGGGCTGCACCTCTGGCAACATCTATAGGAATCGAAGCAGCGACGAATTCTGTGAAATCGCTCGAATGCCGATCGGATCGCTAAATTTATTCACACACTGTCGTAACTGAATTCGAGAAGTTGAGATGCTAAATGCAGAAACCAACTTGAAAATTAGTTAACAGAATTTTTTAAAATCATAGCGATCAATCCGTCTCTCATTTTCATAAATATATTGCATATCGGTTGTTGGAAAAATATGAAGGCGTCGCGCGACGTCACTGTTGGAGTGCACGGTTGGAAGAGGGGGAGAGGGAGGAGAGGGGCGGGGGAGGGACATACACGATTGCACCAATGCATAATCCAACGTCACATAAATCGCAGGACAAATGATGCAACGTAACGCTTAATACGGAAATTATTAATACCTGAACGTAATGGATAAATAATAGATATTTGTTTTTGATGATTAAACAATTCCAATTAAATTCTGTATTTTTCTTTATCCCTTATGAATGGAATATTTATTATCCATTGTCAGCATTAAGAGACAGAAGAGATCAAAGCGGCGCCTCGACACGTCGAACATGTCGAACGAAGAAAGAAGGAGTCGCACTTGGCGTTCGCGAGATTTCGAGAGTCTTGCTGAAACAAGCTGTAAATAGTCATCCATCTCGTGGATCTCTTGGATCTCGTGCCGTTAGAGTGTGATCGGTTGGGGCGCGTTGGTACTTCTAGGAAAATATAGGGTGGATCGTAAAAAGGACTCGTAAAGCGTGATACGCCTCTGCGGAAATGGGACCTATAATATCGAATCGATACTAAGTATCGAGCGGCTGTCCTGTCGTAGCGACCTCGAACTCGATTTCCTTTGATCGTTGAAGAAAATACGTGCCAGAGCGGTTACGAGAGAAACACGCCTTTCTTTCTGATGCATTAACCTAACCCTAACCCTAACCCATCCATCCATCCATCCATCCATCCAGCCGACTGTGCCCGCACAGCTATTTACTTAGGTGGGCCAAGTGGGTGACTCGGCCGGTGCTTCCGAGCTCCGTCATCGTCCCACCTTCCTTTCGTTCTTTCTTTTTTCGATTATCTCTCTATTTCTATCCTCTTTTCTATAGTTCGACTCGACCAATGAATCCTTATGCCTCTTATCAATTGCAGTGAAATACTTGAGGGAAGTGACCCCATATTTCCGGAAGGCCTCGATCATCCAGGAAGTCGGATGGGAGCTGCAACGAGGATTCCTCAGCGCAACGCCACCCCCGCCAAAATCACCCCCGAGGGCCGACACTCGTTATCTACCCCTGCAGCTTTGCAGGCTCACAAGGGCACATCCGTCCTCGGACCCCGGTAAGTCTTTTTCTTTACCATCCTTATCGGAGTTATCAGTGATCCAGCCGAATTAACGGGCTCGAGTTAATGGAACATGGATGGACCCTGCCTAATCGCGACGGAGAGCGACAGAAGTGAACGTGCGGGCGAATGGCCAACGGGTGGCCAACGGGTGGCCGACGGATAGTCGACGGATAGTCGACGGATGGCACGTTGGAGCCATTTTCCAAGTTGCTTTCAGATACGGTTCTCGGTTGATTCAGGAGTGCAGCTTTTCTGTGCTGGGGGGAACGTCTAAGAAAAGCAATCAGAAACGTGCTGTATCTTCGGCACATCTGCGCGCCCCTAGAAGCTCCCGTCTACCTTCGCGTCGCTACGTTTACCTTGACTCTGAGGTATTTTTAAAGTCAATATCCTACACGGCTCCCGGCTTGCTCGACCCTCGCTTCTTCGCGCGGATCAGGAAAGAGGCACGTGCGAGTGTGGTCCATGGGGCTGCGCACTCTAGACATCTACACGTAGAATCCGCAGGACGCCACCTCCTCCGTGAGGAACCTCCGTGTCCCACCGTGTCCCACCGCAGAAGTATATCAGAGGAGACGAGGTTTCGGATAGTTTCTTTATTGTTTTTTATGTTTTGACGAAAATTAGTCGAGTGCTACTCTCTTTCGATTTTGCCCTTTTGACTTTCTCCTTTCGTCCATTTTCTATCCTGTGCCGATGCATTCACAGCGCTTTTGAGGTTGCAGCAACCTACTATAGTCGACTACTGAGATCAAGCGTCCTGCACCGGGGAGGCAAGAGTTAAATTAGTTTCCGGAAAAGCTGCTGCCTGCGTTCGGGGTTGGTCCTCCCCTATAATTCCAGAACAGCTCCATCAGGTTGAGCGACCTACCTACTAGCATTCGCTTTTTCCGCTTTTCTCCCTTTTCCCGCTTTTCCCGCGATCCTCCTGCTGCACTCCTGCAGCTTATACGGCTACTACCTCTTCCTCCACCTCCTCCAGGATCGCGCAACCCCTCCTTGCAGACTGTGCGCGTTGCAGTTTGCGAAGTTAATTACTGTCGGATAATTGCACCTATGCCGTCCGTCTGATTAATGCGAATGCCAGCTCCGTTCATTCTCCTCCTCCCAGCGTTCAACTGCGTTTCGCTTCCTTCCTTTCGAGACTAAGACCTTTCGACCTTCCGACCTTCCGACCTTCCGCCTGCTCGCTCTGACCCATGTCTCTACCCGATGCTCCCATAATTCTTTGAAAAAGAAAGGAAGAAAGTGCAAGCTCCTATATGTATAGCCGGAAGTTATGCCTGCCTTAATAAGCCGCATTCTCTAAGAGAAAAGGATGGAAGTCAGATGGTGGGAAGCTAAAGGGAGATGGGATGACCAGGAGGTGAAGAATGAAGATCTGGGAGGATGAGAGTATCTTTGATGTCGAATAGCTCGCGGCTGGCAGAAGGGTCCTTATGCCGTTAGTCGAGGTAGTAGCTACTAAGAAGGGGTGAAGAGGTGAAAGGGCGAAGGGGTGGCTCGTAGCAATAAGGGCGGCTTAGTGAGAGGTGGAAAGTCTCGCTTTGATAGATTATTAATTAACGTTTGTTTACTTGGCTGAGCCCCAGGGAGGAAACGTCTATCGGGATAATTCCGGCCTGAGTGTTTCGCTTCCGAAACTAGAAATGTGATTTTCGTGGATCGAAAGACTCTTACCCGTCCTCGTTTAATCTTTTCCCATTTCATTGATAGCGCAAATTAAAGATAACGAAGCTTCTCTATTCGAGCCTCCAGCTTGATAATAAACTAGATAATCCTCAATGCCAAGCTTATTCTCAGACTCGCAGATTAGCTGATTAGCTGATTAGCTGATTCGCTGATTCGCACCGTTGAAGTAGCTGGCGTTCATTTCCATTTCATAAATGACGTCGTATTTTACGCGTGAGACGTTTCGTCGCTGGCGTGCCGAAGGTGGAGGTGGAGGTGGAGCTGGAGGAGGAGGCATCTCTATGTCGCAGATCGAGCTGCGATCGCTCGATACATTGAATTCAAATGTGTGGGTAGCAGTGAGAGGAGTACTCGATTGCTACCCTCGCCACCTTTAACGCCCGAGGCGTTAATTAATTTACAATTAACCTACTTTGATCGTGTATCCATATGCAATTGCCATGGTACACATAGAAACTAATGTCGGGATTGGATGCGACATTGCCGTTAGCATCGTTTAATCGGACGACAGGCTGGGGGGAATAGAAAAGGGGTCGGAAGGGTGCAGAGCGTATAACGAATGTAAAGGAAGCTGGTGGTTCGGGATTCAGAGATTCAGAGATTCAGAGAGGGGAAGACACCTATATTTATGAAACTCGATATATGGGAAATAAATTCGCGGAGTGAAAAGGTAGTCAGGTCACGTAAACCAGCGACAATTAGGAGGACGAGTATGAGGTTCAAGGGAGAATCCTAGAAGCAAATGGACACAGAAGGACACGGGACAAGGGGTTTCAGGCGGACAGAGGGTAGATTGAAGGAGGGAGGTTGGGGGGGGAGGAGAGAGAGGGGAATGAGTATACATAGAGGTCGTAGGAAACCTGGAGAATCTGGAGGATCTGGAGGATCTGGAGGACCTGGTGGACCTGGTGGACCTGGAAGGCTAATGTCCTCCTATTGTCCCCTAGGCTCCGCCGGGTCACCACGGATCCGAAACCTTGTTAACTCTCCGGAAACTGTTAACAGTAGCACGTTCCCCAGACCCTCCTCTCCCTCCTTCTCCCGAAGCAGCTCCTCAACCTCCTCCTGTCATCGGCCTCTCATCTTCTCCTTTATACGTAGCAGCTATAACACCGTTCTATCTATGTATCTATGTATCTATGTATCTATGTGTCTACGTACATGCGTCCCTTGCGAGTCTTCGGGTCGCCTCGGGTCGCCTCGTGTCGCCTCGTGTCATTCATGTAAATTGTGTAAATCGTCCGAATTGCACGTGTTGTGCACCGATAGATCATAATGCGCTTAAAGTGTAGATATAGCTACACGTGAATTGGCGGATGAGTGTTGCTGCAATGTCGGGACGCCGGGACGCCGGGACGCCGGGACGCCGGGGCACCGGGACGCCGTGACGCTGGAATCGTGGGAGTGTGAGGAGGCTGTATTCAGAGATTGAAATCTGCTCGACCCAACACGACCTAGCCCTTCGTACCGACCCGGCGCATCTGATACTTCCTCTATGTATTCTGGGTAGGATATTATGGTCGCGTGCAGTCGCCGTTATTCGATCGAACCAAATCTATATCGAACAAATGACCGACAATCAGTTACTTCGATGTGCTTTGCATTCGTGTTTTCCTTTCCTCGTTCTTCAGGCTGTTCGCTACGACGTCCAAGGAAGAAGAACTTTGAGGTGTCTTCGACCGATATCATTTTTCCGTCTAGGAAGAACTTGCAATTTTTACAGGAATCGGAATGAAACGAGGAATCGGATGAAAGGCGCTCCGATCGCGAAAGTGCGAACAATCCTAACGATCCTAAGCGTTCTACGTTCTGCTTTCGATCATCATGATAATGCCTATCAAGTGTCAATCATCGAATGATCGCTAAAATGAACGAGCAATGTGCTTGAAAATTTGAAATAATTTGAAAATGTGGGAGAGAGAGAGGGAGAGAGGCAGGCAGGCATGCAGAAAGTAGTTAAAGAATCTAAGACCACAATGTCCAGCCTTTCGTATACCTACATATGTGCATAGCAATTAGCGATCTCGCGTTACTCGCGTCGCGCTCGCGACTCTGGCAAGTCTCTTGATCCTGCATTTTGCTTCGCAATTAACTTACGTCCCTTTTGATCGTGAAGATATTCATAACGATAGAGGGGAGGACTGCCGAAAATGTTCGAAGGGTGCAGCCTTGAGCGAGGATGATTCTGGCAAGAGAAGTGAAAACTAAATCCGGGGAGGCTCGAGCTGCATCGGCAGCATCAAACTGATCCAAACTTCCTATAAATGCACTCACAGTCGTTGCAACCAAGGAAAAGTTGCCCGACTCGTCCTTCTCTACGTACAGTCCTGTCATTTCGTTGCTGAGTCAGTTACAGCCTGAGAGTAGGAGAAGCCTTTCCTGCTCTCCTTCCTCCCGCAGCCTTCAATTACCATTAGTAAAGGTGTTACAGTCTCTATGGATTCGAACGCGACTGTTACAATCTGGGAAAAGTTATCCTGCAGCTACGTGTACACAGATATATCTGGCAGAATACTTTTATGATTGACTGTCTCTCTGTCTCTCTGTCTCTCTGTCCGTCCGTCTGTCTGTCTGTCTGTCTGTCTGTCTGTCTGCTCGGCTTGGCTTGGCTTCGTCGCCAAGCGACTCGCTAAAGAGACTCTACGTATGGAGAAGACGCGCGCTCCATACGTTCCGCCAAATTATAAGAACGGCAGCATCAAGTTGTTCCCGAAAGTTATTTATAATATCGGTGGGGGCCACTAATAATACTGTTACACTATTGGCTTTAACGCCCTTCGATCCTTATTACCGTTATTATCTCTCTCGCCCCATTCCTAGTCTCGTACTCCTTCCCCGAGTAGCTAGCGTACTTCAAAGACACGTCATTCAGTTTTTGTGCATTTTTCGAGAATCGACTTGTCCCGGAAATCGAATGTTTCTCTTGACTCGAGGAATTACGGGAAAGTTGAGGCGGGATTCTATACCTACAATACATATATTTCTGGTCCACCCCGATGCTGGGATCGTTTGACGAATTCCCAGGAAAATGATGATTATACAGCATAGTCCGATAAGCGCGGGATGACAGCCGATCTGTAGCAGGGCTGCAGCCCTGTAGGCCAGCTGGTCCGCATTCGGCATGATTAAGGCTCGTCACCCGCGTCACGCGGCTAATCTCGTGGATGCTTTCGTGAATGCGACAATCTTGTCTCGGCATTCTCAGGCCTCCCTCTCTTCCAGCAAGATGTACCGCCTGTGCGCCTGTGTCGCTATTTAACCCTTATCGCAGATTCTCACAATCGGTCACACAGCTTGTAGGCGTGCAGACTTCCGGTTCGTCGCCTCTCGCCGGCGCTACAGGCTGCTTACTCGGGTTGCGTTCCCCGAACTTGTTCGGAATTTCCCATTGAGGCGTCAATCACACTCGAGACTAGACTCGAGATCCTTTGCCTCGGCCGGCACGCGACCTCCGGCCTCCTCCGAGCCAACTAAAATTACCTTTCTCTTGAGTTCCCTCTCGCTTCCGCTTTTGACCTCGAAGCTTTCCGTCTCTCGCAAACAATTTCGGCTGACACGCAACTAAAACTCCGTGTTGTGACGCCGAGGTTCTCTTAATACACGGAGTGCAATAGTTTCATCGATTTTCTTTCTTATTACTTATTAGATACGTTTGGAGATCAGTTGAGTCGGCGAGGCGCGAAGTACAGTCAAGCGCAAAAAAATAGAAGCATTTAAGAATAATAATTAATTGATTATCGATGGATAATAAATAAAGTAAAAAATGCAGGCTCAATCTGAAAGGAGCGAGCTGCTGTGACTCCGCTTACGTCATCGTGGAGTGTGAACACTGTCGAGATGAAGAAATAATGAACCCCGACAGTAAGAAGCGTAGGATGCAATTGCCAATCTTCTGGATCTTGGCCCGCGAAGGAAGATGAACTCGTGATTTCTTTGATTCGTCTATCTCAGCATCGACACCGGAAGTTGTTGGTCCTACGTCGTCTTTCGATCGATCGAAATCTCCCATCTTTTCGCAACGATAGGTCGTTCTGTCGGCAAAGCAAAAACAGCTTCTCTTATTTCATCGCGAAGAAGAAACCTTGTTACGTGCCTCGCGGATCACAAGTGAGGTTCTACGCGCGCAAAGATTCGAAGATTTTCTCTATACTTTTTTGGTAGATGATCTACCAATTGAAGAAATTGGATCTTCGAGAATTCGTAAATATTGACTGCCGGAGCGAGGAAACCATTTAGTTCTCCGGTTCACCGAGAAATCGGTCGAATCGTTCACGAGCCAGCGGATTGGCCGACCGGCTGACTTGCCGCCAGTCACCCAGCCAACCAGCCAGCCAGCCAGCCAGCCAGCCAGCCAGCCAGCCAGCCAGTCAGCCACCACGGCAGCCAACCAGCCAACCAGCCAGCCACCACGCCATCGAGCGTAATACGCAAAACCGTGGACGCAGAGTAAATTCGATCAATTGGCTGATACCAATGCACGGAACCTATTTGCATTTACTAGTTAGTAGAGCGTCGAATGCCGCAACAGACGCCCCGGAAATGAATGTGTTAGCCTGCTAATTGCTAATTAAAAACACTGGGTAGCCAGTCCACGCGACTCCCATCATTTCTAATTCCGTGACTGTTTGACTGCTGCACCGGTCCAGGTTCGGTCCTCTCCACGGCTTGTCTTTTTGACTCCGCACTTCTGCATCTCTTCGCATTCTTGCAAAATCATCGAGTCGCTCCGAAAGGACGCGTATTAGTTCCGTGCTTTTTCATTTTAAACCTACCCGTCCAGATGTTGCCGAAATGCGGACCAGTGGATTTGCCGAGTAAACAGGAAGTCGTGAAAGGAGTGACGCGTGTCCAGAGGACAGGAGTAACCATGGTTTTCAGTCTTTTCGTGCTTCTCTTTATTTCCGCTTGTCCAGTTGGTCCTCGACCTCTTCTGGCCCGTGGTTGATTCCGGTCAAGGCTCGACCTGCTATCTCTGCCCTGTCAATCATTAATCTTTCCGCCCTTCTTATCCACTTTTTTCCCTCAAAGTTGGCCAACTGCTACTCCCGCATTCGGGATTTCTTCAAATTTCGAACGATTTTTTACGACGTCAGGTGCGGATATACGTGGTAATCGCCAAAGAAAAAATTCACATCTCGTTAGTCAAATTTATGATTAATTTCAGCAACGCCTCCCAAATTAGCAATGCGGCTCGAGTTGCTCTTTAAACTTTTTGCTTTTCTTCTTGCTTATCCGATTAGTGTTGATTCGTTTACTCGAATCGGTGCTCAGAAATTGGTGTGCCCATGTGACATACATATAGCTATTGTGCAGATTGGTGTTTCATGGAACAAATGAAGTTTTCAGCAGAGAAATGGAAAATGACAGGACAACAAGATGAACAGGGCGAACGGATTGACTAGATCGAGGTTGCATTTTGAGCAGGTTGAGCAGGAGGAGCAGGGAGAGCAGGGAGAGCAGGGAGAGCAGGACGTGCCGAAGGGCTGGTCCATCGTTGGGCGCGGCTCGTGCCCGGAGCGGCTCGCTGGCTGCCCGATGGAAAACAATAGCCAGACTCATCGTGTTTGTGGAAATCCGTGTTAGGAGAGGCGACTAACGCTAACCGTCGTCGTGCCGGCGCCAGGATATCGCCAGGATGCTGCCAGGATGCCGCCAGGAGGTAGATAACGCTTGGAAATCGCATTACATCTACGGGGGACCTAACCTAACCTCTGAAAAGACCAACCCTAATCCTAAGGGACTAAACGCGCTCCGGAGGGCAGCACCTCTGGCTGCAGGTCACGATGTACTTCCGAGTCCCTATTAACCTTCTCCTTGTACGAGGATCTCGCGGAATAATCGGCCTCAGCATCAACTCGATTTGCAATGTCAACAAAAGCCTCCCGACTCGCCTGCTGCGCCACTAATATCCTGGGCTAATCGTGGCCTCCGTCAAGCCCTCGGTTGAGTCGTCTTTTTTTACACTCGAGACTTCAAAAATTCAGAGTCAAGCTCACATAACGGTGATCCCCAACGAACGAAGAGCGAGAGAGGAAGGAAGGAAGGAAGGAGCCTCGAGGATGACGCCTCTGAACTTGATCTCACGAATGAGAAAGACTCGATCGAACGACACGTAGCATCCACTATCGCGTTACTTGAGCATCCAACTATATCTATATACGCGGAGCAAACCGGAAAGTGAAAACTTCAAAATCCAGGAGAAACAAGAGTCGGAGATCTTGGCTGACGAAAATTCTGTTTTATCTTTTTGACATGCCCGCTTATATGTATATGTGACAATCATTACGCAACGATATGTTATTTGTTTTTCTACGCAAGGATCCATTCTTTATTCTCTATTTTTCCCTTCGTGCGAACACGGGGAACTGTACACCTTCCCATTTCGTATCTGCATTTCCACTTGTTTCCCTATCTCTATCCGTATTTGCATGTAACGCACCCTGTCTCCACCCCTTTCGCGCTTTTCGCGTAATTATTTTTATCCGCGATTGTCATGCAAATTTTTACTGTTTTCTACGTCCTCCACCGTCTTCCTCTTCCGCCCCCGCTCTCTGCTCTCTGCTCTCACAGTACACTTCTCTCCGACCACGTTTCAGTCGCGTTTTATTATGACGACACCAGTTCGGTTTACTAATGGCGGAACTGCGTGCACGGGAGGTGTGGAGGTGGACCCCTCCAGCCGCTCAGCCGCCGCAACAACAAAAACAAAAGTTTCTTTTTTCCAACAGAGAAGACTCGTTATTTGGCGGGTACTTTTTCCTGTTTCTCTCGATCCTCATTCTCATTCTCATGCTCAGTTTCCGAACTCAGTTCTCGCGTTTTTACCTCTTTTGCTTCTGTTGTATTATTCGGTAAGTGTATCGCGCGACTCGCAGCAGTAAAACGACAAAGAGGGTAGTTAAATAGGAAGATAAAGTGGTAGTAAAAAAAATCCCTCTACATAGGGGTTGAAGCCTCCGGCGAGATGAGCCTCTTCGCCTGAATTCGCTGGAGCAACAATTTCACGAGTTCAAACGACGTCAATCAGATTCCCCTTCGAACTTCCTCCCGATCTGATCGACTCATCCTATCTACCTACATCATTCTCATTCTTTTTTTCCTATCTCCTGTTTTTATCTCTTTCTTTACACTAACGTCTCGGCTGCGAGTTTCGGCCGAAGCATAACAGTTCGCGTTAAGTTTGACTCTGGTCCTCTGGTTTTATAATTGCTAATCAGCAGCGAATCATACGTGGATTCGAGAAGTCGGCGTCGCAAATTACAGAGATCAGTGAACGTCGCATTAGGAGCGACCGAGGCAGAATGGAGCACCTGAAAATGGCCGACAGCTGAAAATCCCGGGCGTTCGGGGCAATCGGGGCGTTCAGGGCGTTCATCCATTTCGGAATAAAGCGCAAAGCTAGTGATCCCCTCGTCCGGTTAAACACGTTGCAGCCCATAAAGATTCGGTAACTCGGTCGATTCTCAATCCCGGCGTCGCGACGTCCTCCGGGTGGGGGGAGACGGGGAGGTTCAACACACTCTTCGCAATCCCTGCCGCACACGATGTATCTACACGACGTATTTCCGTCTCTGGAAAATCCTCTCAATTATCCGAGCGTTGCTAATTATCCGCGATTACTTCCGGGAAAGCGAGTTTACGTACCGAAACGATGTCGAGGATTAGTTGAAAGTCCGAGGTTTATCGGAACGATTAGTAATTAAGCAAATCGGTGGACATGCTTTTCGTGGTTGAGCCGAGGGCGGGGCGGGGGGGGGGGGGCTGGACGGGATCAGGGGATGTCACGAGGAGTGGATCCGGGGTGGCTGAGACTCCGGAGAGACTCGAGAGAGCGAGAGAGAGAGGGGGGGGGAAGGGTCCTTTTTGCGATCATCCACGTGTTGGCTGCAAGCATGTATCTGTGTGCTCAGCAAGGCTCACTTCCAATTGGCTGGGGGCGACGATACTTACAGGGATTAACGAGTCCCGTTCCTCGTTTATCGCGACCTTTGACGAACCTAATAAGGAGAACGGAGCGTCGCGACGCTTCGCGCTTTCCCATCTATCTGGTATTAGCAAACTCGCACTGAAACGTTTTAACGATGTTGAATTAGGACCATTACGAGGATGAATCGCCAAAGGAGAAAAGAAAGATCCATAGCTGCGCATCCCGATCACGTTTCCCGATCGTCGATCCTTGAACATCGAACGCCGAATCAAAATCTCGAGTAACCCTCATCCTCCCTGTGCAGTCGTTTCCCCATTTTTTCGAAAACGGGCCGACTCGATTGCGATTGGTCGTTGTATACAAAAGCGGCTCAAGAGGGAAACAAGTCAATGTAAAAGGACGAAAGCACCAAGAGACGGAGGGGGAGGGACGCGCTTTTAAATTGGCCGTCCCCGCTGTCTGGCTGCTTATCTCTTCCATTGCGGGAAAGTCATCCAACCATCCAACCATCCAACCATCCAACCATCCAACCATCCAGTTAGCTAGTGAGCCAGCTACCCCCTCTGCCCCCTCTACCCTCGGAACTCTCTTCGTCTTCTCTCAACGATTCCGTAACTCTGGCTCGAAAACGCACTTAAACCCGCATACGAATTGCGAGTAAACTGGAGCGGAACGCTGCTTTACGAGTACCC
>JARPRH010000409.1:4221305-4235273 GCA_031763665.1 Calameuta haemorrhoidalis | reverse complement strand
TTTTCGAATTAAAGTCCCGATCGAATCGTTGAACAGTCGACCGATGCAAATCGACGAGAGAGACACTTTCCGGCCTCCGTCTCTGCGTTGCGCGTAACGAGGTTACGAGAACCAATGATGTTCTCCGTTTTTTGAAGCTTTGCAATGAAAAAAAAAATAAATGAAAATAAAAGCGAGCAATCGCGCCGAGCCCTGCTGTCATTCGCCAAGTACCTGTACGAAGGCTGAATTTCATTTACGCGCAATGCCATAACACCGATAGCGATACTTACCAGCCAGACACAGACACTCGCTCGACGCGAACAACAAAAAAAATAGAGCCCGACACGCTGCGTCTGGCGACGTCTGGTGACGTCTGGTGACGTCTGGTGACGTCTGGCGGCGTCCGCTTTAATTAACAAAGTCGGAAGTGTCGAGTGCCCGGTCGCTCTCGAGTCTTTCGCAATCGCTCTTCGGCAAAGAAAGACTTAAAATTTGAGAAGGTGGCGACACTGCCAAAATTACTACCACTATCACTGCCACTGCCATCGTCACAGTCACTGTCATCTCTCGAGCCCTTGAAATCATTATCACCATACCGCAGGATTCACTGACGAAACTTTGACTAGGCGAGCCCACTCGTCGTTTCAGGAATAGTAATAAAATATCAGTGGAGACGCTTCGAAAGAAACTGCCGGTTGGTCCTCTTGAGACATTCAGAGGCAAAAGGTAAACGAGGGTTTGAGCATTTTTCGAGCAAGCGAAGAAAACGCAGTACACACGAAGAGACACAGCTGCTACCGGTGGAACTGCCACTCGAAGACAGGCCAAACGAAGTACTGCTGAAGAACGAAGAGAAGCTATGAGGAGGAGACGGAGGGAGGAGGGAGGGAGGGAGGGAGGGGAGGAGGGGCGGAGGGGAGGAAGGCGAAGAGCGAGAGAAGGACGAGGCCGCCGAGGATGAAGATCGGATGCGCCGGGAGTGCGCTGGAGTGCGCGCCTCGCGTGTGTCGCCGCGTCCTAGCAGCCTAGCAGCCTAGCAGCCTAGGAGCCTAGGAGCCTAGCTGCCTGCCGAGCAGCAGGATGCTCGCGAAGGAAGCGAAGAATAAAGGACGGGACGCGCCCGGGTCAGCCGAAGAAGCGAGACCTCGGCAGAATGGTCGCGAAGCCAGAAGGAAGCCAAAAGGAAACCAGAAGGAAACCAGAAGGAAACCAGAAGGAAGGACTCTCGAGAGGGAAATATATGGCCCAAGGTTAGGGTTGCGGTTGGTCGTGCGGATGGTCGTGCGGATGGTGATGCGAGCAATGCGAAGGACCGTAATGAGGAGCACGGGAGGTGTGAGTCACAGAGATCACTGTGATCAGGAGGCCACCGAGAAGAGCCGAACCAGTAGAAATTAGCTGAACTCTGTGTGATGACGTCATCCTTGACAACACCATCGCGCATTAAGACCTAATTAAGGTACTTTCGCTAGAGACCAATTAAGAGCTCACCGAAACAGCCCATTTCATTGCAGTTCAGATGCGCTTTGATTCGCTCTGTTTCTAACCTAGCAGTCGCCGTCTGAAAACCACAAAGAATCGAGAGGTTCCTCCACTTTGCGCACTCGGTATGCTGCCTACGAGAGTCAATTACCAGGTACATAAGATTCCTTCTTCCTGAGAGTCAACGTGATAAATGACAATAGACCGGAAGTCCAACGCTAATAAATAATAATAAAATGAGCTCGAAGCAGGTTTCGATCTTCGAGATGCTAAAATCGCCGGAAATCATCATGTCGGGAATATAACGAACTCACAGTCGCCTGATTACCGAGGATCGTTGGGAGATGATGGCGTTTGACAATAAAAGAGAGAGAGAGAGGGGGGGGAGCGCCAAGAGATAGAAGCAACCGGAGGTAGAAGGAGAAGTAGCGAACGATCAAGGAAACCCTCTGTGGCAGCACTTGAATTAATGTAACTGCTGATTCGCAATTTGTCACGAGGGCAGCCCAATTTCTATGAGGTTACAAAGTCGGAAGTTATGACGAGGAGGTTATTACGCGGTCCTATCGCCTCGGCCTCCTGACGCGCTTCTGCCTCGAACTCGAGTGGCTGGCAAAGAGCGAAGGATGTCGCGTGGGTTAACGAGACTCCTACGACATCCATCTGCATGCTCGTATTTTAGTGAAACTTGGCGGCGATAGAGGCGGGGTGGGTTTGGGTTTGGGATTACGGTGAGGGGTTGAGGGGGGTGCGTCTCGGCGGCAGCCCAATTATCCGCATCATCTATCGGGGGGATGAATTCCGACGGGGCCGACCGAGCCTGCTCCTCGATGACTTCGAAAGGATATCCGTCCGGACGGAATGGCCGACATTTAGGCTCTACTCGAAAACTTCTTAACCCGCGATTTCTTGCTCTCTCCGAAATCTTCGAATCGAGAATCTTCGAATTCCTGAGAATTACCCTGAAGATGATATTCTGATAAGATCTAAGATTATCGGAGAGGGTCGAAGCGATCGCTTTGTGGGATGTCCGTTATCCGGACCGTTAGGGAGATTAGGAATAGGTCAGCCGAGCCGAAGAAGCCAAGATCGAGATTCGAGATTAAAGATTCGAGATTCCCTGGCGAGTATCTTTCCATTACAAGTAAATAAACTACTGCTGATTCGAGTAAAAGTGATAATTGCGGGAAGCTCAGTTCCGAACGGGCAACGAGGATCTCAGGTCTGCCGAGGAAGTCGATGAATAATGGGGAATAATGGGGAATAATGGGAAGTAACGGAGAGTAACGGGGAGTAATGGTGCATAGCCTAACCTGCAGGGGGCGAGGGGATGAAAGAGATCAGAGTCTCCTGTTATTCCTTCCACCAGCCTGATTCTCCAGACTTCCTATCATCCCCCAGTCGGCAAGAATTTTCAGGGCGTATCTAGCACGCAAATCATCCCATGATGCATAGAGTGTGCTGCTGCCCCTTATCTGGCAGACACCCGTTATATTAATCTTCCTGCGAGACTTAAACGCTGCTCGTGGCAAACTTTTATGAGATACGCATTCGTTATCCGCAGCGTAAGTATAGCGGATACGTTCTAGTATGCTGGCTTCCAGCTATATCAATCCGGCCTCCTGTAATTCGATTATTATTCTCAAGTTATCACGAATCTCGCATCTGACGAAACTGATATTCCAATATTCCGATATTCCGATATTCAGATATCCGGATATCATGATGTATCGCACGATAGCAGCGCATCTGCGCGACGACGTTTACACGCAGCCCAGGCCGCTTTGCGATGAGACTCGATACCTATCGATCTATGATCCAGCGATCCATCCACATTATCTTTGTCCTACAGGGTCTCCAAGTTCAAGTGACATCTTTCGATACATATGAAGCGTTAGAGTGGCACTTTCGGCATGTCATTTTCCTCTGATTGGCTTCCGATGGGCTGCGACGGCTCGTTGCGGTTCGATTGCGGTTCGATTGCGGTTCGATTGCGGTTCGATTGCGGCGCGATAGCCTTTTTCTAGGGATCAGAGAAAAGGAGGTTTATTTCCCCGGTGAGGCTTCCCATAGCTCGAATTCCTTTATGGCAGCATAACAGGGCAAAAGGCAAAAGTCGAGAGGCAGATAGGTTTACAGAGAGATAGATGAGGAGAGAGAGAGAGAGAGAGGCGAAGGGGAAGATAGAGAAGGAGGAGAGGAGTCTTGCCAGAATCGCTGCTGAATTATCCCACCACTCGAAGAGAATTCTTCTATCGGAGTCTGCACTGAGTGAGACTTACATCGGAGATGTTTGAATAAAGATTACCGCATTCTTAGATTTTCTCCCGGGTCGAAGATTAAATCTGTACACGAGAGCAGTCGGTCCAGTGTCATTTTTTAGTCTCCTAGTAACCCGACACCGTCGCCCATTTTTATTGTAAGACTAGACGAGACCCGGCGAATAGTCCGACGACTGTCTAATCTCCACGTATCCAGCTTTTTAGACACATAATGCGTATCAAATGAGAGACGCAAAGTCCCCGCAGTGCAGTTGCTCGTCTCTCTCATTTTTACGACAGTTTTGCCTTAACAAGATTTTCACACGGCGCGACGCCTTCTGAGTTCCTGTCCTTTCGGATTTTCAGGAAAACTTGCTGTTTCACATATTGCTGACTGTCTGCATATTTAATTGACAATGTTGATAGTGCTCCATCCGCATAAATAATTAATCAATTAATCAAGCTATGAGTCAGAGACACGTGCCTACAATGGGAACAGAGAGACAATTTAAATTATTATGCGAGTTCAAACTACACGTGTCGAAGGATCCCGTGATCCAAGGCGTTCATTTGTCTTTTCTTCATTTTTCATCAATTACGCTCGAGATCGAGTGAAGTTCTTCCCCCTTTCCGTCCAACACATGTTCCTCCTCCTGTTGCTTCTGCTGCTGCCCTTTTTCCCACGTTTCAGTCGACAGTGTCGCTTTAACGCGATAACGACGCCGATTTTGTCGGCTATGACGATCATTTCGATTCTCTGGAAGACAAGGACGCTGTTCGGTCTCATCGAGAAAGAGAAAGAGAAAGAAAGAGATAGGATAGAACAGAATAGAATAGAATGGAAAAGAATAGACAGAGAGAGAGAGAGAAAAGGCCTCGTGTGGAGAAGAATAGTAATAATGCAAGAGAAGACAGATTGAAGGACTTTGGCTTTGCTAAGTCTAAAGGAAGACCCTCCAGAAGAAGCTTGAAGAAAGTTTCGAGATGCTGCTGTTCCTCTTGTTCCACCTGTCCCTCCTGTCCCTCCTGTCCCTCCTGTTCCTCCTGTCCCGCTGGCCACCCTCTATGGACAATGAGACTGTATAATGTCAATAGAGTGATGCGGCTGAAATACCGAATAGGCAGCCTAATGACAGCCTTCACAATGAAATCATTTTCATAAATTTAAGTCCAAAGCTCGCTTAGTCATAACTCTACGAGAGTTTCCTTCCTTCCTCCCATCGACTCTTGCTCCCTCGGTGTCTGGGAGGCATAATGGACCAATTACCACATCTCGGCAGTATATCGTACTCACTGAGTACATAACGCGCAGTCATAGATTCTTAACAACAATGACGTCTCTCAGTCCTAGACGACTTATTGTCAAAGCAGATAGGCAGAACTTGTCAAAAATGTAAACAACTGCAGATGCATCGTCATCTTCCAGTGAGAATATTGACGTGCTTCCTACATTCGATCTTCCTCTTTTTCTCTGATATTTTGTACATTTTAAAAGATTCTTGACTGTATGGCTCTTAAAATCGTGTGGGTTAATGAAGGTAGTCTTAATGTCAAGTAATAATAGAGAAAAGACGAATCTCTTACCTGTACGGTATTAGAAATTGGCTCCGCTCTTCGTTTCTACTTTCCAGTGTCGCGCTACGCGATGCACAGAACATATTTTCAAGGCTCGCGATTGCGAATCCGCAGCAGGAGCTGATGGCACAAGAAGAAGAACGTTAGCTGTGCAGAGCTCTGACGGCTACTGTCGGTTACGACGCTCCACGAAAAAAAAAAAGAAACATCAGCTATGAGAAACTGAGAATCGACGTTCCAGACGATACTTGAGATTAATGTAGGTAAATTTATGCAAAAAGTTTAAATGAAAAAATTATAAGAAATAATAAATTTGTAAAGTTGCACTTTCTAAAACCATTGTTTTTTCAATATGCTTTCTTTTGAAGTTTCGAGCGAAAAATTATTCAGCTATATAAATGATTACCACTTTTCATGCTCCCCACTTCTTCGCATCTTAAAGATGACTATTGGACAGTATGCGTTGTCTAGATTATTATTAAAATAGCATCTATACGAACAATAAAGCTAAGAACCAGTTTTAACCTACAAACTTTGGATTCTTCTCTTATAAGGTACTTCAGGATCTTGTTCCGACGGAATGACCACCAACGGCAGAAGAGAGGCCGGTGAGTTACCGACCGCGCCAACGCGATTGGTACCTCCAAAAGCCACCAGGTGAGGCGACAGTGGTTTTGCTCGGCTACCATTGGCCACCGAGCCCAGAGGCTTGACACTCCAATGGGGTATAGTGATACACAGAATAGTGATATAACTTACCCATAAGATGGCGCTGCTACTCGTGCTAACAATCTATAGCACGGGAGTGCCATATCTCCAATAAGTGGTCTGTGGTTAGTAGTGCATGCTGTGGTACTGGCAGGTACTTATGTGTTATACCTCGCAGGAATTAATTTTGTCAATCAGGTTAGATTTTTACATATGTATCAAATCTTAGTAAAGTTACTGATAGGCGATCGTTCCATGAAGAGTACTTAACTAGCAAGTATGTCAAATTCGCTTGTACAAAAAAGTCTGGAATTGTTTGGTTACGAGAAAGATTCCAAGCAAGGTAAACGCGAAGGGAGCACGACGTTAAATAAAATTGAAATACAATGTTACTTGTCGTCCAGATAAGTACATTCGATAACGTGCACGTACATCGCCTTAATTCTTCATTTTTTTTAGGTAAAAAAAGGAAGCCCGAAAAATACCGAGGTGTGTTGGATTTAATTCCAACGCAACACAAGGTTGTTTCAAAGCGTAAAAAGTCTGGTAAGTAGAAATTTTTAACTATAATGATAATTGAAACCTAAACTAAAATATCTTCATCAACTGTCAATTTGTACCTTAAATTATAGATGACAATATAGTTATAAGTAGATCAAGCAAGATCACTGTGCACGAAGCCAAGAAACAATTGGAGACCAAAACTGATCCTACAGAAGAGAATGTTCAGCGCCTTCTTATTCTAAGTAACAATCGAATTGATGCTAAAACAACGGACACGGTACATGCTTTCTTACAACACATTTATTATAGTTTCATTGCAAATTACCTGAGTTATTTAAACATTAATTATTTTATTACTATTTCAGTTGCTAGAGCGTGCACTAAAAAAGCAACGCAAATCCAAACCAGTAAAGGAGACACAGAATGAAAGTAGTGCATTCACTGAAGCAGACTTCAAAAAGTTTGAAAAAGAATTTTTAGGGTCATGAATACTTGATACAAATAAACAGCTGCTGTTCCATTAAATAGTTATTCAGTGATGTTAGAAAGCGATCGTGAAAAGGGCAAAGCAATTCTAATTTTAATTTCTACTCTTTTTCTCTATTATTCCATCTGGGTAATCGGACTACCATTTATAGATGACAGCAGACTCCGTTCTTTATTCTATAATCATAATGTTGCCTTATTGATTCCTGCTATTTTTGGTTTCTGCTTCATTGGTGGTTTAGTGTTGTTCACAGTCTACCATGTCAGACCACATTTACCAATATGCAAATCACCGGAAAAGTACGAAAAATGTGTCTATTATAACAAAATGTAGATATATATAAATATACTCTAAAGTTCCATTCCTTACATTCGATATATTTCCAGTGAGTTGTCGCAAAATCAAAATATTTTATTTTGCCTGAAAACAATCTTTATGCACCATCCTTGATCAATTATCTGCATGCTAGAACTTGTTTCTTCATTGGTTTACGTAACCGTCCTGATAACTAATTGCCTTTTGACCGAATACTCTTTACTACGTCATTCACAACTGGATTCTCTGATCTCTTTGATCTTTGGCGCGTATTTCAATAAAATTACTATGTCGGCGTCTCATTCGTGCCAGAACGGATTGTAAAGTGAAATCCCCAAGTAAAGTAGAATAATGAATAAAAAACTAGTGATCGGAATTTCCGGTACAACGTGCAGCGGCAAAAGTACTTTAGCTACTAAAATTCAATCGTTAATACCAGATTCGATAATTCTCAACCAAGACGATTATTTTCTGCCAGCTGACGATCCTCGACATGTTTACGTTGCTGAATTACATCATCAAAACTGGGAAATAATGACGAGTCTGGACATGGAGAAAATGCACAAGGATCTATTAAAATGGATAAATAACGATACTGAGCAGACTAACTCGAGCGTTCAAGCTCGAGTTCTTATATTAGAGGGATTCTTGATCTTCAACTACGAGCCAATTGCAAATTTGTGCAACATGAAATTTTTCCTGACACTGAATAAGGAAGAGTGCTGGGAGCGAAGAAAAGTGCGCAGCTACGACCCACCGGACGTTCCAGGTTACTTCGAGATGGTCGTATGGCCGGAATACATCAGACACAAATCCGAACTTAAGCAAAACAAGAAACTGTACGACTCGATTGTTTTTATTGATGGTTCCCGAACGCAACAAGACATTTTAAACGTAGTTTCATCAGCTATTATACAGCGATTAGCTTAATCGTATTTGCAAATATTTCATTGAAAAAAATCTATTACGTTAATTCGCGATTCAGAGGGATACAAGAATAAATTGGAATGGACAAACTTCCTTTGTGGAATAAAAAAGTGTTAGATTCAGTCGTTTATTATCTACTTATCCAGTAAGTTTATATTTGAGCCCAGTCACTCAATAATTGTGCCTAATAAATTTTCCGGCAGAAATTAATTACGTCTAGTTCTTGTCATAAAAAGTAAACTTTACTTACCTGGCATATTTGTGCATCGAGCGATTTCCTACTAATCTACATATACTAACTCAAACCTATATGTAAATATTCATTGAAGTGGACACTGAATAAGGTGCTAGTTAATCGTACATAGTTTGCGAATGTCGGGCGGGTCAGTTTCTCACAGGTTGATTCGCATCTTCTGATTATTAGGTAAGAGCCTAAATAAATCGGCGTGGACTTGAAATTTCATTCCCTCTATATATTAAACCTGAATCTGATACGCCGTGCAACAACCAAACTTCCATATTTTATATCATTTCAAAAAATTTCATTGATTATTATGCATCCTGGAATATTACTGCAACAAATTCCTGAAATCGACAAGATGAAAAACCTCTCACGGTATCTGTGCAATTGACTACAGAGAAATTCAGTCTTATTAAAAAATTAAGCTCTATTTCGAATTGTCAATGAATATTTTGCAAACTATTCACAACACAACTGTCGAAGCCCAGAGTCTTCCATAAAATGTCGACCAACCACGAGGTAACTTATTGCGCCGATTCTCCATACTTCATACTGTCATTTTATCTTATCACTACCTCTTGCTCAAGCGTTTAAATTCACGGACTGTTTGAATTACGAATCATCAAAAATACACACAAAAATTTGTCCACATACGCATCGCTTTGAACAGATTTTTCATTATTCTTTTCCTTTTTTTCTTCTTTTTTTTTAATAAAGATAACGCACAACGACGTGTGTATGTTACATAGAATAGGTGTTGTGTTTTGGCTGGCCCTGGGCGTTCGGTGCGATAGTCGACGGTGATCCGGTTGTCTGGTCGTCCTGATCATTTTGACCACAAGCTTTACGTACATATTGTGGCGTTACTATTACTTCCTCCTCCATTTCAAGCACGCGCTTATCAAGCTCAGCACACGCGGCCATCTCCTTCTCAAGCTTGGCAAGCATCCTGGGTGAATTGTATTTTTCAGGATCGTCATGGAATACCACCATGCCATCCTTTTGATTGATCGTCGCAAAGATTTCTCCGTCCTCGATCTGAAAGTACAGCACTCCGTAAGCAACCTTACAGCTTCCGATGTCTACATTTTGTAAAACAGAAGATACAAAAAACTCTGTGTCTCTAATAATTACCATATTGAGAATGTATTTCTCTGCGTCGGCGGGACCCGGAAGCTGAACTCTACTCGCAACGTCGCTCAAACTGAGCGTCAAAAAAGTTTTCGTCAGCCTCTGTATGTTCTTCTTGTACAAATAACTAAGTACCTGCTTGACTAAACCCATATTATGGTCTCTCACAAACACCTCTTGATACTTAGTGATAACTAATTGAACCTCATCGCAACTGTTTGTCCAGTAAGCGGTAACCAGGTCTTGGTAAGCCTGACTCAAGGGTTTAATAAATCTGTTCACTACCTGACTGGCGTATTTCGGCACAATCAATACTTTCCCAGGCAAAATCAATGAGACCAAAATGTACTTCTTATAAGCCTCAAGCATAATGTGACTCACTGCCATTGCCGGCGTTGTCACGCACACTTCGAAAAAGTATAATGCCCGATCATAGTTCTTAAGCGCTGTGTATATCATCCCACCATAATAGTAATAGAGCAAAAAGTACTTTGAGTCAAACTGTCCACCTTCTTGGCTAATTCCAGTAATGTCTGTATCAAGAAATTCAAGCGCAGGCTTAAAGCACTTCGACAAAAGGCAAAGCTGGCAGAAGTCAGCATGTATCGAAGTTAGCTGACTGTCAAATAACTGGATTTTACGAATTGCACGATGTAGCAATTCAATGCCACGTATGGGCACGTGAAGGTCAATCAGTGATTGAGTGAGCAGATGACACAATTCCGCATCTAATAACACAGGACAAATTTAATCAAATAAAGTTCCCAGTTATCTCAAAGGTAACGAATGAATCACATAAAAATTATTGAGAAATAATAGTTACATGTTTCTGGGGCAAATCGAACTTGTTCTCCATTGCATCCTAGAATAAATTCTTGCACCTGATTGAACAATGGCTTGTAGGCATCAGGGTTGCGTGCACCACTTGGACTAGGTAGTGAAAATTTTACACATAACACTGCCAAAATACCCAATGAATGTTGTTGCAAATCCAACGTCTCTAGAACATTATCTAGATGTTGACCATTCTTCATTAATACATCTGTAGACTTGCTTATAACATCACATAGCTCCCGAAAGTTTCCTAAAAAAATCAACATCTTTTCATAGTGACTAGCAAATAAATAAATGGCAATACTAATAGATTAATGTATGTAGTTTGCTTTTATGCATGCCAATAAACCAAAAATATTTTTTATTCTTCAAAAAGTATACCAGTTGTGTTCCTTAATACGCTTGATTTGGATTGTTATTAATAAGCATACAGCAAACTAAGGTTATACGAGACAGACATTTAGCATGTAGACTCATATTATTGATTTAAATGAACACTATGAAAATGTACAATAATGCAGTTTAAATATAGCATTGAATTAAACATCAAACACAACTTTGTCAAGTTCAAAAAGTACAGATGAAATACAATCTTATTTATGAACAAAGAATGTTGGGACAGTGAATTCGAGGTTATCTTTTACAACTCGAAGAATGAAAAATTTCAGGTTATTCGCAAATACCTTGCGCCGAGAGCGTCCGGACATTATTTACAAACTGCTCCAGTGCCGACGCCATTACTGCTGATCTTTTCTTTTCATCACCACTTCTGATCTGTTCAAATTGTATTTACAAGTTATTAGAGCGAGCGAATGATCAAGCGATCGAGGAAGGTGACGTTTTGAAAGGGACGGCTGGGCGACTGCAGCGCCCCAAGAAATGCTCCTATTTTTCAAAACTGTTTAAGATACACCGCTACTTTAAATCTACCCTTAATAATATAAAAACATCCTGAGAAAATCCTTGGAACGTCGTATTAAATTATATTCTGATTCTTTTTATTAAGAATGTTCTCACTTGAACTTGAACTTGCACATGGTTGTTGGTACATACATAAAAGTCGCACGATTCTACTTACATATTTCGGCTTATTTCGAAAACCGCCATCTGCTTATTTAACAGCTAGTATAATCGATAGTTCAAAAGATATATATATATATATATATATACACACATATATATATTCATCAATAAGTTAACTGTACGCGCGAGAGAAGCAACAATTGTTGCGTTTATTAGTTTGGCTAGTTCAACTATGGAGAGCGGGGATACTTGGTCAGCGACTCGAACAACCCTACGCAAAAGAAGAGTTACCTTCGATTACCTTGGAGTGGAAGTTTGTCGCCAGGCAACTCAGTTCACCGGTTGTGTTCCCTGTATTCAGCTAGGCGTGTCGACGGTAGACTCTACTCAACCGTACTAGATTGCTATACTGGACTAAAAGTGTTATAAAGGACTACAAAGGTTTTTTAAAATGTCGAACGCCACATATAACGAACTGTGGGATCAAGCTCAAAGTGCTTTACAGGAGGTGATTCAAGCCGACACGATCCTCCAGGGATCGAGGCCGCAGAAAGACCGCAACAGAGCGCATAAAAGCGTCGCCGAACTCTACGTTAAGTATATTGAGATCTGTAACAAGTTAGATCAGTGCTACGATCAAATTATTCAACCCCAAAAAAGAATATTGATAAAGAAGCTTCTTGATTCGAGCATCGGTCGAGTACTCGAGCTGAAGCACGAACTAGTCGACATTGACATATCCGAGCATAGTTACTTCGACGACATATTACTCAAGTATGGACTTACGCCTCAGGAGGCGGAAGTTGTTGTGCCGAATTACTTCCGGAGAGAACGTCAGAGTGAAATAGAGGAGAGACGGAAATTCATAGAAAACACCCTGAGGAAATTGGGCGCCTTTAACGAGGAAGCTACCCCCAGAAAAATGTCCGAGATCGAAGCGATAAGACTGATACAAGTGCGCTTATAAACTATCAATTTTTAATTTTTTAAAAGATGGAGACATTTGACTCCTCTAAAAACCTGTTACTATTAAAAAACAAAAATTTCTATGATGTTTTTTCCTAGACGCACGAACGAGCAAGACAGGGACGGGTGAGATTCCAATTTATGAAAGAGATTCGGGAAATGAAAGAGAAGTCGATGATAAAATCTGAAACGGAGGAGGAGGATGCTGCCGGTGGAATAGCAGCTGCCCTCAGGATCCAAAAGGTCTGGAGAGGCTACATCACCAGACGTAAAGTACGAAAAAGACGTATAGACGAGATGCTCCTGATCGGTAACTAAATCAAAATCTACATACATATAAACATGCAGATTTCGTTATTTAATAGAATTTAAGTATTGTGATATTTAAGTGGGATCTTTTAGTGTCAAGCGAAAAATACTCAAAAAAAGATTATAGGTAGAAGTAAGAAGCATAATAGAGAGTTATTACACGCAGGTATGGTTCAGCCGAGCCAAGTGATAACCGAGAATGCAAGACAGGCCGAGCGCATTAAGCTCTATAGGTATCGAAAACAAATGGAGTATCAAGAACTTTACGCTAAACTGGCGCTCGAGACGAAGGAGCGCATTCGTAGGGAGAAAAGTGCGATAATTGAGGAAAATTTGAGAAGCCAAATTCGCAAATGGATCAATAGCTCTTTCCAGGAAACTGGAAAAATACCAGAATTACCATCAGCCGAGAGTGGCGGTTCCCGTATAATCTTTAGCAGACAGGTGACCCATTCAAATAGGAGTAGAGAATCGATATCACACTCGCTTCAAATAGAAAGAATGCAAAGTTTGGTAGAGGCAAAGTGAGACGTGATTTTTCACTCAGGGGACCGAGAGCACGATCAGTAAATCAACGGGAGTCTCCTCGAAGGAGTCCAAGAAGTCCAAGAGGAGCAAAACGAAGAAGGAAGGTGATCTTGAACAATCGGAAGACGAGTCGGATCCAGGATTCAAGCCGATACCTTCAAATTTTTTGCCGGAAATTGTGCAAGCAGCGCAGGAATACCAGGAGGTCTGGAAAAACAAAGATGAGTCGGCGAATCCCGAGCAGCGGCCTTACCTTGTCATGATCGAAGACGAGAAAAGTAGAGAGGTCGAGGAAGAAGTCAGACTCATAGTCGATCAAGCCTTGCGCGGTACAGTCATTTCAGCTCACCTTATACTCATTTATATGATCTTTATCCTACTTGTTCTTCGGAATTACCTTCCCCTTCGACACAGGTGACATAGAGGCTCTTCAAGCAGCTCTTGATCGCGACCGGGGTCATAAGGGCAAGCGTGTCAAAAAAACTCAAAAGAGGCTCCGTAGAAGTGGAAAAAAGAACAAACGCAAGAAAGAGAAAGATCTGACGCCCGATAGAACGACAGAGTCGCTATTCGAAGAACTCATCTCTAATGGGATTATCAAACTGCATCCCGAAATAAGATTAGGAAACTTCAAGGGCGAGAAATCTTTTGCCAATTATGAACTTAGGGAGAAGGGAAAGGATCCTCTGCCAGCT
>JARPRH010000409.1:4207765-4221028 GCA_031763665.1 Calameuta haemorrhoidalis | reverse complement strand
TTGTTGGAAAATATCCTGGAAAATCGGGACTTATCATGCTACTTCACTTGATATCAAAGGTATCGGAGATAATAAAACGAACGATCTAAGTACATAAATAAATTTATACTGCGAAACACAGGTATCACGACTTCTACAGCCGTCGGTAATTTTCATGGAGGACGCCGAAAAGCCTTTCGTAAAAAAGGTTTCAAAAACGGACAAGACCGATCCTAAGCGCCTGAAGAAAGATCTTCCGAAATTGGTTAAAGGTATCACCGGAGAGGATCGGGTAATTCTCGTGGGCACCTCTAGCTCTCCTTGGGAAGCTGATCAGAAGCTCCTCTATCAAACGTACGACAAAGTTATCTACATACCCCGGCCAGACTATGGAACAATGTCTCTCCTCTGGAAGGATTTACTGTACAAAGTACGTTAGAGTCATTATTAATTATTACTTTTCATTGTCACCCACCCGATCAACCTATTTCGTATATAAGATAAATTCGAATGATTCTCATCGTGAACGAATGTCCACAGTACGCAGGAATCAGCAGACAGTTCGACACTTCAGCCATGAGCAAGGTCTGCGATGGATTCACGGTTGGCACTGTACTCCAAGCCATTAACGAGGTAGATTATCCATTCTTGTGACATTACCGGGGATTTTCGACATGTGCTTCTGATTTAATGTTCTAGGTGATGACCACAAAGAGGATGGTCCAGTTGAGAGTACAGCCATTGACACACGGTGAGCTGGTGAATGCCTTGAGCGCGAAGGAGCCGGTTTACCGCGAAGAGGAAGACGCCTTTCTTAGTAAATATCTGACAAGCGAACAAATATATTTTGAATTTCTAAGCATATTATCCGAATGACTTATCTTACAGCCTGGTTTTCGAAGACGCCAACGTGTCGAAAGAAACAGAGAGCGATTGAAATCGAGCAACAAAAACTTGAGGAGGCAAACGAAAAGAAGAAGAAAGGGAAAAAGTAAGACACGGATATAGAGAAAGATAAAGGAGCAACTGCTGAGAATTAGAAGGTTGCACTTTGCGATACATCATACGCTGCACGCGTGACATAATTCGCTTTCCAAAGATACATAAAGACTTAGAGTAACCGAGTACTAGGGCAAATATAAAATAATAGATTCTAGCGCAAGAAGATGCGCTGAATTGTCAAATTTGGAAATTAAAACTAGTTGATCGGCGGATTTCCGGTCCTTGTCAAGATGAAACAAGACGCAGGTCGGTCCATCGGAGTGCCAGTTAAAAATCCATGCTAGAAGGAATCAAAGAATTTCTATGTAAATATGTATAGAAACAATGTGCATGGCGCATTTAATAATAGGCGTGAATGGACAAGGATGAAGAGTAAACAGGAGTGCGACGACAATGAAGAAAGAGAGCAGACAAGTCACAAGAATAAATGAGATGAGGTTAAAAGACAAAGAGCAAAAAGTAAAGAGATATTTATCGTCCAAAGTGTTTCAAGGGCTCACGGAGATCGATGACTTCAATTCTCATAATCTGTGCTGCCAACGACAAGCGAACCAATGTATGGTCCAAGTTCAAGAGTTCGCGATAGCCGCCAGTTATCATTTGTCGCCTAACCGAATGAAGCCATGATCCTTGCATGCGCTGTCTGTGATTTCTGCTTCGAGAAATCTAATCGTTGCAACGTGCTTCTGTCACCCTTGACCCATGATTAACTAATTTGCACGTGTCCAAGCCTATTCATCTGTGATTCGTTATATGAATCTGCCATCGATTAAATATTACCAAATTATTAGATACAGGTTATATTATCGGAGTGACCTTCGGACTAATATCTATAATATTATAACAAGGAGTATTGCCATTAACATGGCAATGAGACGAGACGTCAAATGATTTCATGAGAATGGAGATCGATTTAATTATCACTCGAATCAATGTCAGGGCGCGCTTTCAAACAATTTAAGACGACCTTGTTCGTACTTTTATTACGTCTTAGCATTAGTATGGACTTACGTGAATCTTGTTGTACGACAATTTGTAAAGGTAAAATAGTGTCATAGGTGATATATTAACATATATTGGTAAATGCTAAAATGTATAATTACGACGTGCACGTGAAGTTCACGTGAGCTTGTTGAACTTGATATAAAATATAATTTTACCTTTTTCCGTCGCCTCCAGGTATCCACGCAGACGTCATTGAAAAATATCTTATTCATGCATGCTCGATCCCAAAAGTATGAACGTCCGAAAGAGGGATTCCATCGTCATTAACATTCCTAACTCCTATATTGTAGCAGCGCGTAGAAATCCAACGAATTTAAAGAGAGGCACTGTTTACCTGCACAACATAAACTGAAAGTGATAAAAACCATTGACCTCGCAGTACAGATCTCAAAACGCGAAGGACGGAAGTTGCGCAGTTAGCGAGAATTCCGAATCGTCGATACGTTGCGACGGACTAGGAACGTCAGACATATCGGGCATATCCAAAGAAGTACAGGCACCTCGCAGACGGTCAAGGAATAACCGAAGATCATGATCGATCGTTTGAAACCTTAGAAATGCGCCTTGTCGCCTCATTACCACTCCGTGGTAGCCCATCGAATCGAGACCAATCGGGATGTTCAGTTAAGGTGACAAACGACCTAAAAAAAATTATTCTTTCTCCGGCTGCTCTCACCCCTGGATTGTTGTTTATGGCCACAGTGTCATTGCTGATAATGACATTCTAGCATCCGCCAGCTTTGAACTTCTTTCGTTAGGTCCGCTCGTGAAAGAATTTTTTACTTACTACGAAGCACTATACATAGGTGTGTTCGAAAGTGAGCCGAGAGCGCTGAGAGAATCTTGTGTCTCGATCAAACACATGCAATAAAGAGAGAAACAACGATGCACTCTGCACTCTCGGCTCATTTTCGAACACACCTGTAGTGCTTCGGAACACGAACGCGGGGACTTCCTGTTACAAACTTTTAGTAGCCAATCGATTGCATAAGCTTGGACGACCATATTCATGTCGAATCGATATCCCGCAAATATGAAGTAATAGTTACGAATGTGACATGTTCAAATTTCCTACTCAAGCATGGAAAAGTTCTGAGACACCTCACGTGCATACGTAACTATTACATTTCTGAGGAGGAAATTGTAACATCGGCGATCCGTACCTGTTACTTTGTGTTTAGTGGGTAGGAACGCTAATCAAAGTGCGCCCTTCCAAGATATCGAAAAAGAAGAAGAAGAAGAAAAATAACGGAAGCGCAATTACTACGATCACTGATTAGCCTAAGCAAATTGACACGGCGTGGGGATATTTGCGCCTCGCCGAGAACTCTATTACGTGCTGGTTGGGATCAAAGTGCTGGCGTCGCTGACTGCATCATGATTCAAGCAAAATCGCGTGGCTGCGATGAAAAAATGGATGCTCGACCTCGAATGTGTCCTCTGCGAGGTTATTTGGATAATTCAGATTTCGTTATCAGCGCTTGTCCCTTGTATCTTCTCCCCCGCCTTCTCTTCTCTTACTCCTTCGCGTTCGCATCAGTCTGCGGATCCAATTCTCTTTGACAAATAGTTACGATCTAATGAGTTTTGCACTCGATGATTTCTTTTTTCTAATTGCCGCTCTTTTTCCATCGAGACAATGAGGAGGAGAAGAGATACTTGACGCGGTACTCTACCGAGTCTTTTCATATCTGAATTACGCCAAACATCCTTTCACCTTTACGTGACGATATTGGATAAATTTTCAAAGAAGGTACATAAATTCTCATATTTAGATGTGTACCCAGTGCGTGCGTCACACGTGACTCTATGTTCGCCACATGCGACATTCGTATTTTTGCGTTACTTCTCACTCTTGGACTGTCCAGTACACCTGCACTAGGGCCAAATTCTCTAGCATTCATTATCTATTCCCATCCGTACAACTGGATGCCACTGCTGCTGATGACGTTTAACAGCTAATATCACTCGTGCTATACGCGTGGTAGCAGCCTAAAGAACTCGGTCCACAATACCATAAGACCCATTACTTGCCTCCTGGTGAATGGCTGTCGGTGCGCTTTGGCGCGTCTTCAAAACTCAACGCTCGTACACTGGAAAGGGTTGAGCGACGTGTAAAAATTAAAAACATACGTGATTCTCGAAGAAACTGTTTTGAAAAATCGTTCTTATAAAACTGCTAAAAGATTTTCCATTGAGGAAGATTCTGACGCTGCTCCGATGCGGAGGGCTGCTGAGCGCGTCTAACGTGCCAAGAAAGAAGCCAAACTTTTTTCAAATATTCTTTGAGTGATCAGTGTGTCGATGCAGATTGGTGTCAGAGCGGCTAGGAAATCTCGCAACGTGGACAAGCGTTGGTATCGTCAAAGAGTCGATGAGGCCGAGTGTCAGGGTCGAGCGAGGGTGGAGGAGAGGGCCAGAGAGAACTCCAACGTACGGTGTATCGATCTCCGCGTGCTCGGACCATGTCGCATTCACAGTGAAAAGATATTCATGCATGTCCATTCGCAGGAGTGATAACGAAAGTATTACATTTAAAAAAAATGAGATGTCTGGCGGCATGTGACGGGTGCGTGATGTCGACGGAAGTCTTCGAGCCGGTCGGCGAATGAGCAATTGCTAATTGATAATCGTTAATAATAGATGAAAATTAATTGGCACCGATAGAGAATAGGGATCGTGAATGAGGGACTGGGCAGGTGAAGCACATGTGACATGTGTCGAGCGTGACATCTTCAGTGGTGTCATTTTTTGTCAGGAATACTAGAAGGATTATAAACACGAGAAACACGAGGAACACGAGGAATCCTCTAATGTCATCAGTAGGAGCAGGAGTTGGTAGGAGTTGGTAGGAGTTGGTAGGAGTCGGTAGGAGTTGGTAGGAGCCACGTTCGACTCGCTGAAACGGTTGATGGACGACGCGCATGCTCTGCCGTGAGGCGACTGCCGATTGGCCGGCGCCACATGGTCTGATGTCAGACCACGGGCCGGGCCCAATTCAATAATAAAGAGATGCTCGCGACTGAGACGCCAGCTAGTCCTTAGCGACGCGCCGGGACACTCGTGCGGGATAACAACCTTAAGAAACAACGTCGCTTGTCTCGCTTTCTGATTGTATACCATCTACTGCGGTCGTTTATTATTTATTATTTGTTGTAAGAGTTGTTGAATGATACACCTTGCTACAAACTGCTTCTTCGTTGCTGCTTCACCAACACTCAGGATTATAGCCACGCGATAGGTAAGTCATAGGCATAAAGTTTTACCAAATTTTCTCATTTGTACGATATTTTAAATCTGCACGAAAGACAGACCCATTTTAAGTTTCCTTTCCAAATCTTTTGATACCTGCTTATTGCAGGTAAAGTCTTATTAACGTCATTAGTCACTTAAAGATTCTATTGTCTATTATTAAAATCACGGTAATACTGTCAGGATCCACTGAAAGTTTATTAATTTTTCGAATCGATGAAATTTTTGGTGGTATTGATTTATTAATAAAAATTCACTCGTGCCGCGCGGAGGAACGTGCATTGCGAACACGTCTGACGCAACACATTTTTACTACTGATACTGTTTCGTATAGCGGCATTATTTTGTCGAGTCGTGACTGTCAACCATCTCTTGTGTCCTGCAGAAATTGGCCTCTACTTGAGCAATGCAAAGTTTCGCGAGGAAATTGAAAAAGCTTAAAGAGGAAAAATAATATAAATGGAAAAAGAATGAATTTTTTTCACTTGCGGGTCAATCGTTGCCAAAAAAATTGTACGAAGTCTTCATTACGGTGCGCATTGCGTTAATATTAATTTCTAATTATTGACAATGTTTTAGTCGCGCGAGCGACACTTGTCCTCGGCAGGACCAGAAAATAGATTTATTTGACACAATTTGTTTAAGCTATTTCGAAATATCAAAGATATTCGTTATTCAAATTTTTGTTTCTGAGATGTCACGTGTCACCAAGTTATCGTTTACCTGCGTAAGTTCGCGTAATATCACGCTAATTAAACATATTGTAGAGTGGTTGCGTAAAATCAGGATGGGGATGTTGATTTGTTTTGACGTAGTTGCAAATTATCCTGTCGACAGTAATCGACGACGAAGCAGCAGGTAACGCACAGACGACACTTTTATATTGTCTCTAATTATAGTTTTCATTAAGATATGTAGTCAATTCACGAGTTGAATGTATTTTTTGACATGTCGACAAAAAAATTTCAAGCAAGTCACACGCCACTCTGCATACACTTTTTCGTGACAAACTACGCGTATATTATTTTGCTATTTGAGCATATATTTCCGTGATGTTATGGACAGTCACATACGATTTGCTAAGGATTACAATTTTCGAGGACTGTCAAAACATACATTAAACTCGTGTACAGACTGTGATGTAGTTTGAAACGTCAGTAGAAAACTCTTAGAAATGTAAATTGCGATGCTCGATGACGTCAAACATAGACAACGGGCGCTCAGTTTCTAGTCTGTCCACGAATTAAATCTTTGCAAGTCGCCTAGCGCGTAATAGCAAAATAGAGGAGAAAAGCAAAATTTGGACAGGAAGTCCCTAATGGTTGCAGCATCGGAACCCTGTATCTAAGACGAAAAAGAGAACCAATTTTAGTGGTTTTAGAATGATTGTTGATTGTCCAATAAAAATGTTATGGTGGTACTGTCATCGGTACTATGGAGATGGTAGATACATGGGAAATCTCACGCGGTAGCCACGTGTTCGAAAAATGTAAATACAGTTCCGCATAGAGAGGAAAGTTACACGTGCCAAATATAACACAAACGCCGCAAAGCGCTGATCGATAGGAGCTTCCGATAAAGCGTTTTGTTCAATGTCGATTCGAGTCGAATGACTGACTAGCCTAGAAAATCATTAAAAGCTTATCAAAAATGTCTCTAATCGATTCGATTAACTTGTTCACCGTGAACTTCCTGACGAGTTCATGATCGCTAATCATTGTCACGTGACACTTTTTTACGACACTTCCGATAATTCAACGTCGCGATTTGTACGCGCAGCAAGACTCGATGATTGCGGCAATGATGACCTCAATTCTAATTGATAGCCCCTCACTGAAAACCGATTACTATATATATTATGTATTTATCTCCTCCCCCCTCTCCCTCTCTCTTTCTCTCTTTCTCTCTCCCTATCCAAAGATCTAGTTCTTTAATATTTTGGTGCTTTGGCACCCGAAGAGATTGGTCGAGTAGGGGGAAGAACATGCATTTACTCGAGGATTCGACCATAGTGGCCATCGGCTTCACGTGGCCAAACCGCGATATCAATCTGTTTACTAACACGCTTGACCTCCGAAGCAGTATCAGGTTTCCATGATTGCGCACTCGATCTTTTTCAATGTGCCAATATCAAAATGTAACGATACAGCTCAGAGTGACTTTGTAATCGTACAAAAAAGAGAATTCCTTAAACGTTGATCGCGTAAGCTGGCAATATTCATTAATTGCGTGTATCTATTAACTCTAATTAGTAAAGGCCGACTTAAGTCTATTGTAATTATGCCAAATACAAATGAAAATTCAACGGTTACAGGCTTTACTAATCTGTATTGAATAGCAACGACCGATTGTCAAAAGATTATGCGATAATGTTTAATTCTGTTTATTCGATTCTTTAATTCTTGTCCGCTGCTGTCTGCTTCCTCCGGACTACTGTCGTAGTTCCTTAGAAATTCGCGTACGATACGACATTCATCGTCGCCATTGTGAGAAATCAGCAAAACTACGTTTTGGGTTAGTAGCTGTCAAGGCCAGGAAATTCACCGCTAGAACAATAGGTTAATGACACACGGCTGGTTGCTCAACATTAAGTAGTACGGAGAAAGACGCAAGTGCGAGAGAGAGAGAGAGCGAGAGAGCGAGAGAGCGCGCGCGCAATCAGCAGGACTTTGTCTTCGCTACGATAACTCGGTTCCTTCGCTCCTGTTGCATCACTCGAATTACTTGACTCATTAGATCCCCTCAAATCGGGACACGTTTTGCACCGACCCTCGGATAAGAACGACACATTCGTCATTCAGCAAGTGATTCGTGCGATGAAGCTCCTTGGGGCTCCTTGAGCGGCAATGCTTTTCTCGAAAGCTCTAAATTTCATTAGAATCTCGACTTGCCCTCTTATCCGTTTAACCTGCCATGTCGCAACCGTTGCGGCCCAACCGACCCGCGACTCAATGTTTCGGCCGTTCTGTCCTTTGATCCGAAGTGTGTCTCGTGTTAACAAGACATATCAGTATCTTATTAAAGGCTAGAAGTTAATTTGCAATTCAATCTGATCTAGCCAGGCAAATTGATAATGAAATTTATGTATATTCGTGAAACGTGTTACTGCCAGTAATAGACACGTCATACATATGAATGCATAATTATGTGAATTCATAAATAATTATAACATGTAGACTAATACTGAATATCATGTTGCATGTGTCTAAGAACATCACGCATCTATATAGATAGATAAATAGATAGATAGATAGAGATAGGTAGAGTAGAGCAGAGCAGAGTAGAGAATAGCAAGGAGAGAGGGAAAAGTCTCGCGCGTACATCACTCGTCAAATTGGTTTACCCTCTGTGAATTCAATTGAAATTACTTAATTAAGATGGCAGCCATTTAACGGAGCAGTCACTGTACATCAATTCGACGCAATTGTCGCGACCTCGATAAGAGAATTTGGAAAAGACGGGATGCGCGCTCGTCTTTGCGTTTGATCGGACGGTTACTTGCAATTAGTCCGCCGTTAATTCCAGGGACTTTCACTATCACTCTATCGCTTTATCGCTTTATCGCTTTATCGCTCAATCGCTCGATCGCTCGATCACTCAATCACTCAGCCAATGATCTTTTGACGTTACAGCTTTATTATCCACAAGGCTCTCTCGTCCGTGATCCTAGAAAGAATTCTCGCACATAAGGAAAATATTAAAAAGAAGCCAACAAGATGCCTGCAAGGTTCGAAAGTGTCGAGAGCCCAATCGTGCGTGAACCAATTCCCAGCAACGGCGCACCGTACGTCCTCGACGACGACATCGTAATTTCTGGTATCTCCGGTAAGTCGACGCGCAGACGATTCGAGGAACGTCTCTCTCTAAGACTCTCTAATTCGCTGTTTCCGATCGTTTGCTCCTGCAGGTCGCTTACCAGAGTCAGCGAACATCGAGGAGTTCAAACAGCAGCTCTTCGAAGGCGTCGACCTGGTCACGGAAGATGCCCGCCGCTGGACTCCGGGACTTCACGGACTTCCGACTCGAAATGGAAAACTTAAGGACTTGGCGTACTTCGACTCGACTTTCTTCGGCGTCCACGCAAAGCAAGCTCACGTTATGGATCCACAGTTGAGGATGCTTCTCGAGTTGACTCACGAAGCCATCGTAGATGCCGGTGTTAACCCTGTCGAGCTTAGAGAATCAAACACCGGTGTTTTTATCGGTGTTTCTTCCTCGGAGTCTGACGAATTCTGGACAAAAGACCCCGAAGAAGTGAACGGTAGGTGTTGCCTCCGCTTTATTATTTTTCTTTATCTCTGTCTCTCCCATATCCATGCACTCCGTTAACGGCTTTTCTTGATTGACTAATGTGGATTGCAGGTTACGGGCTGGTTGGATGCTGCCGAGCCATGTTCCCCAATCGAATTTCGTACACATTTGATTTCCGCGGGCCGAGCTTCGCGATAGACACCGCCTGCTCCTCTTCGATGCTCGCGCTGCATTACGGAGTGACTGCGATACGGAGCGGAAAGTGCGACCAGGCCATCATCGGCGGAGCCAATCTGTTGCTGAAGCCCACCACCTCCCTTCAGTTCCACAGACTCAGCATGTTGTCCAAAGATGGCAAATGCAAGGCCTTCGACGTCACCGGAAACGGATACGTCAGATCGGAAGCTGTAGTCGTGATATTCCTACAAAAGTCCAAGGATGCAAAAAGGATTTACGCCACTGTCGTTAATACCGACACGAACACCGACGGTAACAAGGTTCAGGGAATCACGTACCCGAAAAGAGAAACACAGAGGGACCTGATTCGAAGCGTTTACTCGGAAGCAAACATCGACCCCGCGGACGTAACCTATCTCGAAGCTCATGGAACCGGAACGAAGGTCGGTGATCCTCAGGAACTCAATGCGGTGACCGACGTCATCTGCAAGGACAGAAAGACTCCGCTGCTGATCGGCTCCGTTAAGTCAAACATGGGTCATTCCGAGCCCTCCAGTGGACTCTGCTCCATCGCTAAGGTCGTCATAGCCATGGAGTCTGGAATGATTCCAAGTAACTTACACTTCCACAATCCGAATCCTGATATTCCCGCGTTAATCGATGGTAGGTTACAAGTAGTCGATAAAAACTTACCATGGAAAGGAGGAATCGTTGGAATAAACTCATTTGGTTTCGGAGGAGCAAACGTGCACGTTATCTTGCGCAGCAACCCAAAACCAAAGTTATCGCCTGTTCAGAACACACCGCTTCCGAAAATCGTAGCAGTTTCTGGTCGCACCGAGAGTGCCGTCAACACCTTCTTGGACAGAGTCAAGCAGAATGATAAAGACGACGAGTTCATTAACCTGGTGCACTCGATACACTCACGCAATATTTATGGTCATATCTACAGAGGCTTTCAGATCCTTGGTGAAAATCGTGAAATTGTGCGCGATATAGAAACCTCGACCTACGCGGAGAAGCGGCCAATCTGGTACGTTTTCTCAGGAATGGGCTCGCAGTGGCCAGGCATGGGTAAGGAACTCTTTCCCATCCCAGTGTTCCAGGAGACTTTGCGCCGCTGTGCCAATGCGCTCAAGCCAGAAGGCGTCGATCTCCTGAACATCATCCAGAATGGAACGGAGGAGACTTTTGAAAATGTCCTCAACTCGTTCGTTTCCATCGCGGCGATTCAGGTCTGTCTCGTCGACGTACTGGCCTCCGTTGGAATTCAGCCGGACGGCATCGTTGGACACTCGGTCGGTGAATTGGGCTGCGCCTACGCCGACGGCACCTTCACTCCGGAACAGACTGTCCTAGCAGCTTACTGGCGAGGAAAGTCAATTATGGAATCGCAACTGATTGCTGGAGGAATGGCGGCCGTTGGGCTCAGCTGGGAGGAAGTAAAGAGAAGATGCCCCGCAGACATATCTCCTGCCTGCCACAACTCTGCAGACTCCGTAACCATCTCTGGTCCCGTCGAATCCATTAAGAAATTTGTTGCTGAACTGCAAAAGGAGGAAATTTTCGCGAAATCGGTGAAGAGTTCGGGCGTTGCCTTCCACAGCAAGTACATTGCCTCGGCTGGACCCAAACTACGTAAATGCCTCGAGAAGCTCCTCCCTAACCCGAAGCCCCGTACTTCGCGATGGATCTCGAGCTCCATTCCGGAGGCTGCCTGGGGAACACCTCTCGCACAATTGAGTTCACCTGCTTACCACGTAAACAACCTCCTCTCGCCAGTACTTTTCCAAGAAGCCATAACTCATGTACCAGAGAATGCGATTGTCATCGAGATCGCTCCTCACGCCCTGCTCCAGGCAATTCTTCGCAGATCTCTAGGCCCTACGGTAACGAATATCGGACTTCACAAGCGTGACCACGGGGACAACCTTGGCTTCTTTTTGACGAACCTCGGAAAGCTCTACAATGCTGGTGCACAGCCTCAATTTGCGAAGCTTTATCCACCCGTGAACTATCCTGTCGGTCGTGGCACCTCGATGATAAACTCTGTAATCGAGTGGGATCATTCGGTTGAATGGAACGTCGCCGACTTTTCGGGAAAGAACGCTCGATCGGGTGAGAGCGTAGTCGAGATCGATCTCTCGAAGGAGCAGGATGCGTATTTAGCAGGACACACGATCGATGGAAGAATCCTTTTCCCAGCCACGGGATACCTTACGCTTGTCTGGAAGACATTCGCCAAGTTGCAGAGCGTCGAATTCGAGGAATTGCCCATTATAATGGAAGACGTTCAGTTCCATAGGGCTACGATAATGCCTAAGGGTGGCAGCGTCAAATTCGTAATAAACATATTCGAGGGAACCGGTGCCTTCGAGGTGTGCGAAGGAGGTTCCGTTGCCGTCACTGGAAAAATCAGTACTCCTGAGAATATCGACAAGGAGTTCATCGAGTTGCCTAAGCCAACCATTAAGAAGGAGCCAGAGCTTCTCGAATTGAAAGAAAAGGACATATACAAGGACCTGCGTCTACGTGGTTACGACTATAGCGGCCTCTTCCAAGGCATCAAATTGTCGGACAATCGCGGACGTGTCGGCAAGCTTTCCTGGTCTTCCGACTGGATATCTTTCGCCGACACTTTACTCCAGTTCTCGATCCTGGGGAAGGACACCCGCGATCTGTACCTTCCAACGAGGCTGGATCGTGCCATTATCAATCCTGTCCTTCATAAGCAACTCATATCGGAACTGCCCGAAGGCGAGGCTCTTTCGGTCTACAACTATCCGGAAGTAGGGATCATAAAATCGGGTGGAATCGAACTGAGAGGCATGAAGGCCTCGATGGCTCCTCGAAGACAGCAGAACCAGGCGCCGCCTACGCACGAGAAATATACCTTTGTGCCCTACGAAAATCCGAACTTCCTTGCCGAAGACCCCGAGAAGGCGAAGGTGCACGCCCTCACGGTGCTGCTTCAGGTGGTTCGCGAGAACGCAGCTAGACTGAAATTGAAGGCCGTCGAAGTCGCCGGAGAGCGCGCAGCCGAAGCTCTCATCGTCCCCGCTGTAATCGAGGCCCTCCAAGGAGAGCTACAACTTACTGTAAGTTTTTCTCTTAACGTGTCGCAGAGTTTTTCTCTTGTGTAATCACAGAGTCTCATGCTTTTCCTTTTTTTTTCTTCTTTATTCAGGCCGATCTGCAAGTAGTTTCTACCTCTCCGGAAACTTATAACTCTTTCTTGGAACCTTTCGGAGTAAAAGCCGTAGTGCGGGACGCAACGAGCACACCCGTGGGTCAGGATCTACATTTAAGTATCGCCGCCGACGTTCTGTCGAACAAGAATCTCGTTGTTCTAAAGAATTTGGAGGCATCGGTGAAGCAAGGCGGTTTCGTGATCCTCGAGGAGACAGGAAAAGTTGATAAGACTCTCTTGAAGCAGACGGGACTCGTCTACGTTGGCTCTCAGAGCATACCTGGCAAAACCTATGTTCTTCTGAAGAAAAAGGAGCCAAAGTCTGAGCCTATTATCATTCAGATAACCGAAAAGAACTTCTCGTGGGTCGAGGGTGTAAAGGCTGCCTTGAAGAAAGCTCAGAACGA
>JARPRH010000409.1:4141882-4151921 GCA_031763665.1 Calameuta haemorrhoidalis | reverse complement strand
CCCATCGATCGTAGGGAGGATGACCCCATACTTTTTATAGTTATTCCCTGAAACGCAGAATGCGTCGGGACGCCAACAGTATAATCAGTGAGACGCGCAGAAGAATTCAATAAAAAATAATTACAAGGGAGAGGAGGAGCGATTCTTCCACGAAATCCTTCCTACAGGGAAAGGATGCTGCTGTACGGTTTATGGAAGAGAGATAACGAAAAAGGTAAAGTTGATACCTGCATGTGGCGCATAAGAAAAGGTTTCGAACTTTTTATTTATTTTTACTGGCGCACGAGATTATATGTAATAAAATGGAGCTCGATATTATCATAGGGAATTTTCGGCTAGTAGTTCGTACATGCATGAGGCAGCATCGCCGTAGCGATTAACAATTTAATTTGCCGCGATACTTCGTGACCGCCGGTGTCGTGACTGATCGATTATTTTGCCTCCTGGGCAGGACGAATATGCACTCCAGGTCGAGGCGTGGTCGCGTGTCTTACGAATCTGGGCCAAGGATCCTCCCCCGCTCGAAGTATATACACGAGGAGGATAAGGAGAATGACTTTTGGAGGATCGAAGGAAGCTGCATGGATTGGTCCATCCTGACCATCCGGCCCTCTTATCTCGATTCTTTCTCAAAGGGATGAAACGAGGAGAAACAAGAAGCTGCATTGCGTTACGATGCAGCGAATTAAAAAAGTGGGCCGAAGAAAATTCAAGAAAAATTCTACTTTGCGAGCACTTCCGGTTTCCTCGTTCCACGCCTGCAGATCAATAAACTGCCGCCGCTTCCGGCGTCGCTGCTAGACCTCCTAGGCACTAGCAGCAGCAGCACCGAGTCCTGCAAGTGGAAGCGCATCGAGTCGATGCGTCATCTGAGAAGATAAATCTAATCTACGAGATGTCAAAAGTCATTAAATTATTATTTTACCAGTGTTTTCATGAGGGCGCTAAGCTCCTTAGTGACCACAGCAAATTTAAGGAAAGCAGCGCCGATATCCGGTTCCTGTTCCTTGAGTGCCGCGTCGCCGAGCCTCTCCAACGCTCTGCCCAGGTACACCTCGTTGTCCACGTGAGCTGCAATTAAAAAAAAGAATGATGCATCATTTCGCCTCGCCCGAAGGTAGATGCATCTCTATCTCTGTTTAGATGTATCCTCGGTGATTCACAGCAATAAAACCGTCACTTTCGATCGACTGATTCATCAGTGGAAAACGGTGCAAGCTCGATGCGCCGCTGGAGTCGCTCCTGGTGCAGTTATGTATCACGATCCTCCTACCGTAACTAATTGTAAGTGCTCGCTTGGCTGCGGGTATAGAGGGAAACCAAATTAAATGAAGGAAAGTGTTGCTCGGATGTGTCGGACCGAAACTGCACCAATTGCACCGACTGCACCGACTGCACCGACTGCACCGACTGCACCGACCGTCCTCCAAATTTCGAAATTTCAAATTATTGGATCGCCCGAGGTGTTTCATCTTTTTTTTTAACTCATTTTTACTTGCTATCCACAATTTGAGCTTCTCTCCGATCTTTGACTTTCCGGGTAAATTAACGGGGACGATAATTTCGAAATACTCGTTACGGAGGCGGAAGGAAGGAAAAAGAATAAGCTGCCACGTTCCCAGAGGAAAGCATCGCTGTCGAGTGGATCAGGAAGATCGGCTGCCCCGGAGGGTCCATTGTCAGACACGTCGATCTACTCCACGACCCGCGACACGCGTAGAGATGCGGGAGTCTAGTCAACGTTTCTGCTGGGACACCTTCGATATACCTGGTGTACGTTAAGTGGCGGTGCTCGAGAAGAGTCTCCTGAGTCGAGAGAGAGAGAGAGGAGGACAAGCGGCCCATTGTGGGACACGCGCCGAATGCTGCAGTGGAAAAGTAACCGGCGTCAGTCGAGATTGTTGAGAACAAGAGAAAATTAAATAAAAGACCTTAGACAGCCATTACACGGACATTGTGCTCTCGCGGACAATAGAGCAGAGAGTTTACGATAACAGTTGAAAACAGTATAGGGGAGTGAGGGGATTCGTGAAAATTGTGAAAATCATCCTCGTCCTAACCTCCAAATCTAACCTTACCTCCCTCGACACCCGAGAGTCATAGGAGCAAAAGGTCGTCGCGCTTAGGTCGGGTCAAAATGAAGGAACGAAAGCCAAGAGGCGCCAGGAAAATCGATTTGTCTGCCTGCTGGCTGACGGACTGACGGACTGACGGACTGACGGACTGACGGACTGACGACCATCCCACGTCCTTCCAATACACGTATAAATAAGGCTATAACACAGAATATTTAGTCTGTCAAGCTACACAGACTCCGCCTATGTTTTTACACTCCGTGAAGTAACACGTACACACTGGGCATCCTGTGAGAAATTTATTACCATATTTTGTCTTTCTTCTTAATTCTAGAAATAGGCATCTCCAGACTCTGGCACATAAAGATCGTCGCGCGTCGCGCGTCGCGCGTCGCCATTACCTCCCATTGCGATAAGGAATAATCAAAAGGTTTATTTCGAGTGAGCTCCGCTAGTGCTGATACTACCTACTACGGAATATCTTTGGTACCTGGCCGCGACTACACTTTGGCTACTCTAATCTCGCCGATAAGACTTTAACGGGCGCGATTCGCACGCTAACGATAACGGCGCCGCAACCCACCACCGAATCTCCCAATTTTGTGGAACAAGCGCCACTTGCCAAAGTAGACTTACGCAACAAGTACGTCTACGTATTCCAAGTATTCTGGGAAGCGCCTATCTCAACCTATAAAGATCCCTCTCGATCCCCCTCGTAGAGCGTCTATCTTTTATATTATTATTATATATTTTATATACGAAAGTAACTTTTTCTTTATTTTTCTTTACCGTCGTTAAGATCTTTAGAGACGAGATTGACAAGAAAACGTTAATTGACGGTTTATGATAATTTCCATGTGCGACGTCACGTTGAAACGATCATCTGGTCGAGCGGGTGCAGCCGGACGAGTCATGCCAATTTTTCGTCCCGATAAACGGCCCAAGCGGATTACCACATGGCTGCCTGTTCTGCCTCTTTTAAATGTATTCCAAGCAGGGAAGCCGACGACATCGAGGAAGCGCTTATTATCTTTATATGTGCATCATGCGCGGTAAGCGCACCTCCGCACCTCCGCACCTCCGCACCTCCGCACGAGGCTTTGGAAATATAAACGAGGAGACTCGACCCTTCCGGGACAAGGAAACGGGCATCAGTCGGTTTCCGGTTGAACTAGCAGCCGGAAGCGGAAGAGCGAAATCGACAGAATCATGCCGCACGAGTTCTCCAGGCGCCAGACTGCGATACGAGTCTGGTTAATCGAAAACGCTACGATGCTTCGTCAGATTTTCTCTCTCTCTCTCTCTCTCTCGCTCTCTTCGTTTATTTATCTGGATACGTATCGTATCCAATCTATTGGATGTAACCGATGAACGAGCACGTCCACCCAAAAGACGAGGAAGATGGCGTTAATCGTCCAGGGTGTTGTGGGCGCGGCGAGTGACGTCGATGAGCGAATGTGGAATTGAAAGATTGGAAGATTGGAAGATTGGAAGATTGAAAGAGGAATAGAGTGGAATGCAGTAGAACCGAGTGGAACAGGTTAATTAGCCGATTGCAGTTTCTTAGCCTGTCACGTCTTTTACTCCGACGATCGTAACGATCGGCCACTCTAACGATCAAGACTCACCATTTCCGGAATTGTGGATAGCCTTTATGGCCTTCTTCAATTTAGTCAGCCCATCTCTGTCAAAGTCCAGCGTCTGAAATAATAGAACAAAAGAATGCGTTAATTCGATGAAAATTCTATAAAGTAGGTAATGATACAAGAAAAATTAACGTATTTTCTCGATAGCACGGTATATCTCTTATCGGCGTGTACTTTATCGAGTGGAGGACTCTCTTATCAACTTTACCGGCAGAAAGATAAATCCAGGGTCCATCGGAACCACATAGATTGTCACGGAACCAATTTTCAAATTTAATTTAATGAATTCTTCGGATTAAAATTAAAAAGTCAAAATAATTCATCAGTTTCCTACAAGCGACTCGGCCGTCGTGGCAAAATCCGACGCTCGACGTCCACGTCTCCGAGAAACCGTCTCCTTCGAGGTGGCTAAAGAAAATTTTCTTGAGTGACGGTACTGGCTCCAAGGATTTCAGGGAAATTGCCACGTCGAGACTGTCAAACTCATTGACAGTCCCGATCTCAATTCACGAGATCCCGAAGCTTCAATCGGAATGCAATGCCGGAAATGTTGAAAGTTCGCAGAGTCTGCTGGGTCGTCGAGACGCCGGAAATTTCGAAGGCCTAATCAGCGAGGACCGATAATTACTTTCAGATTCGAGAACCGAATCGTAAATCGAGTCTCCTACACATGTACAGCGTCGACCCAAAAGGACTCGGATGATCGGATTGGAAACCGGCAGCTCTAGGAATTCGACTTGCATAACCAAGCATTTCACCTGTGCGTATTTTACGTAAGGAATTACGTCGCAGCCATGTAGCCGCCACGGTGTCTTATGGATGCGTAAGACACTTTCGCACGTACCCGTGGTGGCCTATTACCTGCAACCTGCAACCTACAACCTACAACCTACAACCTACAACCTAGACTATTAACGTAGAGCAGTGACTAGCACTGCCAATGTACACAGGGAACTTCCTGCTTAAGATTTTACACGTTCCTCGGATATATGACATAATTATATATGCGCGAAACGTGCAGAGATTCGTGATACGAAGGTGCCGGTGCGATCCAAGGTAACCTCGAGGTCGGCTGCGAGCCGAGACCATCCGAAGCCGAGTTCGACTTTGCGTCCGCTAGGGTCGCGGTTGTTTGTGCTGCTTTTTAAAAGATCTTTCTAGTGCCTAGTGAAATCGTACCGAGACCAGCGAGATCAGCGAGACCCAAGTCGAGCTGCATGACCGCTTACTGGTTTTACGGGCTAAGACACTGCGAGGCGTCGCCTTCGTCGCCATAAACTGGTAATCGTGGATCAAGACTATCCGACATACTTTTATCCTTGCGTCTGGCGCGCCAAGAAGCGTCGCGACGCCAGGCACCTCTTAACCTCCCGCGCCGCTGCCAATAATCCTGTCCTTAGGATTGAAGTATCGAGTAACCTTTTTCCGTCTCAGTTTCCCCTCTGACACTTTGCTGCTTCTTTTTTTTTAAATTCTTTTTCTTCCTTCTTTCCACTTTACTCGAGACTTCGGTCCACAATGGCGCATCGAACGTCCAACCTTTAAACTGAAGAAACTCGATAGCAACAACCCAGCCTTTCGCCGGAAGCCATTTGCTCCGTTCCCTGGCGAAGATGCTCTTCCTCCCGGACGAGGAACCTTGGCTCCGCAATTTCCGCTAGTGGAACTTGCGGGGAGCATTATCGAGGAAGGAGTGACGTTGTCGGGAGAGGAGAATAATGAAAAAAAGGAAGAGAGAAAAAATCCTGGCAAGACAGCAGGTGCGCGAGAGACACTTTGAAACTCACCAAAGTTCTTGAAGAATTGCGGCCGGCGCAGTCCTTCGGTCCAATTTGGAGGTTGAAAATCATTTCCACGTCGACCGTACAGGCGTCACGTGATGAGAAGAAAAAAAACTTTATGAAAATTCGCAGAAGGCAAGACGATATTTTTCAAAAGAAAATCTATCGCGAACGAAAATTTTTCGAGAATTTCGTTACGACTGCGTTACACGCCGACGAAACTCTTTATGATCCCTGATACGAGAAACGGCAAAGATACGCGTCGCCTCTTATCTACCGTGTCACAGTTCAAACGCGCCGATTAATTTACAGCCGGAGGAGGGAAAAAGATATTCGAAACTCCGACAGCCGCTGCAAAGAACGGGAGCTTCGCTGATTGCCGAACTGGTCCACAGCTGATCGCGAGGCTGGGCAAATGGCTGCCAAGTGCGATGCGTCTATCGAAATAGGTGACGGTCTGATGAAATTGCACTGCAACCGCGACAATGTCGTGCACTTCACCTGCATCCGCGCGGCTGCTGGACCACGTGAACCTTTCGGCCGCGACTGCAGTCCTAGAGCCACGCATTCTGAATGATCTGTTCCCAATTGGCACTCGACTTCTCGATGCCTGTGCAACTCCCGATAACGCCTGACCCCTTGGTACGCTGCCATTTTTTTTTTATTTTCTGCATCGGGAATACATTCGACTCGGTCGCCTCTGAGTTGCATCTGCTTGCTGCACTTTATTGGCAGCTGCCGACCGATCGCCTAATCGGCTAATCGCCTAATCGTCTAATCGACTAATCGGCTAATCGGCTAATCGGCTGAGCTCCCTTCGAGGACGCCTCTCGCAGGTAAGTCGCGTCCGTGAGAGAAAAGTTGCCGGAGGAAACAGTTAAATGTATAACAAGGCAATAGGGGAGAACGTAATGCCTACGTTTTTACTAGCACGTGCTAATTAGATCCTCCAACCAATTATCGTTGCCACAAAGCCACGTGGAAGAACACTTATGATAAGGTGCGTTCACAAAGGGCAATTAATTGCAGCGCGGTTCCCATCGTGTCGCGTGTCGACAGACTGCACACGTTTTCCCGTGTAAACGATTATTAAAGTGCGTGAATGAATATGCACGGCAGCAACAGCAACAGCAACAACAACCATAATAATGACATAGGTAGCGGGATACCGCAGAACACACAATGCGTGACTCCCAACGCTCGAGAAACACCCTCGGAGTGTGTTGGCTGTTGGCTGCTCTCCTTACGGCTGGTAATAGAGTAAACTGCACTCGGAGGAAAGTGTCAGGCTCCTTCGGGCCGTGACCTTGTCAACCCGACGACGATGGGGCTAAGGCGAGAAATTATGTTGAAAAATAAAAAATAAAATCGTCCGTCCCTCGTGACGTTTGCGACGTCGTTTTGTCCAATATAGTTTTGAATGGCAATGCCGACTGTACAAATGGATACGAATCTTATGTCTATAGACGAGCGAAACAGAGAGAGGGAGAGAGAGGGAGAGAGGGAGAGAGAAAGAGAGAAAGAGAGAGAAAAGGTACGGGCATCGATAGCCTTTGAAAACAATGCAGGACGGTTTTGACAGCTGCTGCCTCGCAGTACCAACGGATGCAATTGTTCCCCGACGCATTGTACGTGCACACACAGACGCGTGGACGATAAACGCAGAACCACTCGGCTGACGTGTCAGTGTGAAAAGAAAAAAAGAAAGAGATAGAAAGGACTACGGCTTTCTCTGAGTAAAATCCTTTATTCATGGGGATTCGCATTACTTTTCCTCAGAGTTTTCAGAACGTCATGGGTGCGCGCGATGCGAGGTCGCGTGAAGAAAATTAATGACCCTGACCTCGCTTAATCTCGTGTAAGAATTTTTACCATCAAATCAATAGGAACTAAGAAAAATTACAGGCGAGCATATTATTCTTCGTTCTCTTTCCTGGCGTTAACCGCAGACGTGAAAGTCGGCCACCCGGTGTATAATAGACGAACTCGACGTACGTTATCTGCTGGTGCGAAACAGTCGCGGAATACCTAATTATAAACTACAGATAAGTCCAGTGTAAATCACTGTATTGTAAACGAAAGAATTATCACTTGGTTTTTTTTTAAATTTGCAGCCAGACGCGCTCAAAAGCGCGATACGCGTAGACTGCACTTTTAATGGCTGTAATAACTTAAGTAAAATTTCAAATCCTCTAATATTTTTATTGACGATTTGTGTTTTTAAAAAAAAAACGCAAATGAAACTTCACCCGGTCAGTTCGACAGCTGCGGAGTCGTGGAACATTTAGTACTGAATATGTGAAGGGAGAAAAAGTAAGGACAGTCGTTAATATTATTTTGCTCAGAAATTTTTGCACAGATTCATCGAGAATCATTGCTTTACGCAGACGGAGGGTTAATTTACAAAATGCAAAGCAATGAGCAAAATGTTAACTACGGAGTAAAAATAATGACCGTTTTATTGTGAGTCGTCAAGAAGCTCCTGAAGTTACAGGATAGAAGGTTATTACGCCGCGCTAACGACGTGTCGTTTTTATTAAGTCGGCGTCGCGACCGAAAAAAGTAATCGACCGCGAGCTGCGCCATCTGCAATGCAAATTATTAATTAGCCTTCGCCGGACTACAAGGTACGAGCCAGTAGGAGCCAGCAGGAGCCAGTAGAAGCCAGGAGGAGCCGCCAAGAGAAGCCCTTAACGTCACTCGGCCAATAATACGGGATAGGATTGGAAAGTAACGAAACCTTTAGGAATTAACGTTAATGTAAACCCGACCTAACGATTTCCTGAACGAAGCATAATAATCCAAAGTGTTTCCGCTCGCTACGTGAAAACGAGCTCGTTAGTCGACTCGGAACGATTTAAATTCGTTCATTTGGAGGTTAAGTCATCCTTACTCGTGGACCGTTGGACTCTGGAGGACTTGCCACAAATGGGATTGACCCAATTACGTTTACGTTTTCCTTTCTTTTTTCTCTCTCTCAAGTTTCTCTACTCCAGGAAGAGACGAGGGAGAGAAAAAAAGAAAAGCAGAGAGAAGTAAGTGGCGCGGACGACGCCTGAAAAAAGATCTGAACTCGGCTCGGCCATAGTTGACATAAACCGGCACACCGAAGACCAACAGAGGAGAGCAAGGGAGACAGAGAACAAGGGAGCAGCGGAGCGAGAGAGGAGGATGCAAAATATGCAGAGAAGAACGAGAGCGAGAGAGGGAGAGAGGGAGGGGAGGATGCAAAAGCGTCACGTAGATGCTCGGTCGGTTCGCAATTATCGACATCGATCGCGTGTGCGACGCGTCGCGCGATCCACCTCGACTTTATTGAATCTAAATAAATTTCACAGAAGAATTTCCAAGTAGAGTTTCGTAGCGTCTTGGCATTTGGTAGACGTTTTCTTTTTTTATAAGACCAAAGGGCCACTCCGTCCCAAGAAGCCTGGACGGGACGCAACGCGAAGGTTAACCTAAAGCGAGCACGCAGAGCGCTAATGGAATGAGACACTTGTGGCTTCTTAAATGCGCTCCGTGACGTCGGATGGGATTTGTCTCTTTCTCTTTCCCTCTTATGTCGATGACGAGGAGGAAACTGCGTCATCGTCCGACTACCGAGCACGTTCACGTACACGTAAACGCAAGTCTGTACATACGCGAAAACCTGCGAAGGCCATTGCGAGGGCGAAAATAAACGGACCCACTTTTAAATAGACTCGCTCGGCGAGAACGCGGCAGCCATTCGCGCGATCTTCTATACGGGGAACGGAATGGTGGCGACCAGCAGCCTCTTCTTCTTGGAGGTGGCTGGAGGTGGGTGGAGGTGGGTGCAGGTGGGTGCAGGTGGGTCACAACCCGGGTGAATGAGCACCGTAAGTGACGTGTCGATGGACGGATGGATGTAAACGCGGAGCATCTCACGGTTAGGGGATTTATGAATTTAGGGTAAGGAAAATAGTCGTATATTCGCTCGTTTAAATATTCATGGGAATATCGCTCGAAAACCGGATATATCGTCCTGCCTGAAGTCATCGGTTATTACGGTACCGGAAGAGCAAGGAATATAAACGAGACCGGGAAAATTACCCAGTGGCATTTCCTGGACGACGTACAGGAATAGCACGGGTTCCAAGACAGGAGACCTTATTAAAGGCTGCGTGCTCGAGTTTCGTCTACGGAATTCTTGGTTGGAAAAAATTGACAGTTCCAGATCGAGGTACCGTACCGTGTAGAAACATAGTTAACACACCTACGTAGCAGAACTGCTTAACGGTACTTATAGAGCATATAGTATACTTGTGTCAAATTTATGAGGTTTCTTTAGCGAGCAAATATCTTTTTACCGAATTAACGGACGTATGACGTTTCTCAATGTTACGACAGTCCTCCTGATTCCGAATGCAGTATCGTACTGTGACAGACATTCGCGTTATTGTCTTAATAGCTGGGAGGAGACTCCTAAGGGCCTGTACGTATAGCAATTCGTTTCGGACGATCCTAGTCGGCGCGTTCCAATTTCATGCGTGGGCTCTTTAAAGTCTGTTTTTAGCGT
>JARPRH010000409.1:4117916-4131669 GCA_031763665.1 Calameuta haemorrhoidalis | reverse complement strand
TGCCGGGCACAGGTGAGTGCGGTAAACGAGTAAAAAGTATTATCCTATCGGTTATTGATCACTGGCCGGCCAGGACTGCTTTTTTTTACTTGCGTGTCTTGCTATTTTTTTTTACTTTCTTTCATAATCACTGTCCCCGTAGCATCTCCACTTATTACATTTAACACTGCTATGCCTTTTGGACACAAGGATGTTGTATCAATTTTTCGTACGAGTTTAAAATTTTTATAAGGTCTGGCAAGAATTGCCTTTTTTTTAAACGATGAATTAGACGTTTATTCATAAACTTGAATTAGATTGCGAAGAATCGATTGACTCAGTGTCCATTGTATTACGTGGTGCTATTCGGCTGGAATTGTCACTCGGAATGTCATTCAGTTTTCTTTAGCCATAACAAAGGATTTCGTGTCGATACGTTTTACTCAACTGGTACGTACCAGCAAGCAGGGCTGCACCACCACGTCAATACTGGTTAGACTATTTTAACGTGTGAATACACCTGCGAAAATGGAAACAGCATTGAAGCATTATGAGATATTCGAGAATCCATTCACGGTATTGATGAAGAAGGGGGGCTGCAATGTGTAGATTTTGCCAAGGGTCCATTGTGATGGCGCTTGAAATTGAACCTACGACCAATTGGATTATGATCGTAGGAAGGGTTCTTGGTACGACCGATTGTCAGTCATAATTTCATTAAATAATTGTTTAATGTACCTTGTGACACAGTTACCTGGAAGATTTCGGTGAAATAATCGATCTGCCTTGATAAGCCCGGCTAAACGAGACACTCTGGGAAAATAATGGAAATTAATTGGAAATCTTGAGGCGCAGTGAATAGAATGGGTCCTGAATACGAATTAAAGAGACCGTGTGAAACGTAATCCAATTATTTTATTATCAGTATCAACTGAAACAGAAATCAATCCATTCTCATTGATTTTCCCTCTAGCGCAGTCCGCACGAATTCTCTTGGCAGACCACAAGCATATATTGCACATAAATGCCTGAGAAATAGAAAACACCTTGTAGAAGGAATCGTCAAGTGGAATGGATTAGAGGTTTTAAATTCTCTGGTGGTCAAAACAAAACAGGAGCATGATGACGTACGTAGATGATACTAGAGAACTCTGCAATTGTGCACGATGGATGAACTATCTGTAATTAAATACTTTGAGTAACCTTGGACAGCTACTATTGTTTAAAAACACCCAGTGCATCGATACTCCGTCCAGCGGCACGAGTGATCATCGAATGAAAACCTCAGTGCCAAGAAATAGATTCTCCAGAAGGGATATTCTGTCGCATTGGCATCGGTATGATCGATACTTTCTTGGCTACCCAGTAGATACGCAACTAGAATTCGCCATCTGCCAGGGCAATTTAAATTGTAAATCACTCTCTCACGTCATCCCTCTACAATGAACCACCGGAAATCGCAATGACAGTCGGCATGAAGCAAGGAACGTGCAGATGTCCGCGAGTGGAATACAGGAGGACTTTTTATAGAAAAAAAAGTTCATTATAGCCACGACACTATTCTGGACACGGATGTAGCCTGTACTATTAATTCTGGACACCCGATGTATCGACCCAACGTCCAAAAGAGTTCAGGTCAGATGGCTTTAGGTAAAGCACTGAAATATCCGACACAGAGAAACGTCAATTCTCATGCATAAAAAAAATGTCAGACCACATTTCCCTGACGTACCCAGTGTCCAAAATGATTTGCATTTTTATCCATGCTCAAGGTCTTTTTCGAAAAATTGATCAGAACTTTTGATCCGCTACGTGACTCGAGTCGTAAACACTTGTCCGCGTGTAAATAATTGTTAGCAGTATCGATTCTCTTAGAGTGGAACAGCCCGACTGAATACGAGAAGTTGTAGCCGAGTCTGGTATAATTGGCTGATATCTGGAGAACCTGCGAATACTCCAGCACGTGCACTTGGAGCTTCAGCCTGTTTGAAAGTCGAGCACGAGGACCCCTACGAGCTGGTGCATCATTTTTAAAACGGGAATCGTGCGACGCTTCTGCTAATTCGTTGAAGCCTTCGACGAGCAAGTGCTAAACTTCAAAGTGTCTAAAAACATCGCTTTAAGGCCTTGCGAATTGATCTCGACTCGAGCTGCACTACAGCGACTACAGCCTGTAAAGCTTCTAGCTACTTTCAAAATCGATTCTATGGACTTTATCATGCGGAATTTTAAGTACAATGAAATATCGATAAACGGATAACGATAATACCCTCCTGCCAATGGAAAGGCACGGGAGACACAGAAAGCAGCCGCGTGCGGTCAGCTAGACACACACGGACGAGGAGGAGTGCGCGCCTACGTCCTCGTGGACGGATAGTAATTCTGCTCCGAGGAACATTGTCAATTATTGGGACGAAGTATAGAGTCTCGCGTGTGCGCGAAGCTCCTTAAGGCTGCGGCGAGATTCGCTTTAAATGCATTAACTTAATTCAGTTAGATCGAATCTTATATATAAAACATAGGTAACAGGGTCAGAAGATGAGCGCACGCGGCATATTTATTCGGAGCCATATTTATTAAGAGAGGAAGTCTAGAGAAATTTTCAAAATTTCGATCATCATTTTTGGATCTCTGATTAATTTCTCTTGACTTTTCTTTCTTATCTTTCCGATAAGGCTCGAAGGCTCCGTCCTCCTGGCGCAGTGGATAAAAACGTAGCGTGGAAAAGGAGTCGGCGCAGCTTCTCCTGGCGGAGGTGTGGCTGCTGCTCCCTACGAGCGCCGTCTGATTGCATCACGTTGCAATTTATGTCAGGGGCTCCTTCGCGCATATGCATACCTCTTGGCATCCAGGATTACGATGTCGGCTATGAATTTAACGTTTCACTCCGTTTGAGAGTCTGGAGAGACTCGTCCGCTTGCTCGTGCTACGAGAGAGATCCTTGCGGATGACACCCTGTGTCTCTCTTCCTCCGAGTAGGAGATACCTGGGATAAAATTAAGGTATACTCCCATCCCCCACCCCCCGAGGATCCTATCCTTAAAGTAGCTGCTGCTCTTTCTTGCGTAATCTCGGAGCCTGGAAGCGAGTAGACTAACCCATGCTGACTTCGGTATCCCAAGAGCCTTGAGGCTCCTCGCTCGTCTTTCTAGGGCACGATTCCAGCCTGTCAGGTTGCATCCACGGATGCGACTGATCTCACCTAGCACAAATAGCTGGGAGAGCCGAGAGAGCCGAGAGAGCCGAGAGAGCCGAGAGAGTCGAGAGAGTCGGCACTCGAGTAGAATAGTGGAGGAGGATATTTTTATTTTCGGTTAACACGCTCGAGGGAGGAGTCTCTCCGAGTTCTCGTTTGGAGGGAGAGAGAGAGAGAGAGAGAAGGAGAGAGGTGAGACGAAGGAATGAAAGAATAAGAGAATACTCGAGCGTGACTAATAAGCCTATAAAAGATCCTAACCTTAACAGCGCAAACCGATCCACTTTAGCCTCGCAGAGAAGCAAAGAGTAAGAGAGTAAGAGAGTAAGAGAGTAGGAGAATAAGTAAGCACTGCCGATTGTTTTTCAGGCCCTACGTCATCCTACGTCCCTACGTACTCGGCCACGTCTAGCTGGCATAGGTAGGCATAGCTATAACACGCTGCACTTCAGATTCCTCTTAGCCCTAGAGGTTTGCCTCCTGTGATCAAGTACCCCAGATAATTAATGAAGATCACGGATAGAGAGAACTCCCGGTTGGAATGTCGACGGATATGGGGAAATTAAATGGGAATTAAACTTTTGATAAACAGTATGGGAGCCGACGGTTTCGGAGGAATTCTCGGTCGAGATGCAATATGAATTCCTCCGTAAGGAACAGTCGAGGAGGAAGCCGAAGACGCCACATCGGATGAGATCGTATAGCGTCGAGCGTCGAGCGTCGAGCGTCGAGCGCGGAGCGTCGACACCGGACACGGTTCGAGTTCTGCATCAGCAAGCAGGCAGCCTATTTCGCAGTTATATTCTCACCACGATTTTAATAACCTTGAGGTCGGGATCTGCCAATGTTATAACGCGAGGTAACTTTACGAGCTCGACAGGCGCGGTCGAATGATAATCGGTTTATCCGATTTTTTTACTTGCATTTTTTCTTCCAAGTCTGAATTTTTTGTTGCCTTTTACCGTTGCTCCGTTTGCTCGTTTAAAATATGTATTCGTTTCTCCGTTCGTTCCTAGACAGGTTGCGTCTGGTAGAATCGGAAGGTTAGACGTCGGAACAGCAGAATCAGCTGCTGGCGGCCAGAAAAAGGAGTCTGCTGTCGATTGCATTATTGGGCACTCGGTGCGCGAGAATCGCGGCGCGAGGACGGCGCGAGGACGGCGCGAGGAATCAAGTGTGAATGAACTTTAGCAGGAAATTGGCAAAAGGACCTTCTGCTGGCTTCCAATGACTCTGAGTGCTAATAGTCTGGATAGCATTAAGCGACTTTCACACTGACTGCTTCGTACTTTGGAAAGCAGCTCCAGGGGAGATCTCTTTGAGGACTTGTTGACGACAGTCGACTCCTTCGGAAATCGATAATTTCCTTCATTTTATCCGGACTTTTAGTTTCTCCTTTCGTTTCTTCTTTTTTCGCGTCTTTTTCAACGATAATATTTTATTTTACGTCCTAATTCAGTAATTCGTTTTAATATTGTCAAAAGAGGATACAAGGGATGCTGGATCAATGTATAATTATTTTGTGAACTTTATATCGGAATTAACTCGTGACTTTTTTTTTATACGCTTGAGACAATCGAAAGATTCTAGGCGCTTCTGAAAAGTTGAAGAAATTCAAAATGTATACTGAGATATAGAGAGATAGATAAAAATAAAGATAAAAGAAGACTAAGATGAGAAAATGGGAACCTCTGGAAATCTGCCTCTTATCGAATCTCAGGACGAATCATTCGTATGGAAAATTGCGCCCCTATGAAAAATCGTTAACCAAACACTCCAATATTTCTTTTCGTTTTCATCCCTCTGAGATCCTCGTCTACGCTGTAGGCGAAGCGTGAAAGGACAACGGTTCTCTCGTCGGAGGAGCGAAGAAGGACCCTGGACTCCTCGAGAATTCACGAAGGTCCTAGATATGTATATTCTTAAGGTGACAGGACGACGAGTAGCCACAGGGCGGCTGGTGGGTGGTGGGTGGTGGGTGGCAGGGGGGGTGTCTATAGCCCGCGAGCGCTAGAAGAGAGAAGGCCCTGGAGAGGAATAAAGAAAGAAGGATGGGAGGAGGAGGAGGAGGAGAGTCGAAGTGTCGAGGAGAGCCGTCGCACCCTTGGTGCTACTGCGCCCTTGGCACCCTGGCGAATCAGCTTAAATTCACGACTGACGTAGAGACGCAGGGGCGTCGACCTGGACGACGTTGAAAGGGCGGAAGGGCAAGGGGAACGGGGAAAACCCACTGGGCGCATCAAGAAAATAAAAGAGAGTCACTCGAGGAGGAGAGGGCTGGGAGGGGAGGGTATTTGCGGCGTTTAGGGGTTGTTTCATCTCCGTACAGAAAGGTCATTCGAAGAAGATCCCACATCCCACTGGATTATCCATGCACTCGTGCGCGAGAACCGGGAACTTGCACACGCGGGGTCCTCGTTGTCTCTTCTTCGGCTCCTTTGTGAAGAAATCAATAAGGGTTGGCGTGACGTTACAACTTCGCCTTCCCCCCTCGTCCACACCATGACGTTCCTGGGGCTTTAATCGACCAATCAGACGTGACGTACTCCGGTTCGAATTTTGCCGGCTTGCGAATCAGCCACCCCCTCTGCACCGGAGCGCCGGAAATTAACCCTTCGCCGGAAGATCCTAGCGGGTGTAAAGATTCCAGAGAGCAACAGCAGCATCAGCATCCTTTATCTCTGTCAGTCAGTCTTCTCCCTCTCCCCTCTCTCTCTCTCTTTCGTTATCTTTCAAAGGCGACGTACGTAAGCCGATTCGGCGAGAGAAGCATGAAAAATGCAGGCGTCCCCTTTGAGAAGCCGCAAGGGGTTGGACTGTTATTCTCCATGGGGATGAGGCGCCGCGCCTCCCCGCCTTCCCGCCACCCCTCGACTCCTCGCTGCGTTATGGCAAACCGACAATCCACTCGCCGCACGAGGCGTCCCCGGGATTCCACTGGATTGATAAGCAATCAAGAGAGAGCTCATGACTTTCTTGCAACGAAAGTCTCGAAGAATTTCTTATCGAGTAGCGGCTTAAAGCTCCCAAGGAAAGTTTTAAGGTGTCGGACGATTAATTGTATTTACATTAATATTCAAGCGCTAATTAATTTTTTGCCTCGGACGGAGACGTCGTAACGGTCGATTCGTTAAATAGTTAAGGAACGACGTTACTCATCGAAGTTCCGTAATTTGCTTCGATCCTAAGAAAATCATCTACTGGAATATCGCCTCGACTCGACCCTACCTGACCTTCGACCTGGTGTAACTAATTCTTGTATTTATTTGCATTGCAGGCAGTTTCCGAGAGACTGGAGCTTGCGCCGGCAGGTGGCAGATCCGAACCTCAGGTAATTTAAAAAAAAGCTCCTTCGATTGATCTGGACTCGTGCATTCGGCTCGATTCCCTCGTATCTCGTTACACCCTAGACGAATCAGCCCCTGGAAGGGTTCCTCTAATCTCCCCGAATAATTTCTCTCCCTTTTGCTCGAAGGTTGCCACCCTCTGCGAAGCCGGAGAAGTCTACCTGGCGCAGCACATGGGCGAGCAGGGCCGATGGGTTTCGTCGACGGACAAGAAGAGCTGCATGACGGACAAACTCGAGATCCTCGAGTACTGTAAGAAGGTAAGAAGCGAAAGCGGTCGAGGACGCGTCTCTTCGTCTCTTCGTCCCATCGCGCCTCGGCGGATCCTCCTTGCTCGAATAACTCCAGGCTAACCAGATTGCCCGGATGCGATTACTCATCTTAAAGCATAATACCGAAGACGACAATCAAGGGAGTTGAGGGAGTTTTACATTTAATTTAAGGTTACTTGTATCCTAAGATACACGGGCAACCCTCAGGTAACCCTCAGGTAACCCTCAGGTAAATCCAGCATGCTGTTTTACATTCGTGTTATTAAATAAGCCCCGGGGCTCTCACGGTGTCTCTTGAATTATCCCCAGTGTATGCATACGTAATGTACTCTAGATAACGGACATAAAGCAGCATTTTCATTTCATGTCGAGTTTTTATAGTCGTGTGTGACGGGATGAGTCAGAGAACAATTCTGCCCCCCTTGAAGTGTCTCGTAGCGGCTAACCAATCAGAATCCACCCTCTTTAATGGGTGCGACGTGTAGTGTTATAGCGTGTGGTAGTAGTACGTCGGGACGTCGGGACGTCGAGGACGTCGAGGACGTCGGGGAATAGCCGTCCGAACACGAACCCTGACTATGCGCTCTTACGGACGTCATCCCTCGATTCAAGCTTCGCGTCCAGCGAAGATTTTATCAGCAGCGCGATCCACCTCTTGCCTCTCTGTTAATTCAGCAGGACTTTCGTGGGACGCGCACTCGACTGAGCTTCCCCAGTTACGACGAAGAGACTATACCCCATCGGGTACCTCAGTGTCTCGCCGGTCTCGCCGGTCTCGGCGGTCTCGACCTACCTAGACTCATCTGGAACGACTATACTCGTTCTCCCACGCAAAACGCGTGGTAGCTCATCGTTTCTAATCTCTTTAAGCTTCGATCGTCTTCCAACTATGGGACAATTAATAGAACGGAAACGCCCGATAACTCGATAAAGTTTAACAATTCGGCAATTTTCCCTCTCCCGAGTCCTCATCGCTAATCTACTTACCGACGAAATGAGCTACGAGCTCTACCTAACCTAGTCCGGAAAAGCTTAAACGGGACGTTACCGACAGAGGAGTCCAATTGGCAGTATAGATTATTTTAGCGGGTGGTTTTTGACATGTTTTTTCTTTTATTTCAATTTTAATGAAATTCGCTAAATTTGATAAGCCCGCGATAAGCCATACGTTATAGATGACTTGAGACTCTGCGGAGTAGATGGAGAAATGCGCGACAATCAGATGACGTAAAATTGGCAGCAACGTATTGCACAGTCATATCTTTGTCGCCTGTACATTAGGCAGAGTAAAGTGCATTTGCCCCCCCCCCCCCCCCATTTCATCCTCCTCCTCCTCCTCCTCCTTCATTCCGCGGATAAGATATACGACTGCAGACGTCAGCCAATCGATAGAATCAAATCAAAGGATTTGAAGGACCCTCTCTTTCCAGGCTTATCCGAAGAGGGACATCACGAACATCGTGGAATCCTCTCATTACGTGAGGGTCAACGGATGGTGCAAACCAGGACGGACCAAGTGCAAGCTGTCCCGTTGGGTCAAGCCCTACAGATGTCTTGGTAATAAATATTAACAATCTTTTAAAATTATCATTAACCTCTTTATTTTCAAATTCAACTTTAAGTCCACTGGTTACCATATAAGAGAGAGAGAGAGAGGAAAAAAAGGAAAATAAATAAATAAAAAGCCGAAACGAAGTTTCGGTCTCCGGCCGTGCTTAGGGGACCCCAGACTCCTTGGGTTGGACCAAGAAAAGAGGGTAGTTGATTCCATTACCCACTAAATGCTCAAGGAAATTTCCACGCGGCTGAAATTTAATTATAGTTCGCTTTGATCGTATTTTATGCTGCTACTCCATTAGGCTGCTCCTCCCCGGCGATGCCCCGTTATCGATTCCAGCCGCAACGAGGGGCGTCGGGACGGCACGGGGGGCAGGGGAGGAAAGGGGAGACGAATGGACGGGGAGGCCAGCAGCGAATAATACGCCACTCCCAAGACACGTGAAAACGACAATCCTTTTTTCTTTCTTCTCCTTCGTTCCTCGGCTTGTCTTTCATCGTTCTTCAGCGGGTTGCCTCCCCGGCTGCTCGAACAAAAGAATAAAGGAGGCAACGACGGAAGGAAGGAAGGAGAGGAACGTGCCGCGGAATGAGAGATGCACAAAGAGAAATAGTTAAGGACTCCTGGGGATTGAAAGTAATGGAAAAACTGTGACAGCTAGGATAGTTATCCTCGACCTATACTCCATTCGACGTAACTGTTAGCGAACTGAAATCGTAATAGGTATCCTATACTGTCTACACGAATACACGGTACAGCTATCGACCCGACATAATACAAAGCGTCGTGATATCCAAGCGATTATGAGCCAAGCGCAACCGGCAGCAGCAGCTACTGAATTTCAATTCCTATTCGAATCCCCAGCGTTTCGCTTCTTCGCAGGAGTCTAGCAGTCAAAATCATTTCGATCGGTTCGAGACCTTCTCACGCGAAGATCGATCTTTCCTCCGACTCTACTTACGCTCGACTTACTTTCGCTTACCTCTCTCAATCTCTCTCTCTCTCTCTCTCTCTCTCTCTTTCCCACCTTATCTCCATCTCTCTTTCGGTTTGCTTCATCGAGCGTAAAAGAGTCTGATGGTTATATATAAATTCTTCAATCAGACTGTACCCCCCTCCTATACATACATATGTATACCTGTCTCCTACGCGTCTCTTCGGTACCAATGTACCAATGTACCAATGTACCAATGTACCAACGTACCATACGTACCACTGTACCATACGTACGCTCCATCGCTCAAACCGTCTCAAAGCTACGAGACGTGGACGATTTCAGGGAGCCGTAAGACGTGACTCTTAGACGCATGCGGATTACGCAAGAATTCGTACCACGATACGATGCCCTACCTACCTACCTACCTACCAACCTACCTACAACCTACCAACCAACCAACGAACCTACCTAGCAACCCAGCAACCTACCCACCCACTTCTCTACCTATCTACCTACTTCGACTAGAACAAAAAAGGGACTTAGTTTAGGAATATTCGGAACACACGATGTATACCTCCATCCTCGAACAGGTAGTACATACTATCCACATGCTATCCACATCCTATTCTATCCCATGTAGCGCAGGCATATAGACCAGTACGTTTGATAAGTGTGCTTTCTGTTCCGGCAACATCGTAATTATTTCAGCGGTAGCTTTCGCGCTTTTATTCGAAGAGCGTGTAGCTACGGCGTAACGCCTATCGTATGCGCCAGGATCATCCGGAGGAATTACTTTTTTTTTACTCCGAGCTGCTACATACTAGTTCTCGCGCAGTTCGCTTCGACAGAAACATTTCGGGGAAAAAAACTTGTACGCGTCGCTACTCGCCACCGATGTCTATGTACACACACACACGCACGCACACACACGCACGCACACACAGGCGCGCGCGCGTGTCAAAAGTCCTCTGCGAAATTTATGTCGGCACTACTACCAGCACCGACGTGAGTGGTAGTATCTACACACGTACCGCCACTATATTACCAAAAGAAGAGAATATAGAACATGTTGCAGTCCTTTCCACGAATTTCTGAAACGAGCTTTTCTCTCAATAGGAAACTTTATTTCCCCCCTCCCTACCTCTTTGTTTCTACTCCAGACTCACCGATACGCGCTATTTAAAAAAGTTTCGTACGATACTCTCGTGTGCGTATAGATATATATATATATTTATTTATTTACTATACACGCGTGCATTCGATTGTATGGTTTCTTATCAGAAGCAACAATGTGGGCGTATGCGCGGGTATGTTAGGTTAGTATTTTGCGCGAGGAATGTCCAAGCAATTAACGATACGATTTGATCGAGCTAACGCGAATATCACTGTTACTTTCAAGTTCAATGAACGTTCAATTTGCCAATGTAACCACATGCGGATTTCGTAGTATATTCATACAGTCCGTATAGTCCGTATCTATAGGCCGTACAGGCCGTGTAGGCCGTGTAGGCCGTATAGCCGTTTGGTGACGCGTGAGGAGCATCATATGTATCACTATACGTGTCTGTATACAAATATACCGAAGCGTGGATACGTAACGCCTTTACGAGTCGTTGCATTTTATAACGGGTCGTGGCTTAACGTTTCGCCGACACGTGCCAGATCGATCGACTCATAGAAACGTCGCCAGCTGCTTTGCTTGTTGTTTCGACTACACGCAGTCCCTGCCCTCTTACGTTTCTCTTATTTTCACTTTACTCTCTTTCCGTCGCCGAATGCGCCCTTATCGAATGGATTTTTTCTCTCTTGCTTCGCAGAAGGTCCTTTCCAGAGCGACGCCCTCCTGGTGCCCGAGGGATGTCTCTTCGATCATCTACATAATCAGACCAAGTGCTGGGAATCGCTCAGGTAACATTGGGAATTAATATTTTTCTTTCTTCTTCCATGCTTGATGTTGCCATTGGATTGATATTTTTCGGTGGTAACGTAATCATCGTTTTGATATATTCTTTATTTTCAGCTGGAACGTCACTGCCGCAGCAACTTGTCGGGAGCGCAACATGAAGCTGCGGAGTTTCGCCATGCTGCTGCCTTGCGGAATTTCTCTGTTTTCTGGGGTGGAATTCGTGTGTTGTCCAAAACACTCGAAAGGTACGTGATGGAGGATGACGCTTGGTCGGGAAGGAAATTCGCGAGGAAAGACAAGGAAAACTTATGATGGCTGAACAAATGCGGAAAACTAGTATAAGGGACCGCGCATTGGGTCCGACACTCGTAAATCCTGGATCGGTCGGAGTGGCGGAGCTAAGGCTGCCCAAATTCACAGAGCGGAGGGCTTGAATTTGAGGAATGGGGGATGAGCTTCCAAGCGGGGGGAGGGGGGGCGAAATCCTGGCGAATCTGTCGATCGTAAATTAGCGATAGAGCCAAGGATGTCCTCCTCGAGTAGAGAAGAGTAGCAGTAGGGGTTGAATATAAGGGTAGTAAAAGGAGTAAAAGGTCGCGTGGGGGTTGGGATGCCCCACTGCTTCCTTTACCTTTGCTTCGGGTTCTTCTGGTGGGCAGTGACAGTGCAAAGTGGCCTATAGCTATGTAAGGGTGTATTAAATGAATAGGCTACGTGCTTTCCCTCGTCGGACTCTCTCACTCTCTCTTACTCTCTCCGACTCTCTGCCAAAGGCAGAAGTCTCTTTCTCCCTCGTACAATCAATAATGTACGTCGACGGCTGCGCGTCGCGACGTTCTCCGACGTCGTCGTTCTCTCCTCTAAAATTCACCGTGCGTCATATCTCCGCGAAGCGTCATGGAATTCCGGAGATAACGTACCTACCTACGGAGTCCATCCCCATTTTGTCGGCGACGCTCAGCGTCTCTACCGCATCCTCTCCTATAGGAGCCGCCATCCGGTTTCGTCCCCCTTCGTCAGCTACCAACCTTTTCCACCGTCACCACCGCTGGCTTCCTCGACTCTTCTTGATGCTTTAGCTCGAGTACTTAGCCCCTCTCCTCCACCAGCTCCACCAGCTTCTCCAGCTTCACCAGCTTCACCAGCTTCACCAGCTCCACATCGAGTACAGCACTGCAATTTATACCAGCCACCTACCGCAGTCTTATCTTTGCTTAAGACAGCATTTTTCTCTGTAAAATCTCACCTTGGTCCAAGCGTTCCAGGACGAAACTAATGGTATCGATGCGACGCGTACAATTATTTCTTATAATTTTATATTGAATTTCCTAGGGGAAAAAGAACTTTATTAATATAATAAAAGAGGGGATATGAAAGTTAACGTGGTCCAGGACGGATACCGAGGAGTGCGGGTCACTAGTTTTTCTCTCTAGGAAATTCAAACAAGCCAACATCCCCTCGTCGCTTGGTCCCCGTCTTTTATCTTGGCCCAGTGGTCCGGAAAATATGGCTGACTCCGAACTCGCTAGCCACTGACCCTCCAGCTACTCGCCGCTCCCTTTTCTCTTGGTCGGCCTCGACTCGTTCTCTCTTCTCTTGTCGGTATCGGGTACACGTAGGGCCAGCGGATTAGCCACGTTTGATACTGTGTGTTCGGGAATTGGCCAGCGCTCGAGCAAGCTTCCATCGATCGTTCGACCAATGGAAGCTTCCGTTCTGCTTTTCCAGTATCGATGTTTCCAGCCCAACGGAACTGCCTTCCTGTTCCTCAGTTTCCTGTTAGATTCAGCCGGGATATGTCAGGGACAGGACGTAAAGGACAGGAAGCGTTCTACAATTGATGAATTCGACTTTAGAAAACACAACGAGTCCTCCTCCATTCAGAATAATCTAGGTTAAACCTTAACGGTTGTCAAATCTAACTGATACCTTTTCAGCTGTTTCCTCCTACACATCATCCCGACCATCCACATTTACATGTGCGCAGCTTCAGGCTGAGCTTTTAACGATGCACTCAAACCAACCAGGACCGAATCATTCACACGGATTGAAGGCAGATTCTCCTGGAAAAGCAAGAAAACAATGAGGTTCTCTTGAAGATTCTTCCTTCTCTGAACTCGGCCGACACTTTCTCAGCCGGTTCTGCAAGTTTTACCGCAACTAACGTTTCACGGTGCACACATATGTATACACATGTGTATGCATATGCAGAGGACCAGAGAGAGAGAGAGAGAGAGAGAGGGAGAGAGAAAGAGAGCAATGTTGTGGATTCTTACGTGCATAAAGATGCATACGTGACTGCGGCTGGAAGTTTGAAAGCCAAAGGCCTACCGGCGCGCACGATATCTCTAGGAAAACTGGCAAGCTGTACACTATATTCAGAAACACCTCCGTTATACAATCCGCACACAGATACCGAGGAGTCTCCCATGTGACCCAGATAAAAGCGCAACATAGAGACAGGCTTTTGTCTGGCTTTGCAGAAGTTGAGAAGTCAGCTCATCAAGGCGTCTATTCTCGGAGAATGGGACATCTCGAGAACCTAGTTAGCCAAGACG
>JARPRH010000409.1:4061385-4083906 GCA_031763665.1 Calameuta haemorrhoidalis | reverse complement strand
ATGGCCGCTTAATATAAATACCCTACAGGCCGCGACTGTACCAGCCAGTCTTGACAGAAACTAGATTTCTAAGACACTAGTGAGCCTAATTAAAGTTCTAATACGTTATAAGACTCTAGATTATTTTTTACCGTGGACTCAGGTTGTACATAGGTGTAGGAAAGGAGGTAAGAGAACAAACAACTTTCACTGGTAACCATATATACATATAACCGATAAGAATTAAATTAAAATCACTGTTGAGCTATTTTCTTTGAGTCACCCTATAGAGGAAGCTTGTTACGACCATTATTATTGATAAATATATTATCTTTGTATCCATGTATGTCTCTCTGTGCTATTATTTTACATACATTGAGTTTATAACGTTGCTATGGTAACGGTAATCAATAAAAATGCCTATATTCCGGATTCCGGTATTCTTCGATTAAAGATATCGTGCTGATTTATTTGATTTCGCACTTCGATTATAGGACTATTTACATCGCTTTTATTTCCCTCTAAGTCCTCGAGACATCCGAGAACATTTTTACGCACACACTCGCAACACGGAAAATGGCGTCCAATGATATAACACATAGGAATATAATTTAGCGTATTACACTGACATTGCAAGCATCGAAGTTCCACTTGAGACTTCTTGGTCTCTGCTTCTAGCTAATATTAACGACTACTGTATTTCCAAAATATATACAGCGATACTTGTTATACTTAGAGTTAAAAATAAATAAAATGACTGTAAAGAGCATGTGCTCATTTTTTCATTTGCATTAAGAGGTTACGCCGATACTGTCAATTTTACACGTAGAAGAACAAAAAAAGTGGTAATAAAAAAATAACCAAGTACTGTAAAAAAAGTGTAACATTCAAATAATAAAGACTCTCCATATGTATATACATATGATACACGCACACGAATCACAAGCCTTATAATATTCAGTCTTGTAGAAAATGACCTAATCTTCGTCGGAACCACCATTTTCTAATGTTCTCATTAAGGTCCTGGTAAAAGACTCATCAACGTAAAGATCCAGAGCAGGATTTCACATATTAATTACTGTTCTTCTTCTTCTCCACGTGCGCCGCCTGACTGTGCCTCGACGTCGTCGCGATCGAGTCGCTCCTGCACAAGAGGACGTTCTTGTAAGCACTCCTGTACTCTGAGCTCATCACTACGTAGATAACAGGATTGATGCAGGTAGTGAGATAGATGAGAATGTATCCAGCGATGTTGAGACCTCGCCAGTCGATGACGTCCCTGAAGGTCTTGGTGATGGTGATCGGCAGGTAGCAGATAAGAAACGAGGAGAATATCACCAGGATCATTTTCAAGAGTTTCTTGTCCTTGGCAGTCATTTTTCCAGTTTCGAAAGTGCGAGCGCGCACGCTGCGGAACCTGGACTCCCTGTTAAAGACATTGGACTTGCGACCCGGTCGCCTCTCCGAGGGAGATTCCGACCTGGAGGACGTATAATCCTCAGATATCTCATCGTACCTGATAGCCTGAGGACTCAGCAGGTTCTCGGATGAATATTCCAGGTCGTTCAGGTACTTTCTAGGTAGCTGAAGACCGTCCTCCAAGACGGTGCTCTTGTTTTGCACCTCGAGACTCTCCAGATTGAGAATCTGCTGGGCTCGAGGACCGGATGCATCTTCCAGCCGTATTTCCGGTCCGACGACCCGAGTCTTCGATCGTTCGAAGGACGAGTCCAGCTCGCTGCTGGTTTGCAGACTCGTGTCGATGAACGGGATGTCCTCGCCGTTGATGTCCAGGTTCGACTTGGCCGTGTCGTACGATTCCTCGCCGGTTTCTACGTTCTCTGAATTATCGACGCTGGCGTTCAGAGCGAACGAAGGAGATGGACCTTTCTCGTTGTCAATAACGAAGTTCTCGAAGTCACCAGAATTCTTCTTAACCCCGGCGAAAGTGACAGATTGATTTTTAGCAGCGTGTCTCTGCTCTCGTATCGTAGAATTCTTAGGGATAACATTCCCCTCATTTTGTCTCTCCTGTTTCTCCGGATTCTCGAGTGGAATCGAGTTACCGTCTACAGGAGGGTCGTTCGAATATCGATTTCTGGCTTGCTGGCCATTCCTCATCGGCTTCCTGAAGCTGTTCTCCCTGCTTCCGGAAGCTGCCTCGTCTTCTCTCTCTTCGGAGTTCTCCTCGTAAAACTTTACGTTTTGACTGCGCGATTGCTGGTGCCCTTCGCTTTTGGATGAGCTCCTCTTCGAGTTACTGCTCGGTACAGCATTGCCATTTTCATTTTGATCGTTTTCACCACCACTGTCCCTTACGGTACTCTGACCGTGGTGCAGTTCATTCGGTTTAGATGTCTGACGACCGTACTCAAAGTTCGACGTGTTCCTGCATCCTTGATGATAGCTTGGACTGAACCTGGGCGAATTTGAACCGAGAAAATTCACTTTCTCCGTCCTGGTTGGGGAACTTCCGTTTTCCGTAGTAGTCAAAGTGGCACCGCAGCTAGATCCTATGGCCGAATCTTCAAAATTCTTATTATACCTGACCTGTAAAATAAAATCGAATGATCAGACGTATCAAAAACAAATAATTTGATCCTAGAACAGCACTCGATGGACCATCAAAACTAACCTCAAAATTATCTTTAATAAGATCGGTAGTGATCTTGTTCCTTCTACTCTTCATGGCTGTTCTCCGTACGATGTAAAAGATCCTGGCGTAGCAGACGACAATGGCGATGCAAGGCGTAAGAAAGGCGACGATAAAGAGGAACTCCTTAGGGCTGCGTCCATTGACATCGGGCAGTATGGAACAGGATCCAATGGAAGGATCAAGTCCGAATCTGCCCCAGTGGCCGAACCAGGTAGCGACCAGCGCACCGAATCCCAAGGTCCACGTAGCCAGAACCATCAAGGCGAGGTACTTGGGTTTATACAGTCTGCAAAGTGTCGTTAAAGCTCTAGAGCCTGGAGTACATCCAGGCACAGGAAGCGACCCAAGGATTGGCTGATCGCTCATCAGAGAAATGCTTACTTGGGATAAAGTCGGGGATGGCCAATCATGACGTATCTGTTAATGGTGATGGCTAGGACCGTGAAGAGACTGACGGCCACGAGTCCGTACCTCAGCAATGGGAAGAGTCTGCACAGTAATGGTCCATGAAGCCAAGAACCGTGCCAAAAGGTCGAGGTGGCGAGCGGCAGGTTGAAGCAGCAGAACATCAAGTCCGACACGGACAGATTCATGATGAAGACAGCGGTAGCGTTGCGTAACTGAAAGAAGAGAATATCGAGCGATTCAGCAACGAGTCCATCGTCGTTCGGTTGTTTCGGAGTCCATAGAAATACTTTAAAGTAAACTCCAGAGAGGAATTCGCTTGCCCCCGTGACCCCCTTTAGCAAATTCTTCGAGGGTTTTACACAGTAGCAGCCACTGGCCCGGAACTTTGAGGAAGTTTTTATGGCTGGTCCTCCCCCCGCAGTCCCTTCCTCCTGGACCAATTCTTGGCCAACTTCCTCAAGGTTGCGAGGGACCAGGAGAATTCTTCCTTCGGATCCTCCCATAGAAGGGACCAGTCTCTCCCGCACCCTAAGACAACCTACACCAGGAATTTCATCGCATCGATCACCAGCTTAAAGGGTGACTCAGGTTTCCACGCTCGGCGAGGCTCGCGAATTGCGACCCCCGGTTGCCCGACTGGTTCGCCGCTTTTGTTTCGCTGCGAAACAACCCGGAAGGAATTCAGGCTGGTTTATGCTTCCGTTACGCGTCCCGGTTTCAGGGACTGAAGTACCAAACCACCTGGGTTTTCAGTCCTGGACCTATTGTTTCTCCAGTTCCTGTATCTCCCGTTATAAATGTATGTATAACGTGGCTCGACCCGCGTGACCGAGGAAACTTGCGCAACGCTCGTTACAGCCGGTAATGACTAATTAAGGACGCTTGCCGAAAGGTAATTATGCGAAATTCATTTAAGTAAATCTTTATCGACTTTTTATCGTTCGTTGCCAATCTTGGAAAATCGTGGAAAATACAAGGAGCAAGTGCGGCCTGTAGGTGGGAAGAACCGTTTCTTCCGATAGGACGTCCTGCTGGGGTCTGCTGGTTTATCGTGTACAGGGACGCCAACCCTCCTGCGCTCCCCTTGTAAAATCACGATAAAAAACGTCATGTATAACATAAGTGAAAACGTGGCAGGCGTAAACGTTTGGATTATTGGCCTTATAAAAATAGCCTCCATGTAGCTGACACTCTGGACCGGTTAGAGGATTTTTATTGCGAGACGCGTTGGTTTGGTCTCTGCGCAGCAGTCGGGCCGACGGAGAAAATGAACGAAGGAAGAAGCCGCAGTGAAGAAGAAATACGAGGATGGAGGAAATTAGATTCTGAGAATAGGAGATAAAGATGGAGTCAGTCTGTATTGCAGTAAAGTTACATATTATATATATATACACATAGTTTAACCCGATAGATATATCTATATATCGAAAGACGTATAATACTCCAAGTGAACTGTGTCCTTTACGACTGACGTTACGTTCGCGTTACGATCCGTGTCCGTATATCGTATCGCGCTGTGTCCCGATAGCTTCACCGATAATTATTATTGTAGTCTTTTTCCATTATCACTAAACGATACGGAATAACGTGTGTGAGACTGATCGGGGATCGGACGGTGTCCCAGCAGCTGGTTTTAATTGCTCGCCGGAACTTTTAGGGCTGAAATACGATAATAAAAGCAGTCGGACTTAGAACAGGCAAAAGGGTGAAACTTACGACTGGTTAGTTTGGTAGGTGAGCGGATGGTCAGCAGTTAAGTTTTCTAGTGCGATTTGCCGTCGCTACCGGCTCTCTTTATAAATGCCTTTGGAAGTTTTCGTTGCTCTTTTCGTTACCCTAGAAATTCCAAAGGGAGTAAAAGCAGCCGAGAGCTGATAGAAAATTATGAGATTAAAACATGAGAGAAAGAGAGGGATGCTCATTAGTCATTGCGAGAATGACTCTTCCTTCTCGACTGAAATCTTATTTTTTTTTTTAAGAATAAAAAAGACAATGTAAAATTCGAAGGGACTGAAGCGCTTTAGAGAAATTCACAGGCATGTCGATCAAAGTCCTGGAGGTTAGACAAGGGTTGTCCGCACAGGCACCCTCATAATCTCCTAATTCTCTTGTTAAAAGTGATTAATGGCCAAAATTTGCGAAGCCCTTTAATTTGTCGCTAAAGTCCAGTTCCCATGGCCGTTTCATACAATGCAGAGCGGATATCCGGCCCGTCGGGTTCTAATTTATTTTCATGAAAATTAAAGGCGCCTCGATCGCACGCGATTAACGCGGACGCGTGGTTGCGAAATTGGGGATAGTTAAAAATTCGACGAATTTTGAAGACGAAAGAGAAGGGTTGAATATTCCTTGAGTAAAATTTCAAGGTGTCGTAAAAGTCCATGAAAATGGGATGAAAAGATTCACACTGATTTTCACGGAGGGAAGGACCATTATTGAATCCCTCCTGAGTCATAAATCGCTACAGTTTCCCTGCTCCCTTCGAGCTCTTTCGACTTTTGCCGATTCGAATTAATTCAATATTAAAATTATTGTTCGAAATTATATGAGGCTTCGGTCGAATCGAATAACCCCCGTTGTTTTCGGTCGCTCCTTGGGAGCCCTGTGAACCAGCCATAAAGATACCGCAAAGTACGAAATTTACGTCTCTGCCTGTGGCTAATTCGACATTCAAATTATTGAGGCGCCGAAGGCGCTTGGAAATTCGAAATTCGAAGATGGAGAAAGTGATTGTCGCTTTAAGAAATTCATTACGTATATACATACATATATGTATACATATTTACTCCTATATTGCGAATAGAGTGGCGAACGGATTCACATTCGTTTCCATAAAGGGTAGTCTGTCTCGCTCCTGATTTCGGGCCGTCGATAGGTATGTCCTTGTCGTACGCACGTGAGCGAGCATAGGTCCGTCTCTGTCGCACTCACGGGAGGTATAGAAAAATAAAAAATTTTAAGGCCCAGACCTTCTCTGATCGACCGATCGAATAGATGATTTATCAAAATGACTCGTGGCTAATTTCAAGCGCCTCTAGCCTATAGAATTCTATAAAACACGTAAAACAGCGAGATATTCGATATTTTGAAAAATTCTCCAAATGGCATGACGGTTCGCGAAACCGCAAAAGTCTGTCTCGAAACAATAAAAAAGGTCTGTATAAGGATGAAGCAGTGTCGCCAAGTAGTCGTAAAAGTTTATACTCAAGTATCGAGATAGGATTTGATAAATTTCGCGACGTACCTAAAAATGAAAAGATCCGATCTGTTCTATAAGTGGAAGGATCCAAAATTTTTGAATCTACTTTTTAAAAGGTATCATAAAGGGTCCAGCTAACACGATGGGGTCAAGGGGATCCCATTCAATTCCCTTCGATTCTCCATCCTCCATTCTGCAGTTTCGTTTCAAATGGACGATTCACGAATGGCTGTTTCGCCTTGCGGAGTTAAATCTTTCTCGTAAAAGTAAAACTAGGAGTTGGACTCTCTAGATACGAAGCCGGAGTGTCCCGGGATCCGAACCACGCAGATATGCTTCGTGCCAGCAAATATATATATGTATATAAGGAAGGAGGGACGGAAATAAATAAATAAATGAAATCGGCTGAATTAGGTTACGGTAGGTTAGGGTAGGTTAGATGAGTTTCGACTGAATCCAACTAAGGGAAAGTATAATATAATGGGAAGAGAGAAAGAGAGAGATTCCTCGAAAGGAGTGTCAAGGCAGCTAGAGGTACATACATACATGGGCATGTATGTTGAATATTATAGATACGTAGGATACGTGGGATACGTAGGACAAAGATCGACACGGCCCTTTGCCCTCAAAGTACAAAGGACCCAGGACACTTTAACGCGCCGACTTCCGCTTCGAGTTTCTTTGGCATCCGTGACATTAACTATCGTGTTACTTACGCTAGATTTAGCGGAGACCCGAACGTCTTAACCCCCTGACGCGGATTCAGGGACAACGTGGGGAGAGACAGGATAGCGCGGAGGAGCACGCGGTGCGTTCACGCAGAATATCCTTGACGGTCTTGGAAATTTCAGAGCCGGTAGGACGAGCCTGAACGTAGCTCAACGTAGCTCAACGGAGCTGAACGAAGCTGAACGGAGCGGCGTTCGGCAATCGGATGATATTGGAGCAACACTTGTTCAAGGGTTCGCGATGAAAAGGCCCCACCGAGCCAGGATGAACAGGATGAAGAGGATGAAGGGGACGAGCAGTATTCGCAAGATCCCATAGCCACAAAAGGCAGCGAAGGTGGATTTACACGGTGCGAAGAAAAAAGAAAAACAAAGAAAAGAAAAAAAATCCTTAAGCCGGTCTCACGCTCAATTTCGCGACAGAAGGATTTGGTGCCATATGGAACCAAAGGCATAATCCTTTTGGTTTAGGTTTCCACCAGTCGAAGGGGAGCTTATGATTTCTCTCCCTCGGCCGGTATTTTCCTATTTCTCGGATTATGTACTTGTGAACGTGACATAATGTAGGAGAATGCCGGACCGTCCATCTGCCATAGGTATCCTTCCTTCCTGCTTGTATATAGGTTAGTCCTCCATAAATATAGATATAGCGCGGTGCATCAGTACATAGTACATTTAATACATAAGACTCGACATAACGCAGCCCTCTGGGAATCTTAGATATCGGACGTGAACGACGATTTATGATCGAAGAGGAGAGAATTTTTATTAATAAATTTATTGTCAACGTATCCCCGTATAACGAGATCATTTTCATCCTGAGCCTCCAGCAGCATCCCGGACAGGACTTCGTTCCCTTTACCTACTTCCGTCAAATGATTCGTTCCTCGAGCACGTGTCTCTAGTTCTTCCTGATAAACAGCCGTGAAATGTCCTGCGGGAGTCTGAAGTCCCGGCCTTTCTTCTTCCTTTCTTCCTCTCCTTCTCCGCTTCCACCTCTGTCCTTCCGATCGCGGCCGAAGACGAGAAGAGTCCAGGCTCGATCGAATCCCGGAGATAGCCGACTAAATAGATTAGAAGGCGCAAAAAACAGACGCGAAATAAATGGTCCAGGCGATCCCGAAGGACACTGCTACATCCTCCTGATGCTGTTGCTACTACCGGCGACTCCTGCTACCAGTCCTACTATACATATACTCGGCCTGTACTCGGCTCTTGGTTGAACCTGGGGGGTTATCAATTATTCCATTTCCTGATCCTGGAAGGTGCGTGTCAGTGCGTTATAATAACTAAAATCCTGCCTGCCTTCGCCCCACATACGACTGTACATGGGAAATGGATGACGGACATATATAGATATATAGGACAGCGTGTACTATACGTGTATACTATATTGTAGGCAGATAGAGGAACCATCCATTACCAGCCTGGTGGGAAGAGTGATGGGCTCGAAGTCCGTCTATCTCCTGGACGGGGCTTCTATACTCTTGGTTCACGGTCGCAAGGATCTGCGAGCCATAAATATCTTTTTTTTTTACCAGAAAAAGAATCCATCTTCAATTTCTCTATGATAATGCAGAATTTCTTTGTGGTGTATATTTATATTTACGTACGGACAACAGTGTAGCTTTTGTATGGGTTGTTCTTCCTTTATGGGACGGAAATTGAGGGAGGATGGAATTAGATTGGGGAATGAAAAAAATCTTTACTCGATTCAAAAATCCGTTATAGTGAATCTTGAATGAGTTATGTCCCTCGTGTCAATCCGTCGACCGGATCGGCTGTGTTCGGAAGGCATATCGGTATCCAGGCGACGCTTTCGGGAGACAAATGTGATGAAATTTCCGCTTTCTGATCTCCAGCGGTTCGTCCCTTCGTTCGACGGAGTCTGGACCACGATAAATGGAAAATTTCAAAGATGCGATTTGGTTTCATTTTTTGTAAAATCTTCCATTAGGAGGGTAGGTAGCTCAAAGTATTGAGAAGGTCCTACCGGAAGTCAGTGTGACGTCAAAAAGTTCATCGAGCTATCTGCTTTGGCAAATGAGAAGAATTTGATTAACACCTTGTGAATAAGAATGAGAACGGTGTATAGGGAATGGGCGGGAAGATTCAAATTCTCTTTGAGCGAACCACACGACGACCATTGGAATTCCTCTGTAGGAGAAAAAGAAAAATAAGGAGAGAATAATATAGGTAGGGACTTTTTCTCTCTTCATTTTTCATCAGGGCTGACAACCAAAAAAAGGCGATCGCCACCTTGTTCCTAGTCCCTCCATGTGCTTTTATCGGGAACCATAAAAGAAACGGGAAAAACGTCATTTTACGAGCTCTTGTAATTAACTCGAACCCCGGTTGTTTGAGGTCCTAAACAATCTCCTTGCGCGTCCCTGTCGTGACCCGCCGTTCGATCCGCTGTTCCATTTCGATCTAGCTATCCTATATAGGGTGACATAAAGCACTGTACCACGAAAAATACGTGAAACGTCAAAGCGTCAAGCTGTTCGCCATAACCAAGGAAGAGAAACGTGCGTCTGGCAGTTCTGACGAACAAACAAACAGACTCTCTCCCTCCCTCCCACTCACCCACTTTCTACCACTCTCTCCGTCCATCTCACCCATTTCCGCTTACCGCGCAGTTTCCTCTTTAACGAACTGATCTCTATTTTTCAAAGAATAGCAACCAGCCGGAAAGTTTTGCGATCTTAAAAAGTCTGTCCACTAAAGAGTTTCCGTCGGTAAAGAAGAGCCACGAGCATCCTGACATCTGGTGGTCATTAGTTCACTAACAAGCTAATCGACAGGGTCGCCAGTGGTCCTTCGTCGAATGCAAGAGCATCGATCGAGTTTGTCAAAAGGATCAAAAGTAACCAAAGGAGACTCGACGTCTGGCGATGACGCCTCTGAAAATATCGTCTTTTCAGCCAGCAAGAACTTGTATACGCGGTGGCTGTGTATTCTTATCTAACCGTGCGTAGGTGTCTAACGCGGTACAGTCGATAAACTTAGGATCGCAACTCACGGAAGAACGAATCGGAGAAATATACCGGGTGGTAAAAACTAAGGGGATGGAGGACAGTAGTAATACGGGAACGAGGGTGACGGCGAACACGGACATTCATCCATATATATGTATATAGTACAAGGCACTGGGTACCCGCAGCACCCGTAAACATATTCATCAAAGCTCGAGCCACGGTTTCGAAATGACGCAGGGCGTAACAGAGGCGTCCCGACGCAACCAGGGATACCAACACCGCGAATCATGACGCCTCACGGGGCGCCGAACTCGATGCTAAATAAATAGGCGTCCCATCGTAAACGCAAGATCGTAAATATCCATGGGGCAGCGTGACGAAGTTGCCCTCGAGTTACGTGCAGGAGGACTGAGGGGGAGAGTGGGAGGGAGGGGGGGTGGAAGATGCTTGTCAAAAACGCCTCCTAAAATACGTCCTTCCGTTTCCGGTCAAAGTCTCGACCTCTTCTGCAGGGGGTGTGCGCGTTTCCGCGTGTCCGAAGGACGATAATAGTTTTTTCCTCGCGTTTCTTTAGGTAATAAGAAAGAAGCCTCCTAGGAGGGTCCGAGTCTCCAGGACGAAGAGGACGAGGGAGGGAAAGGAAGAAAAGAAGATACGGAGGGGGAGAAAAGTTTGATTCGGGCACGGGGAATCCCCGAAGGAGTTCTGGTCGAGTAGACTTGATAAATTTTGAAAAACTCTATTCAAAGCTCTTCTTTCAGTGAGTTTTTGGATCTGACATTTTTTTTTCCTCTTAAACCCTCCGTCTCTTTACTTAACGTGCATATTCGCAGTCGAAAAATTTGCATCTGGCAGTTTCTCACGTTGTGAAAAAGTTGCCTGTTTGTTCTGCATCCCATCCTACTACGGATATCCACAGCCCTCTCCGCTATATAGATCTTCGCCTGGTATCCTGCGAAGGGGATGCTGAAAAAAACAGCCACCTGACACGAGTCTCCCGGAATTTTAAAAGAGGGCGACGACAATGGACCATTCTCGAAGAATCAACGTCTGCCACGTGATATATTCATCGATTTTATCCTCACTCGAGTGTATATATACTCTGTGTGTAATAAGTAGGCAAGATCTCCGAGGAACATCCAGACACAGTTCTATTGCGCCAGAGAATAAAGATTTTTAGGAGTTTTAGAGTTTTAGAGTCCTGTCGGGCATCCTTGCTCCTCTCCTGACATTCCTGAGACTCTTGAGGCTCCTCTCGCTCTCTCCCTGGGCTAATGCATACATATCCCACGTACGCGGCTGCATTTCTAAGGTAATGTGGCAAATCTACATTTCAGAAAGCCACGTTTATGCAGGAGAGTAAAAAATAATAAAAAGGTTACTACGTAGATACAGGAAATGGAATCTCAAGCTTTGACCTCCTTTGCGGAAAAGCCAAGTAGGAGAGTTTAAGTCTAACTTCGACGCCTTATCTATACGTGGTGACTACTGATAAAGGCCGAACTTGGCTACGCGAGCGCCTCGCGTGGTCGTTTTACGTACTCCTAGAGAAATTCCTGCTGGACCCTTTTCCTTCTATTCAGGAAGAATCGACTACGACATCCCGTGGAAGCATGTAAAGTCCGTGTCTCCGTCCTGACCGTAAGCCGATACCCAATGCGAATATAGGGTGTCTAGGAAATCCGAGCAGTCTGACAGTTTGCGTAAGTGCAGCCACGAGAGCGAGGAGGTCTGACCGTGTTTCTTGAGAAATTGCGAAATTCCACAATTACGATTGAGAAGAACGGGATAAAGGAAAAGGGAGATGAAAGAAAGAGGAAAAAGGTACATCAAAGGCAAGATTCGTTAATTAAAATGGATTGGTCCAAGTGCCTTCTTGCCACGTGTTTAAAGTGCCACCCTGTAACGTCGGCGTATCTGCCTTTTCGCGAAAATAAGAGCGAATCCTTGATCTACGGTAGAAATCGAATCCGCGACGGGTTCTTCGGCACGTGCAGTCAGCCTCTTCCTCGGGTCCATCCTGACCTCAACTTTAATTCTATTTAGTCTCTCCTGTCCCGGCCCGCAGTCTAGCCGGAAGTATCTTGCACCAATTTCTCCAGAAGTTTGTCTGCTCCGCGTAGAAATGGATTCCTGAAGATCCAGCAGCCAGCATCCAGCATCCAGCAGCCAGATAGTCCTCGACGCTTTCAGTATCTTTTTAAGGCTTTATCGCATCGCACTGGAAGTCGGCCGACTGCACTTCCGGTTGATAAACTGCACGATGCAGTTAGGAGGAAGGAAGGAAGATGCATTTCAATTATTTTGCATAAGGATGCTGATGCACTCTGAGGATGCTCTAACTTCTAATGTATGTACACATTATACATATGTATGTACACGTACTATACTCCAAGATACGTGTGACGTTGTATGTGTCCGTGGAAGAAGACAGAGAGACGTCATTCGAGGTACGGATGATGCTGGTGCTCCTAGGTGTAGGTGTCAGACAGACCAGATGGGGTTAGGTCGTCCCAGAAGGAGGTGGCACTGTTAGTCCCGGTAGTCCCGGTAGTCCTGGTAGTCCTGGTAGTCCTGGAGGACGCGTGCGGACGACAGGATGAACGATAGAGTCGTCGCTTAAAGAGGAGACACCGCGCTGCGAGATCTCACAGACGTTTCCACCTCGAGTCGATCATCGGCGTCCTCGGAAATATTTTCTTGCTCGATCTTCGATTATCACTTAGCTGCAGGTTAAGTGGACGTTGCAGACGTTTCTGATGTTTCTTGCCTCCTCGATACTCTCTCTTCCTCCTTTTTTTGTTCTCTTTTCCCCCTGCGGAAAACCAGGGCAAGGACTATCGAGGGGTTCCTGTAAATTTATAAAGCGAAAGGCCCAAGTATTCCGGCGGTTCTTGCGGAAGGTCTCCTTAGTTAAGAAAACAGCCCAACAGAGAGAGAGGAGGGCTTATCTCTTGATTGTTTCGAATTATTTGCCAGACGAGATTGTAGCTTTTGAGGTTGTACGAGAGGCTGTCGGGGATGAAGGGTCGAGAGGGTCTGCTTGGAATCGTAAGGGTTCGGGCTAAGAAAGTGCGTACAATCCTTGGAAGATCTTACGTAAAACTTAAGAGGTAGAGCGATACATATATACATATATGTAGTATACAAATCAAAGGATGTAGCAGGGATATGGGGAAGAAACTAAGTGGCACTTTGCAGAATAATAAAACGGGAGGAGGAAGGGTGTGATAAAAAATTTAAAAAAAAAGGAGAAAATCACGTGACACAAGTTTATCTGAAAAATAATAATTAATAATCGTTTTGGTAAATTAGTTTTCGGTTCGTAAAGAAGAATAGAAATAGTAGGGACAGAAATGGCTGCCACCTACGGATCATCTCAAAAACTTAGAATTTTCGATCCTTGGAGGATTTTTATTGGACGGTAGCAGACAGGCCAAAGTCATTTGTCCACGACAGTAGAAGTTCTCGCAATAACTTTCGCCGAAAAAGGCCATTACTTTCATAAATTTCAGAATAAAAAATTTCCCATTCCTTTCTATCCATTCGCCGTCCCTGTTGTCCTGCCACCCCTGGAATTCAGCCCTTGACAAAGGGTGCTTATAATCCGCTCATAATTCTCTTACCGGCTCCGCGATTCTTTCTTGAAATTGACCAAACGACCCGAATGAATTTTCAAATTTTATTCGAAAAAGCCAGCGACAATTGGGTTTTCACTTGATTGACTATCGGAACTAGAAATAAAGTATTTCCATTCTGCTTCTCTTGTGTCTCCTTTTATCTTTTATTTCGCTCGTGGATTTTCGCCGCGTGAATTACGACAGTGGATATGAGTAACGAGTAAGGATCGAGCAGATATTGAGGTTAAGGGTTAATTTTTTCAGCTCGCCAAAAATGGTAAGAATAGAGGGGGCAGGAGGGGGGAGGGTTGCGCCTCTTGACACAGGTGGAATTTCGTCTTCGGAGGGTCCCTAGAAAATCTCCAGCTGGCACGAGGTGTTTATCGTTTCCCGGAGTACTTGAGTGGTAAACTTAAGGGTGCAAACGTCCCGCTTCTCATGCGCTTTTACACTCCGCCCTCGAGACTCTCGTGATAAAGATATTTCCTGGTCCACCCTTAGCGCCCACTTCCTTGCTTACCTACTTCCCTCCTTTTAACCTTATTCCTTCCTTCCTTATTCGTTTATTCGCTTGAAATTTCCTTTTGCTCTTTTCTCGCCTCCACGGTATCGTTCTGGTAATACAAGAGCAGGTACGAGATAAAGGCATACAGAGAGAAAGTAAAGAAAAAGGCATTCTCTTCCTGTGAGAAAGATACGAGTTACAGAAGTGATTAAATAAAATTAAAAAAAAATTTGCCAACCTCTCGGGACGAGAGATAAAACCGCAATAAAAGATAAAGAATAAAGAAAAGCACGTAAGAACTCTCAGCAAAAAGTGGAAGACACGACTTAAATGTAACAAACGCAAGCAGACTCCTTACCCCGTCTTCCTTAATAATCTTTCATTTCTCAAAAGAAGAAAAAAGAAAGGCCCAAGAACAATTCCTGCGAAATCCCAAAGACGATTCGCCATTCCTGCATACGCGAATCTGACCTCGTTTTACTGAAATACTCTGACTACTAACAGAACCAGTAGGCTGGTTACCCTTTACGAAAGGAAAGAGAGGAAGGAACTTTGCTCGACGCCCGGGTCCCCGTTTACGAGTCCCAGGATGCTAGGATGGTCTCGGGAGAGCGAAGACAGGACACCAGCCAGTAGCACCAGGAGTCTCGCGGTCGTCCCTATCGCAGGCCAATGCATTTAAACCGCGAGATTACGTGGCCGTAAATTCCCCACCAACGCTGAAGATCCTAGTCTCCATCCACGGAGCTCATCAGGCGCACCGAGTCCAGCAGGCAGGTTCTCCACTCTGGCTTAATAGAATAAGGCTCGCGTCTCGCCTAACCATGGAAGATCCCAAATGACCAATCAGCAGGACAAATAGTCTGTCAGTGTAATTAGGATTTTCGGAGTGAACTTGTCAAACCGGATGTTCATGTAACTCGAGGAAGTCAGTAGACTTTCGTGGTCTCTCGTCGAGGAGCGGATGACAAGTCCAGTCAGCCCGAAGATCCCAGGGCGACTGACAGACGTCAGGAGCTGCCGGACTGCGCGTCTTTCGTGTCTAGGATCATCGAGAGGAAAATAATAATAAAATAGGTAGATCGGTGCTTGGACGGAGACCTGGAGTGGGGACTATTGGAATTTCCAAGCCCCGCTTGACCAGCGTCTCCGCTCCAGGGAATCCATCAAGCTCTCTCCCTTTGGTACCTGCCGGAGGGAGTCCTGAGGAGGATTCCTCCTCCTAAGCTCCGATTAGTAGGCTATCGCGCACGTGGTTGGCGAGCAGAGCTTTTCCACTTCCTAAATATAGTAATCGAAGATGGGAGATTGTAAACAGAAACGGAAGGCGGAGGGCGGGAGGGAGGGGCTTTGGGGTTATTTCTTGCTTTCTGGTATTCTCGTTCCGCTGCTTCCTTATACCGGTCTCCCTGCCGCAGCGTAGCTACATGTGGTTACAGTACAGATGAATATATCGGCTCCATACGCATGCGATATGTATATTCCAGAAGATGCTAGAATCTACAATGTAGATGCAATATGTAGATAGCACCTTGTGCAATGGGCAACTTCTGAAAATTCTATTCTGGTGAATTTGTTGCTTTATGGAAAATCAATTCTCCTAGATAGGCTTATCACGATGACTGGACTGGATAAAGATAAAGCGTAATGTGCATCGTGTCGCTGGTTAAATCTTTCAGACATACAGTCGACACTCTGTATATTCGCGCAGGCGCAGGAGACGTCACGGTGAATCCTCGCTCCACTGTGGGCTAAGAGACGAGAGTCCGACAGAGCGCGAAGATCGGACGGAAGGGACGTGGAAGCGCGACGGAAGGCTTCGCCTGCCCTGTCGGGCCGATAGCACGTAAAAAGAGCTCAGGTGAAAAAGCTGACAACAGGAAGCTCCTCCGTTGCCCGAATGTCTCTTTCCTGCGGAAGCTTTTCCTTCTATCTCGTTAATAACTGCTCGATCACGGGCAAACCAGTCTCTGGGGAAAACTGAGGGAAAGTTACTAGAGAAGTTTGAATTTGAAGAGGACGGAAGTCAAAGGGGAATGACCTTCAGTTGCGGCTATGGGGAATTTCTGGGGGGTCAAAGGTATTTCAAGGTAATTGCTATTCAATTACGGGAACCATCTGTCGGTTCGAGACGATCGGCTGATCGATAGAAATTGTGCAATTTTAGCATCGGCATTGCCGGTGCAATCTTCCCTGGGTCTGCACTGGGTCAAAGGTCGGACAGAGACGCGCGTGTAATTAAGGCGCTTCGGATTAATTCGCTCGACATTAGCGCGGCCATTAAGCGGAAGCGAAGGCCTCGGCGAAATTTGGTTAAGGGAAACAGAAGCCATTACGGAGATTGCCGAGTCTCCTCGGTAATTTCCGTCGAGCTGCAACTCGGCTGGTGGATCAACGAATCTGGCTGGCTGGTAAGTTGCGAGGTAAGAAATTCAACGGTTACTTCGTTCCGAAGAAGTTTACGAAAAACGAGAACGTTAATGGCGGCTGCTAAAGTCGAGCACGTGAATTCCCTGCCGTACGAGAAGCACGAAAAGCAAGAGAAGCAAGAGAAGCAAGAGAAGCAAGAGTATTCCACCTTACTTATTCCGCGTAGAGTGATGCGATTCGAAAGAGCTTTTTAAGCTCAACAGTAAAAGCTTCTTCTGTCCGTGATGAACGATCGACAGTCATGAGATCTACTTCATGTCGATTCACGTAAAAGATACTTTTTAAACGGCGCATCGTAAACAGCAAAAAGCCTTTAATTTGGAGGAAGGAATCGTTGCTCGACGTGTCGTACAATTTTCAAATCTTCCTCGGATGAGGGTCGACCCAGCGTAATGTCAGGCTGCGAGCCACGTGGCGCAATTTTAAAAGCAGATACGGATCTCGTTGCTGGACGCACTGAGAATAAGAATTGACAGGCGAGAGGCGTCCTTATATGCGCGTATCGATTTTCAAATCGATTCGTATAAACACACTGGCAAAATTACGTGTCCGACAAAGCCAGACAGAATTAGTAGTTGTAGCAGCAGCAGCAGCAGAAGCAGAGGAGGAAGGACGAGAGGCGGAGCAAGAGAGCAACTTCGCATTCTCGCCAGGAGCACCACTCGAATTAATTGCCTGACAAATGAGCGCGCTTGTATCATAATAATAATAATTAGAGGACGCGACAGAATTGGCGGTAGCGTCGCGACGTCCATTCGCCTCGTGTCTCGACCTCCCGATGGATTCGCCTGGATACACCTGGACGTGCCAACACACCCAACCCGCGCAAACGTATCTCCATTACACGGAAGGTAAACAAGAAGGAGCGACAATCCCGAAGCAGGAAACTCGAGCGCGTAAAGCAAAGTAAATTAGACCTTCTTGGTGCGGAAGAGGGCGGCGACGGTGATGAGATTCCCAGGAATCCCGATTAGCATAAAGAGGACGCAGCAGCCGGCGGCGAAGTAGAGTATCCAGGGTGGGTAGCCGGCGAAGAGCATCGCCGAGCCAGGATCCTCGAGGACCTCCTCGATCTCGAATTCACTTCCGTTCGCCCCGGAAGCATTGTTGGCCATCCAGTACTCCAGCATCTGCAGAAAATAAATTAAGACCGGAATTCATTGGTCCAGATATTTACCTGGAGCAGCTGTTCGATTTTTTAATTGCAGATCGAAGAAAAAGATAATAAACTTTAATCGCAAGCAAAATATATAGCTTTACTTATACATACAACATATAGATATATATATCTTTGATTTTGACTCTTTTCTTATTTCTTTTGATTTCCTCAATAAGGAGAAAATCGCCTGCGACGGCATCGCTTCGTAAAAGTATGAAACGTTCGCGTACGGAGCTTTGAAATTGCACATAAAATGCAGAGGGTAAGCCGAGCGTCGCGACGCATGTACCTAAAGGGAGGTCGTATATGCAGCGGATAAAATTGCGGCTGACGAATACAGAGGAAAATCCAGAAGGACGTAGGAAGGACTTAAGAGAAAGGTAGGCAGGCAGGCAGACAGGCAGGTACGTAAGTACGGACGCCACGAGGAAGCTGAAACGTTCGATATACGCGAGACGCCCGATACGCCGGGGAAACGCATTCCCGATAACTTTTCTTCCTGTATCATATTTCCTGGACGGCCGAGGATACGTGCTTCGTCTTCGTAAAGTGAGGCTCGAGCAGGTGCATCCCCCCCTCCCCCTCCCTCCCCCTTCGCCTCCGTCTATATATGCATCTCGGATATTGGCATGAGGCTATTTCAATTTCCCACACACGTGCTTGCAGGTTATTGGCGAACGTCTTGCCAGCGTGGAAGAAGACACGCACGCCGTGTATACGTATACTTCGATTTATCGATATCCACAAGTGCCGACAGTAATGCAAAAGATGTCTTCTCCGTGTCCTCTTATTCTTTCGTCCTGGGAAAATTTGCGAATTTACGACCGGGAGACTCGGGGACGCGCCTGACGGACTGGGTGCGCGTTCAAGACTTTACCGACGATTTTGCCAGATCGATCTGCACGATGCATCAATTTTGTTTTCTGTATTACAAAATATAAATTATTCGATTTGAGTTTTTTTTTTCGTTCTCGAGATGTCCCTGCCATCGGGAGTATTGCTGCACGCACAGGGAAATTTCGTCGGCAGTTTTTGGGAAAATCTTCTGGAATTCATGGGAACCCGTAAGGGCTGCCGCCCGTAACCCTTATAAATGGCAATTTAAGTTTTACCCGTTAGCGACATCGATATCGTTTACGTGTCCTGCTGGGAGCTTTAGGATTTACCACCTTTATATATATATAGGTGCACACGCATAAAAGTACTATGACGAGGAAGTCCAAAAATATTTCACGAGGGACTTTACAATACTTCGAATCTTATGGTAAAGCTTAAGAAGGAAAGGGTGCGCTGGCACCCCTTAAATATTTGCCTGTAAACGCATATTTTTCTCGAAGGACCAAAAAAAAATAAAAATCACCACCATGTCCAATAATAAAGTACGCCCACACGGGCAAAAACTCCGAGTCGACGTGCTTCCGCCTAGAGGACCGGAAGTAAGAGGACCGAAATGCAGTTTTCATTTGATATGGGAAATCCCGCGGAGGATTCAACGTATTCGTCCGCGCTTTCCTCGTGGAAGGGGACGATTATACTTTGGAAATGGTCTGACGGGACGATCCAGGCGAAGGGGGGCTAAACGTTCTGCTAGAATATTAGGGAAAAAAAGATAAAGGAGAACGAGAGGTACATTGAATAAATTTGGTAGCTTCGTTTATCCGGTTGGATAACGCGATCGATGAGTTCGCGTGACGAAATCGTGAGAGAAGATAAATTCAAGTGAATGGAGACATAAGAAACAGTAAAAAGTACGTGCAGCCGTTCCCAAAGACATCAAATAAATCCCATTATCCCTTCTACGTTACGGGGACTCGATTGAATTTATAAATTTTTTCGATAAAATTCGTAAAAAGCTCACGAGTCGCGAGATGATTCGAGAAGATAAGGGAGACTAAGAGAAAGAGAAAGAATAAAGATAAGAGAGAGAGAGAGAGATTGCCGGTATTGCGCAATAGCTCTAGTATAGGGACAACTATGTGCAGGGGGGTAGGTAGCTGCGGTGAGGACGGAGGAGACGGGGAGGAGAGGGGTAAGGTAGGGGAAGGGAAAAGGGGGGGCCCCACTCACGGAACCTATTTTTGCTACCGAAAAAATAAACTTTTTCCGCGGAGAGTAAATGTTTAAAAATTTTCAGGCGTATCACTGGTCAAACAAATATACGCGAGAGGGGAAGAGGTCTTATTGGTCTGACGCACACGTGAAGATATGTGTGTTTTCACAAAAAATTATTTTCTCCCCCTCTCCCTCACCCCTCTTAAAAATTCTGCAATTTTCTCACAGCCGCTCCTCATTGACTGTACCCTTAAATACGCACACGCGTCGCCCTTGACAACAGACAACCCAATAAATCCTTTTAAAAAAATAATATCAAGAGATCAGCCTGTCTTCCTCTCTGAAAAAAATCGAGCAGCCTCGGCATTTGTGTAATTTCACCTGAAAAGTTTTCAACGTTTATCCCAGGACTTTGAGTGACAGTAAAAAAGGACGTACCGGAAATAACCCGTACGCACATGCGTGACTGTCTCTCCAAATTACTTGGGTTCAGTTAGGATGACGTAGTAATAAATGGTATCAGGCAAAAGCTTTATGTAATTTACCTTGAGGAGTCTAGAGTCTCGGGTCGAGCAGGCAAATACTCAGCAGCCGTCAGGGCAACACATGGCGAGTCCGCAAGCCCGCGACTTTTAAAGTCTCACTGAGCGCAGTCGAATGCAGTCGGGCTTTGCGCGCCCAGCAGCCCAGCAGCCGCGACCCGCAGGGAATCCGATTCAAAACTTTGAGATTGCCTTCGGAATGTAAACCATCGCGAAACTAAACAGCTGACGTCGTGCTGCGACAACTGGAGTCGCACGGTTGGTAGGATTGATAGACCCTTTTATTACCTTTTAATCATTCGGAGTTTCCCTCTGGTTTTTATGGCTTTGTCTTGTTATAGCTGTTATACGTGCATCGGAGTGAAATTCACGAGAGGAAATTGACCTTTTGAAAATTCACAATTTCCCGCTCTTTTGTTTACAGAGCATTCCTCCGATACGTCAGTGACCAATCACGAGCGATACTTTTGTCTCTCTTGGAAAAAGTCGAAAATTGACCTGGTGAGGACGACGCGATAAGTTTTCAAGGAGCAGAGTTTATTTTCGAAATGCATGGAAGTAGGAACGGGCCGCGCGGAATACGCGTCTACGTGAATGGCCTTAGACTTCCGGTCCTGAGTTATATTCGGAAGAAGATGCTTCCGAGAGTCTCGTCAAATTTTATTAATACTCTTAAAAAGCATCCAATGAGACGCTCTGTCGATTTCTAAGATTAAAACTCATCCTGTCACTCGTCCTCACGTATTACGCTCGATCATCCTTGTAGATGAAGAGGATGAAGATGAAGAAGACATTCTGAAATCTATCCATTCGGTATCGAATTGAATATCCACTTCCTCTCTATCTCTCTCTTGACTTGACTTTGAAGCTGGTCTATCAGCCTACCGCTTATACGGAGTATACGGTGTCTCTTTTCTCCAAAAAATTAGTTAGCGGAATCACGTGGCTCAGAGACCGTGGGATAATAAAGCCGCGAGGCTAACGAGCTGACTTAACGAGGAAACCTCCTTCGACGAGGAGCGCGAGCCGACTAACGCGATTCCACTCCAGACCCAGTGAGTTCCTGGTCCAGCGAGGAACGGGGCGCGCGTGCGCGTCGAGCAATAATCTCGGAGAAAAACAATTTTCGTCGGACGCACGTATGCAATTGTATATACACCGAGATATAGGCATATGGACATACGTGAACGTGTTATGTGTAGACCACACGGAAGCCACGCGTGTAGCGCGGAACCACAGACGATATACACAGGTGCCTACAGAAATACACAGAGATACGCTGAGATAGGCTGAGATACGCTGAGATACGCTGAGATACGCTGAGATACGTATTACAGGAATGTTAGTAGGTGCGAACAAAGTGGGCGAAAAATGAGCACGAGTGATTCGCACAGTTTTCCTTGGACTTTATGGCTGCTTTGATGGAATTACAGGAAAGTTTAATGGAGGACAGAACGTGTAGGATGATCCAGGCGATATTGTTCGTTTTGAATTCTACTCGAGAAATCGTTAATCCATTGATGTACGTACCTATATCTTGTTTGCGAATGATCTTTCTTTCTGGTCCGGTTCGGTACTGTTTACTGCTGGTTACACTGTATCGTTTGAATTGCATAAAGTCATTGGAAAATTCTCTTTAGGAATTGCTGCAAAACGTTAAGAGACGCTTAGGAGGTTTTTGTTTAACAATGAGATTTCGTGACTGGGAGGCTATTTAGAATTTTGAGTTTACTAAACCGTGGCCAGGAACTGAGGAGAATTATTATTACCAGTGTCACGTGACGTTTAGGTAGTTTCTCGTTGTTACGTATGTACCATATATGTAGACATTTAATGGTTCCGTAGGACCCTCGTTAAATTATGTATATTTCATGACTCTTTATCTCGTGCAAGTATTAACAAGCTCGTCAGCCTTGCGATAGATGGTGACACTCGCCGACGTCTGCCGGGCAGCCTAGCGCGTGGAGTTGACATTAGTCTTCTTTGTTTTCCTTTGTGTCAGACGGCAAAGTATATTCAGTGGCCGAGCCGGTAACGGCCGTACCGGCAGAAATACCAGTGCGGCGTTCGAAGGCTGACAAACTTTTCTCTGGAAAGAGTGAAAAAAGTGGAAAAAGAAGGACGAGAAAAGGGAGAAAGGAAACGAGCGATTCTCGGTCAGTAACGAAAGAAAGTTATCCGCGGCTTGGTAACGAAATAGTCGCATTAAGGGATCCGCGGGATTCAGCCTTTTTGCTCGGGGTAAAGGGTTGATTAAACGGACAT
>JARPRH010000409.1:4045049-4055626 GCA_031763665.1 Calameuta haemorrhoidalis | reverse complement strand
TCGAGGTTAATGCTCTGCAGTTTAACCCTAGTTTACCAAATCCAGCACCCCCATAGGCCGGCATGCTGTCTTTGCTCATCATCGGAGCGCATCTAGGATCAAGATGCAACCATGAGGGCTCATCTCAATTTATTAGAATCTATAAATTTCACATAAATTATGTATACAGCAATATACATCTAACAAGCATATATCATTATCAGTTTAAGTACATGCATTTCAGATATTCATCTTTTGTCAACGTTCATACATTTTCCAGTAGTCATAACATGTTTATATACGGTGTACTAAACTTTCTGTGGGCGAAGATCAGAAACAGTCCTAACGTTCTATCAAAGTAGTAAAATCTGATCTGTAAGAAAAGAGACGCCAATCGCAGTAGAAAACATTTAGAGTGTTTGTTCAAAAAATTCTTCAGAAATTTTCACAAGGGATGATATTCTTTATTAAAGTTACTTCGAACGAACCTTATCTCTGATCAGTCTTATTCGCTAGATTATTCATGAGGCGAAGATCGAGTGGATCGAATCGCGTAAACATACGACAAATACGACACGAGGCCAACTCGATAGAATTCGATGAGTAAGCTCGTGCGAGAATAAATGAGGCACAATACGTTTCGATTTCCTTGGAGGAGAGGAGAGGAGAGACAAAGAGGAAAGGAGGGAGGGGAGTATCGCGGACCGCAGCCATCCTGTGGAAATTATCAGAAGGTTACTTATCTAATAGTATTACTGTTTTGTTTCAGCTAGCTGCCTTTCTTCGCGAGCAAAGAACAATCCGGATGCGCGCGTCCATCTCGAAATTAGTTTTGCCAACTAATCGAAGACGTCAGTGAGAAACCAAGCAGGATGGAGAATAACGTGGCGTTTTGGATAACCGATGTTACGGAAACTGCCAAATACAATACGATAATCGACAACAATATGTCGAGGCAAGTTTTCCTTAATTAGAGATATTAAATTTGTGTGCGACAACCAGTCCTATTCTTCTTCTATTTATTAGCTGCGATTTCTTCCTTCGTTACTTCAGCATCGACCCTATAACCTATGAACTCTTATACCTAATTTTTGTATCCTTTTCAGGTTTCCAAAGCCTTTGAGATCATTCGCCGCTGTCGTTGCTATACTGATCATGATCGTCGGCCTCGTTGGAAATCTGATGACGATTGTGGCGCTCATCAAGTACCCCAAAGTACGAAACGTCGCCGCTGCTTTTATCATTAGGTACTTTTGAAGACTGAGAGCTCAACTTTTTAGATGATTTTAGTATTTTCTTTTTTTTTTATCGAGGTCTCTTCGGAGAGTGATAAGAACACTTGGCTGACGCTTGTCAAGATATTTGTACTTGAGGTAGATAATACCGTGTTAGGACCCCTCGTTATCCTTTTCTCTTAGCTTGGTTGTATCGATTAAATCTTATCGGATTATTTTATTAATTAATCTCGTCGCTCCTTGTAATTTATTTTATCAGGTTCGTCCTTGCGGGATTTTGAAAAATAAGGATGTTTAGATATTCGGCTGGGAACAGTCTAGAGTCCGGTGTCCTGATGACCCGATCATCGTCCTCGAATAGGGAAGAATATTATTCCGGAAGTGGTGGGAGTCCTTTTTCCTGAGCTAAACATGGCAGCGGAAGGAACATCGAAAGTTTGGTGCTTGGAAATCGGGTCACACGTTACCAACTCGTTAAAGTGTCGTGCGTTTTAGATCCATGCGGGATATAAGGGAAGTCGAGAATCCCAAAGAGTCGGCGACCGAGGTAATCATAATGGGAGCAGAGCAGTTGCCTAAAAGGAGAAATGGAAAAAGTTTGACATTCCGGAAACATCGATGCGCCTACCTGAATTTATTGGAATTTCGAAATAGAATTATTCGGAATACGATTTTTTGCGATTGACTAACTTTTAATACGTTTTCGATGCAGCTTACTGTAAAAAGATTTTTATATATAACCGTGGAAAAAATTCATTTTCTACGGTCTCAACGTGTTTCCTTCTTCCATGCGAATTGCAAAACGTCGCGACGCTTTTTAAGAGGATTTAAGCGAAAGTCCTTGGCCTGACTTTGTCCCTCCTCAGTTTTAGTTTATTTTTTTCAAACTCTGAACTCGCACGTGGTTCTCGTTTAATTTACCGTTTAGGAATATTTTCCTACGTCCCATTAACTCGGCTGGAATTAACTTATGGCCTTGGGAAACTTTTGCACGTGCTTTTTTTCGAAATCGATGGATTTTATCTCTCGACCTATGACTCTCTGTCTTTGCTGTTTTTCTGGATTACGTCTCGTGGCGAAACCCTCGTCCTCTGTAATTCCTAGAGAGCAAATCGATCCAGGCCTTCCGGTTGGTCCAGACTCTTTTCTCTAGAGTAAAGCTCTGAATATCGCATCACGCCCCAATCAGATATTCGCACATCCGGTTTGAGACACGTAGCGTGACGTATCACCAGGATACGTCGTACTCGTAGGTTCCCATAGGTTTGAAAAAAATCCCGGAATTTAAATGAAATTTGAATTTGACTCGTTAATAGTCTCTGCGTGGCTGACTTCATCTTCTGTCTGCTGGTCTTGCCGTTTGATTCTATACGCTTCATCGACGCCAGCTGGGCCGACGTCAGGTTCCTCTGCATGCTGGTGCCGTTCCTGAGGTATGGAAATGTCGGCGTGAGTCTCCTGTCCGTTGCTGCCATCACTGTCAATAGGTACGATTATTCGATCTTAAGGCTATCGGAGAGGAAATCGTTTTATATAGAGATTTGAAATATCATTTTTATCTTGTAATTCAGATACATCATGATAGCCCATCACGGAATCTACAGCAGGGTCTACAAGAAGCACTGGATTGCCCTGATGATTCTCTTTTGTTGGGTCTTTTCATACGGGATGCAGGTTCCGACGCTCCTAGGCGTCTGGGGTAAGTGCAGTTCAGAAGGTTCAACCTTTTCTTCGTTCCCCTTGGAATCCTAAAATAAACAGAATCGAAACATTATTCTCTCCAGGTAGATTCGACTACGACGTAAACCTGGAGACCTGCTCCATAGTGAAGGACGCCCATGGTCACAGTCCCAAGACTTTCCTCTTCGTCATGGGTTTCCTGATACCCTGCATAGTAATCGTGGGTTGTTACGCCAAAATATTCTGGGTAGTTCACAGGTACTGGAAAAAAGATGATTTTCTCTAGCTGTTAAAATCTCATGAAAGGAAGAAAAATAAAAGAATCTCCTAAATAAAATTGCGCAATGTCAGACTCGCCAACCATCAACGTGCTTCGGATTTTTCTCGCAGCAAGGGATGACCCTGATGCCAACATTGCCAGAATATATTTCTGATGCCATTTCAATTAGTGCCACCCTGAGGCGTCGCCCTTCTCATACCACTCTTCCTCCCCTAACCCAAAGCTGCGTAAAGGATCGACGAATTCGGAAGGACCTCCTTCCCTTTCTTTTCCAAGACTTCCTCCACTGAATTCCCCAAATTTGGCTTTTCCAGCTCGGAGTCGAGAATGCGGAAACACGCTGGTCCATCCATAAAGTCCCCGCACACCCCGGGGCGAGATACGCGCGAGATAAAGCAGCGCAGAAGCGAATGGCGAATCACGAAGATGGTCCTGGCTATATTTTTGAGTTTCGTCGCATGCTACCTTCCAATTACAATTGCAAAGGTCGCTGACGCGGAAGTCAAGCATCCTGGTATGTTAATTAGAAGTAATCTAAATATCAAAAGAGAAATAAATTACATTCGCGACAATGACTAATGCGGCCACCTTATAAAAAGTGAAAAGTCTCGAGCTGCATATCCATAGGATACGAGTAAAGGACGCAACCCTCTGCACATTAATAATCTATTGAAATTTCAGAATTCCACGTCCTGGGCTACCTTCTTCTCTATTTCGCGTCCTGCGTCAATCCCATAATATACGTGATAATGAACAAGCAGTACAGGCAGGCATATGCCGGCGTGATAAGCTGCTCGCGAATAAGGGCTTCCCTGACCCCGCACGGAAGTAGCGCCCCAGCGCAGAATAACTTCGGCCAAGGTAACAACCACCACATCGTTACGGTCACCAAACTCTGACCTAAACGAAGCGCGGCTATTACATATTTTTCGTAAGTGAAAAGGGCACTCATGGTTTCTAAGATTGGGCCTTGGCATGAAAACTACCATGGAAGTACTACTACCATAGCGCGCAGGAAGTTATACCACCTAACACAAATAACGCAACCAAATACAAAAACATTTATTATCAATTACAAAAGTTATTTACTGCTTCGTTATCGTGTCTTATCGCTCTTGCAAACTTTGTCTCTGGATAATCCAGTCATTTTTTACCATTGCAAATTTTACATTTGATTATCCACCCACATTCTGGATACACTGTATACTTGTTTCTCTATTTTTATTTTTCACTTTATTTCATCCCACTAATTTTTCTTTCTTACTCTTACACGATCTTCTCTCTCTTTCATTTTACTACCTACGTGTAGTTTTACTTGTCTCGTGTTTGCACTTGGGAACACATGATATTCGCGATACCGTTCTTATCCAGCTGGATCATTTTATTTATTCGTCGAATTGCGTCCATGAACTGTCTTCTTCCTTTTCTTCATGTAACATATTTCTTCCAGGAGTTGCCGAAGCGAGTTAAATGTCACACTGCACACTTCTCTATTAACGCGGACAGGAACGGGGTAGCATGTAAAAAAAAACCTGGTGAATAAGCTAGGTACTAATTCTCTATATAATTAAGAAAAATACGTTAATGACATTAAGTATAGGCTGTAAAGTGCGATTAATTACCTGTACATAGTAATGTTCCTAGTCGAATCTTCCGACTCGTCTCGAATGTTATTAACATGTTGAATTCTTGCAACGCTTCGGTTTCGTATTAACTCAGAGATAAGGACTCTTTGTCAGAGCAACTCGCGAATCTGTGTGCTAACGTAACATCTTGCCGAGCTCTAACGTAATAAGGCCGACCTGCACGGGCGCGTACAATAACAAAGCGGCTACCTCGGCTGAATTCCCGTGCGTGCTTTGAATATTCACTTTGAATCGGGTCGCACACATGGAAATAACGCCACCGCTGTTGAACGCCTCCATAACATAGAATTCCGATTCAATTTTGAATTCCGCAGGAAAACTTTTTGATACGAGTCCGTAATATCTTCAGATTTTCTATCTGTAGGTATGACTTTATTTTGCGTCTGCTTTTCTTCTGTTTTCTTCAATTACTTCTTCGCCTTTCCATCATTTTTTCAGTATATGCTTTTTATTTTTTTCTTCTTTTACTTTCATTCATTTGACTAATACCGGGATATTATGGTGCATTACTTATGTGTTAACTGCTATGGCACTTTTTTTTCGTGGTATATTATTTATTTTTGAAATTACACCGAAAGGGTTACTTTCGAGCGATTTTTAATTTGGGTTTTGAATTAAAACGTTTTCCTCGCTCTTTCAGATCAATCGAAGGACAACTATAGTAAGACTATGGTGTCGACTGTGTCCATTGCCATGAATCCTGTGAGAAATTCCCAGCTCGACGTAGTTATCTGAACCGGAAGGATGATAGGATCAGGAGATAAAGTGGGAAATTGAAAGGACTGCTCAAAGAATCCAAAAAAAAAGACGGAAGAAGCAAGGAAAGAGAAAAGGGTTGGATCAACAGTAACGTGGAAAACGCATCTCTTTTCTTTTCTTTATCTTCTCCAAAGCAACGTGCTACGTCTACGTTAATTTTTTTAAGTTTTAGACTAAGTTTATTTATTATTTTACCGTGTCGAAGCCGACCGAGCCTCCAGACCTGTGATTACGTTACAACTGTATATTTTGTTAATGAGTTTCCAAGACGAGTTCCAAGTACAATGGTGGCAGAAGGAGGAGAAGGGAGAGGAAGAGGAAGATGAGGAGGAGCCATGCGATAAGAACGAGACGGTCGTTCAGCCGTTAAGCAAATACATGAATCCACGATGATTTCTCAGCGAGTAATGATTATCAGTCGAGAAAACAGGCAGCCAATATTTAGCTTTGCGTTCGCGGAAAGTTTCCCCGTCTTATCGTGCCAATGTGTTTTATTGGCTTGACATCCGGAATTGCCGCCGCTGATATTAAATCGACGGGACGCGTCTGCAATTGACGTGCAGATTTCTTGTTCGTCTCTGCAGAGAATCTGACGTTAAGAAACGAGACCCCGACGTGCATGGTCCTCGAGTCGATTCGTCGCTGAGACGGCAGAGCTGATCATTGTCGAGGGTTTATCGAGAAGGTGTATATTTTATTTATAGACAGAGAACGACGACCAAAGAAAGAAGATTCAAAGCGTGTAAATAAAACTGCGACGCAGTAAGACTTTATTATCTTGTAACAAGTATTACGTATATGTACAATGGACAAAAGAGACGTATACAGAAATATATAATATACATATCCGTATAAAGACGTGAAATAATACTTAGATTAAAAATATACAATTTCCGTTAATATAATTGCACACAAATTATCATATTTTAGAACACCTCACGTCTCCCAGAATAATTGACTTTTACTGTAATCTCGGACATCGAAAATGGCACCAAGTGTATCGTTATGCGAGTAGCTGGATACTCGAGCCATTTTAAAGGAACTTCTCTATGTGTTTTATCCTAACGACATAATGGCTCGTAGTAGCCAGTGATGATAATAATAATAAATACTAGGATGGAAGAGGAACGAAACAACCTGTAGCTACATTGGCCAGTAATTTCGAATGCATCGATATGGATGATATGGATGATATGGATGATATGTGTGATGTTTACGTTGAGCTTTCGACATAAAGTCTGTATATCCGTGTACATTAATCAGCTTTAACGTCACCCGAACGAGGATCTCGTAATTTCCATCAGGATTTACAGCAGCCGTGTTTCTCCTGCTGAAGAGGAGTGTCGCGTAATTTAATGGAGTCCCGTATCTCGTCCTCTATTTTGGCCTTGATCACGCTGTCCACCAGGAAGCGCATAGCTTCGTCTGGAGCATGAAAATGAGAAAGGAGGTCAAAATGTAAATTTAATGAAAAAAATGAATTCCAAAGGTGAAAATTAATTTTCTACCGACCGATGTTGACGTTTTCCTTGGCCGAAGTGATGAACCAGGCGCCGATCTCGTTTTCCTTGCAGAATTTAAGTATTTGCTCGGTTGGTATCGCCACGTGCGATATGTCGCCCTTATTTGCCAGAAGAACAATGGGTATGCTGGAGCCATCGGGTAACGTGACCTTCTCCCTGAGGTCGCTCAGCCATTTCTTTACCGACTGGAAGGTCGCGACTCGCGATATATCGAAAACCAGGGCAGCACCGACACTGGAAATTCATAGATAAACATTGTCCTAGGATGACACTGAGGGACGTCGCCAAATAATATTGACTAATAGAATAAGACGATTAAACGAGAAAATTGTTAATTTTAATAATGGAGCAGATAAAGAGACACGATGTTAGTCACTTGCACGTACAAAGAAGATAGAAAGAGAAAGAAAGAAGTAAAGTTATCTATGTGTATATCGTATCGAATCTACGTTAGAAAGAAAGCATGCGAGTCAATATAAAAGAGAAATAGATGTTAAAGCAATATTTACGCATATTTATAGTAAACCCTGGTCATGTAACCGAATCTCTCGTGTCCCGCAATGTCCCTAAAAAAATAAGGCCCACTTGTAGTGACGTAATGTAGTCTTTGCAGTACGAAAAAAAAAAAAAACGGATACCGTCAGGGCAGAACGAAGAGAATTTTAAACACGAGAATCGATGAATTACTTGGTGCACGATAAATATTATTGGACGGTAGGATAAATTACGTATCGGGACTCGGAACGTTCTGCCCTGCGGGATCCCAGCGTAGAGATTGATAAGCCGGCAGTACCATAATTGCAAGTTTATTTTAGTGTGGGGATCCCAATCGAGCGTTTTTATCGCAAAATCTGCACCTATGGTAATCTTGTAATTCGAGGAGAACTTCCCTGGAAAAAAGTTTGGTTGGTCGTGCTGAAAGACCCTTTTGTTGTTGTTGTACTTTACGTTGCTTGTATTAGTATATGTGCCAGTTTTATCGTCGCTCATTCAAAATCTATCAAAGTCAAAGTCGTATCTGTGCGATGATAAGACTCGAGGAACGAGAGAGACGCGGCCGTTAAGCTTCTTTGTCGCGGGAAATTGCTTTTATATAAGAGGATAACGATCCAGCGACAGAGGATCAATTGCAACGGTCGCTGACGTTGCTGTTGTCTAGGAGTTGGTCGTCACGGTGCTTGGAAAGGATTAATTTAAGCGTCTTACACAGGGTGACGCTTGGTTCTTACGAGCGGTGCGTCGGAGGGAGACGATTTTGTAAACAAAAAAAATAAAGGTCAGGAGAAACAGAAAGATTATCGTGGTGAGAAAATAGATAAAACAAAGCCACGAGACATTCGATTTGCGTAAAGAGTTAATGGATAAATCGCGTGAAACAGGCCAAATACATAATTAAGAGGTCTAAAGGGCTGAGAAAAACAAGTCTGCATTAAAAAAAAAATGATAAGTGAGATAACGACTATACAGGAAATGAATGAAAAATATAAATAAAAAAAATAAGAGGCACATATCGTTATTAACTTACCCTCTGTGTATCTGCGAACGATGGCCGTTTTACCTGAAAATAAATAACGGCAGGTTTATAGATAACGAGTGTCTGTCCTGTTTGTCTCTACGAATTTTTCTACAGATGAGCAAATCAAGATGATAGTCTTTTACTTTTTCTTTCGATTCAGGGACAACGAATACGATGTGGCTTCAAAAATGCGCTGGGGTGTGCAAGATCTTTAAACTGTATGTGGCGACCAGGGACGCTTGTTTATCTTTGACGTTTAAGATCCGTTCTTACCGACGCCGTAGTCGCCGATTATCAGGAACTTGAAGAGGAGTTCCTTGTGGCTGGAATTCGATAGGACCACGTCCGAGTCTCTTCTTGGTTTACGGAAGCTCATTTTTCCGTATAAATTTCTCTCTTTTCGTTTCTCTCTATCGATTTATGACTATCGGCACTGACAAATCTCGCGGTTTGAGGTTAGAAATCCGTGCACGCTACACTTGGCTACTCTCGGTACGATCAATTTCACTCCGAGCCAATTGATAAGCCTCTCTTCTCCTACTATCGGCTTACATAAGCCAGCGAGTCACGGCTGGAATCTATTGCGGACACATTGTACAAGGTTCAAGCCCAAACTGGCACGATTTACCGATATCTCGAATTTCATAAGAGTAAAAATCATGACTTTCATCGACGCTTTCTGCGCCAGGGTCAATTTGACAGTTTTGATTAGGCCGATAGGCTAATTAAAGTTTCAATAAAGCCAGGAAAGCAGGGACAAAACTTTGTCTGACCTTAATGAAGAGAGAATTTATCGAGGAGAATGCCATCTATTGACGATCGACGGAACTAATTGCCTATTACAATCAATAACGGATGAATTCTGCAATTGATCGATGCAAGAGTGACGATCGATTATTGGGAGTTCAGGTTGAGATGAGCAAATCGACCATGAGGAAATATCAATCCGATTTTATTCCATTTATTCACAAATTAATCGTACTTAAGGATACCATCGATTAAATACGATAATAATGCGCACGCTGTGGTCCGATACTCGATCTTCTGATTTTCCTTATTAAAAATTAATACGGCACATCGTACGGCTGCTTACAGCTTGAACGTACCTGTAAAACAGCCTTTGTAATATCATTGGCATAAGGTAGTAAATAGTACATAGTACGCTCGCTCTCTCTCTCTCTCTTCTTAAAAATAAATATTTTCAATCCTTCGTGTATCGCTCTACAAATTTATCTCTTGACAATCGTACTGGTTATCTTGATATACATAAAACTGAACAACCAAATGGTAGTTTGTCTTTTCGTGATTAATTTATGATTCAAAACGAAGCACTTTATTATCTACTCTTAGAGTTAACGAGAGACTTAAAGTGTAGCAAGGCAGAGAGCTTGTAACACCCTGTAACAGTATAGGGTGATTGGCCAATTTCGCGCATTATTAAGACAATGCAATGGTTTTTTATAGAGAGCACAAGAACTTTCTCAATTTCACTTTTCATATCCGTTAAATCATTACACGTATTTGCGCGATTCACAATAATCCTTTCGTCAAGCTTATCTCATATACATAAATACATATATATTTATTTTAATTTACAGGGTAGAATACAGGAATACCCCAGACCCTGTACATGGGTATGTACAGCGAAATACCAAGAAAACAGTTATACTTTCGCACAATCACGAACCCTGGAAAATTCAGCAGCTTCACTGGTATTCACCGTTATCGGATCATCTCTCTCTTTCTCTTTTTCTTTTTCTGTCTCTTGTAAAAATAATATTGGCATCGGGTGAGATTCTTTAATTTCATTATTCAGTTCTAACCGTCACACACAATCTACTTGCTGCGCATATTTCTTTGATGTTGGCCGCATAAAGAAGCCAATTACGCTTTGATCCACTGTTCGACGTAATCCAGAGCACCGTGAAGTATCTTCTTCTCGGACACCCTGAGCTGAAC
>JARPRH010000409.1:4000560-4013419 GCA_031763665.1 Calameuta haemorrhoidalis | reverse complement strand
AGCACTGGTCTCGTAAACCAGGGGTCGTGAGTTCAAACCTCACAGGAGGCAAATAATTTTTTAATCCCGCGATCGAACCATTTGCCCAATAACAGCATCCCTACTTAAAATCATATAATAATTATCTCCAAGATCCAAAGTTCGATTGGCATTCGTAATTTTTCCAATTAATTACTCTAGCTCTTGTAAACTTACATAAACTAGAACTTTAATATCCAAACTAAACTTTAATATCCAATTGAAAATTTGCTCAAGTTCAAATTTTAAAATTGGTCGTAATATAAAAACGGAAGAAAGTAAGATGACACGAGTGGAGCAGGTCCCAAGGATTCGTAATGGACCACGCAAGTAGCAGCATCAGCAGCATCTGAGATGTCTTTACGAACGCGATGACTGCACCGTCCTCAATAAAATCTCTATTTGGTATTGGAACGTGTCAGCAGGACACCTTTGGATGATCCTTCTGCCAGGTGCGCAGCCTCGGGAGAAGCTGCAGAGATCGGATTGTTTGGAGACGCCTCGTTATTGCATCGAACGAGAAGATAATAACAGGTTTTGCCAACTGGGAAGATGCGCGTAAGGAAAGAAGAAGAATAAGGAGAAAAATAAATGCCGACAAACAAAACGCGCTCACGGACGATCGGACTGGGGTAGAAACGGAGTCTCGCAGTTTTCCATCGATCCGGACCACACGGAGATTCTAACCATATTCGGAGGACGTCGTGACCCCCCACCCTCGTTCCACACACGTCGGGACTTTATTCCGCAATGAAATTCGTACGGGCAAACGGCAGACATTTTATATAATAATAACAGTCGCTGTAATTTTCAACCTGACATTTTGTACAGTGAGTTTGTATTTTTTTAATTTTTTTTCTTTCTATGGGATTCCTGGGCCACCCTGTGCGAAGTGCCTACCAATTAAAAGGAGTTCTCATCTCTTCCATAATGTAAAACAAAGCCATTCGGAATTCAAGCAACGTCCCGTCGAGTCTGCAAATGCTTCCCACGTAGTAAGGAGAGCCGATCTCCTCCTCCTTCTCCTCCTTCTCCTCCTTCTCCTCCTTCTCCTCCTCCTCTCGGTATTCAAGAGTCGACGCTGTGAGCTGTACGGTTTCCGTAAGATATCTGAAAACTCGAAAGAACCCGGTGGGGGCTTCGGGGTTACGTTATGTGCGCAGAAAGACAGGGAGGAGGAGGAGAGTGAAATAAATGAAAGGAGGAACGGAGGGATCGAAGGACGAATAAAGGAACCAGGCGGAATAGGAATAATGCCGAGAGGTCGTCGTTTTTTCGAAAGATTTTCACCGCGAACCAAGGTGTGTATCATGAATTACAATTGGATCCCATATCGTTCTCTAAACAGATTCCAGCCGGTTCCGGTATCCTCTTGCGACTTTTCTACGTGCAGCCAGCCAGGGGCTGACGGAGGCGACGGAGGCGACGGAGGTGATGGAGAAAGGGGAGGAAAGGGAGAGCGTGAGAGTAACGACCAGGACTGAGCGAAAAAAAAGAAAAGAAATGTACAAGAGAACAAAGCAAGAGTCATTAAGTCATTAAATTACTCATGAACGTTCTCGGACCACCAAGCAGGATCTTCCGGAACTCCTACAGCAGGGTGGCGATCACGACTGAATAATTTAAGGAACGTGTCCAAAGGAAAGATTGTCCACGTTGTGCCTCTTGGCTGTTGTATCTGCGACGTTAGAGGTTAGTGGACGTAGAGAGTCAGAGATGGAACAAGGAACGAGGAACTGGGAACTGGAAACTAGGTAAAATAAAGGAGAGAGCGCTGACCACCTAAGGATATTCCTTTGAAAATCTCGAATTCCTCGCAAGTCCGAAACGTCCTGCCTTAATGCAGGGAAGCATAACGAGGGACGGGGTAGCAGCGCTAGAAGCCGTGACCAGCATACGGGCGACCTCGATGTGACGTGTATTCGGGATCCTGGACCGTATTCACGGCACACGCTGGTCCCTAGTATTCCGTGGCGTCCTCGAGCATGTTCAGGCGTGCTCAGGCGTGCTCAGGCGTGCTCAGGCGTGCTCAGGCGTGCTCAGGGCACCATCGGAACTACGGGATACGTGAGGAGCATCCACACGGCTTTACTTTCGAGAAAGCTCTTTCTCCTGGTCAGAGCCACCTTGTATTCCGGGATCCTAACCAGCCGCCTATCTCGACGTTTCTACTCCTTTCTAGCCAATTTCAAAATTATCAAGCATTCTAATCGAGTCTTCCCTTTTCTTTTTTTTTTCTCCGTAATGACAATTTCTCTATCTCCGTCCTATCGATTGAGTCTGTCGTGGCTTCTTGCATCCATAAACGTTATCTACGTTAGCGACGATAAGCCTTATCAGCCTGTAAATAACAAAGTTATCAGAATCTTCACTGACACGCGGACGTAGCGTGACTTTTCTTCTTATTTCCTTTACGGTATCGACCAACCGATTCTCTTTATATCGACTCAAGTGTTACCTTCGTGCTCCGCATGTCTCACTCTTACTGTGTACACAGTTGCCCGATCAGTTACTTAAAAAAAAAAATATTGAGAACCACTGTCCTCGGTAATGGCAGCACCTAGCAGCGAGGTGCTGCCAACGACGATGGGCGAGGTTGGTAACATTGCTGGAGGAATACATGAAAATGGAAAAAAAAAACATTGTAAAAGTATCGTTGGTACGTGAGATCCGAGACGAAGAAGGAAATCCTCCTCCTCCTTCTCCTAGTTCCCGATACTCGGACCTTCAGAACTCTTGGTAAATTGCTTGAGAACCACGATCGACGAAGGAACTCCCAAGAAGATGGCCGCACGCGAAAACCACCATGTACCTACGTAGACACGGTCCCCGTGGATGCTTCCGGAACTCCCAGTGGATGCTGCTCCGTGGATACTTTTAACATATAGGATACAGAATGATCTACCTCTATTTATTTATACTATAGTTGTGCGGATCGACAAAACATTTGTAAACATTAATCGTCAGCAGCCATTATACCTCTTGCTCCGGCTCGTCCTTCGGCTCGTTAGGAAATTCCTTCCGTGGCTCCTTGGAAAAGGGCCCAATTTGTCTCCTGATCCAGATCAGCCCGAGGAGCAACTACCATTAGGCCCTACCAGGAGAAACGGACTCATTGACAAAGAGGAGGAGAGTCTGGGACCAAAACAGGAAACAGCTGCGATTCCCCACCGATAACATTTCTACCAGGAGTGATTCTAGGATCCCATCTAATCGGACCATAATCCAAACTCCCAGCTGCTGTTTACCACCGAGGCATTAGGCGCTTATAAGGGACCAGACTGCCTTCGCTTCCTTCGGAAATTTCTACGCGCCGCACGAGACTCCTGCGTTTTATGCGCAAATATTCGAGGACCAATCGTCGCCCGTTGATTTCACTGGTTCCGTTCACCTGCCTGCGTTGGTGGCTTCGGCCAAGAAAAATAAAAAATGCGCGACTGCCGATTTTGCGAAACGGACGTACGTGCGATAGGATGCACGTGCACGTAGAATCTATGCGTGTTCGCTGCTCATGTATGATGGACTCTACGCGCAACGATGCGAGAATCGCGACGTAGTAAAAGATACCGTGCACGCTTCACGTTTTCGTTATCGTATTCTTACACGTGACTGTTTATACATATGTACAGAGAGACATGGAAAGTCGCGCATTATAACGGACAACAGAGACAGGAAAAGGAAGAATCACTTTCGATTTCTACCGCATTGAAAAATTATTTAAACTCAAAGAAGTCAGTTACGACACAGAGTCATAGAAAATGTTGCACCGTAAAAAAAATAAGAAAACAAAATTTAAGTACGCTGTGCAAACCGGAAGTTACGTATTTTCCACGAATTTGTATATCAACTATACGTGGTCGTAAGAATTTCCTCGAACCGAAATCACTCGGTGTTACGATATAAAATAACGGAATTGCGAGCCTCTCGAAAAGTATTTCTGGCTGTTATAAAGTGGCCATTTTATTTCCACGCCAACGTGTAGAGAATATAAAATGCCCAAAGTATTTGGTATGCATTATTACATAGCGTGATATTCTCCTGTGAGCGTAAGAAACGTAAGAGACGTAAGAGACGTAAGAAACGTAGACCCGAGGTATGTATTCCGCGGCGGCACGCGGCCCGAGTTAGTCATCGCTGCTAACCCACATTTTATGATAGACCGTTTATAACGCTTTCTTGAGTGAAGGCGCCCATCTGTTGTGGCACCTGACTGCTCGATTCACCTGCCACAGGTACACACGAGACTTGGCGTCAGGTGTTCCTGGTTGGTTGGTCGGTCGGCTGGTCGACTGGTCGACTGGCCAGTATAGCCTAACGGCGAGGGGTTGCTTCGAAACAAAGAAAAGTGAAATTCGAGATAGCAGGTACCAGGCTCGAAGCTATCCTATATCATCCTATAGCAAAGTGCCGGAGTAACTATAAAACAACACGTGCCGATGACGTAGCCAAGACTAATGATAGGAAAAGGTGCGCGCGCAGTACAAGTGACAGTTAGGGATAGTCATAATAATAGTCCTGAAGCAAAGTATGACGTTCGACGGCGTAACAAGAAAATAAAATATCTAAAGAGTCATTGATACGCGCGCCTACGTTATTCAAGAGAGGAGGATCGATAAATGGCTATAAAACACGCGAAGCCTTGAGAATCGCAAAGGAGCTGATGCGAGCCGAACGAGGCTTAAAGTCGTCATCGGATATTTGATGCCAGGATGTCTGCGAAACGTAGAAAAGATGAAACCGTCGATTATCGCACACAGGGTGACGACGGAGTCATCGTCTTCGGCCGCGCGACGTTCTTTTTTTTATTTTCTTTCTTTCTTTTATTATTCCCACGCGACGCGCGTCGCCATGGCAACGGTTGCTGTATCATCAAACTTTTGTACCACGTGACTCGAGTGCGCGTCATGAGAATCGCCCGGACGACAGGTCGCCTCCGTGTTATGCAAGACGCTGACGTGGCGGAGGTGCTCGACGTTCGAGCAACGTGCCCTGGCGCGACGAAAGTTCATTGACGAAGAGCATCGATTATCAGGAACGCGTCTTCCTCCTTTCTGCTGGCTGTAAATTTCCATACTCTTATCGGCCACGTGGACGCTTTAATCAGCCGGCTCAAAGTGTATCGGTTTCTCCTCGTATTTTCTGTCTGCCTCCTCCTCGTACGTAGTCTTTGTGTTCCTAAGTGACGATTTCTGCAAACGGCGCCGACCGAAAGGATAAACACGAGCGTTATAGTGATTTAACGAGAGAACCGCGACACGTCGCTGGGTCTTAGTCGAGCGATAAAATCCCCAAGGTTAATGCCAGTACACATTGCGAAATTTCACGATCCGATGTTTGACTGTACACGAAGCATAAACAAAGCGTTTCCAAGATACGATTAATACTCGTTTCGATCGCGATGCTCGTCCCCGAGCCAGGCATTCACCTATCAGGAAATACGTTCGTCCTCTTGTACTGTATTTTTGCGTTACGACATAGGAGCTATACTTTGCGATCGTTTAAGGAAACAAAAGCATAGAGTCACCCCGCCGGGGATAGTTTACAGTGAATTGATGCGTGAGGGCAGTTAATCCAGGCTCCAGGAAAATTGCGTGTTCGGTCCTGGACGCACGCGACGTAACGCACGCGAGACACGCGATATCGCGTTTCCTAACTTTCGTACGTTTCGTACGTTTTTGCCCTACCCAATGTGTATAACCTGGCTATCACGCGATCTCACCATTACCTGGTGCAATATGCAACGGGCGACGAGTCCCGAAGTCGCCCGGAGTCGCCCGAAGTCGAGCACCGCGCGCGGAGGATCCTCCGGGCGATGCCATTTAGGAAAAGGCCCAAGGAGCTCGATGCGCTCATCCCCTTAGAATCTCCATACGTCGTCATCCTCGAGGGGGTATACCGCTGGACGCACCAGGATCTCATTCTGGGATCTAGAGGAGGCAGGCGGACGTCCTGGTAATTTGCAAACGTAGTCACGGCCGCGTGACGACCGGCTGCGAGGATCAGGAGGACGAGCGGGAGCTCGAGGAAACCTCAGGCTCTTCCTCCGGAGCAGCTGCGCCTGGGATGAGATCGCCCTGCTAACTGTGCTAACTTGTGCTCTTCTGAATATCTGGCTAATTTATCTTGTGTGGAATGTGGAATATTGACTGCAAAGGTTGAAAACTCCTGCTGGAAGAAAATAGAGCGACGAGGAGCTTCGAGTCGGCGAAGCTAACGGGGGAGGGTTTAATGCGCAGTGTGCATGGCTGGAACTCGGCGTGATATTGACCGAGGTGCAAGACTGTGGCGTGGCGGGGCTGGCTTGGGGTTCACCCGGAGACGATATTCTGCTCCAAGGAGAGAGACAGAGAGAGAGGGGGCGGGAGAGAGAGGAGCAGGCGAGGATTTCGCGCACTCGGGCAGCATCATCCGCTACGGAAGAGAATTCCATTGCACGTGGTTATAAGCTCCACTCATCTCCGCGTTCCAGAGGAAGAGTTTCCGAGTCCAGACGAAGGGAAATAACCAATCAGGAGGCTTCCCTCGCGCACGACTCGGTCCAATCAGCCAAATTCTCCATGCATAATAGAAATGCTGACTGTAGGTGGTCACTCCGTGCGTTCCTGGTGCCGCTGGCCCGCATGTTCTCCTCTGTGTGGTCTCGTGCTTCTCTCTCTCTCCCTCTCTCCTTCCTCCAGTCTCCTTTTACTCTCTTTGACGTTAGCCTCTCTCCTATGGGACATCGGACAGCCGGCGGCAGCAGGATGACGTGACGTCCAACGTTGCGAGGAAGAAGAAGAGGAGCCAGTCGCGCGGGAGCAACGAAGACAGGAGATACCTGCCAAGCAGCGCCGCCATTAACTCTGCTGTTTACAAACAAGCGTATAAATTTGGGCGAATACATGACATCACGGGACGAGGAGGAAGACTGGGCGCTGCTGGCGCTGCCGGCGCTACTGGCCGTTGTTGACGGCGGCAACGCGGTGCTGCTCGATCGACCGAAAGCCCTCATTTTTATCCCAGCGGTACCGGCACTTCCACCACTTCCACCTCCACCACCACCGACAGGAACACAGGAGCTGCCAACCCGGCAAAGTTTCCCTTCCTCCGGATCACGTAGTAGAGAAGTAGTAGGACACAGCGGAGCCAACAGTTATCGGAACGTGCTCTCTCTCAGCTGCTCGGCTCCACTCGGCTCTTTGGCACAGCCAGGGTGGCTCCCTGCGACTAACTGCCAAGGAATCAGAAGTTAGCGAAGGACAGTCGAGACTGCGACAGTTCGCCGCCTACGTGTAGCTACGCTATGTTCTCAGCTTGGAGTCGAGAACGTTCTTCTCGAAAGTTGCTTCTATTATGCGCCAAGGCGGCAGGACGCCATGTTGCGCAACGTACCGTAACTACACTTGGCCTCTTTCACGCTAAGCCTCGACTCGCCTTACTCGCCTTACTCGCCTTACTACATCCTCGAGGATACCGCGAGTCACCGAGTTACAGTCATCTGCACGGCTGGCGACTCTAACGGCTCGATGAGCTAGCGTGACGTCAGTATTATCATTGTTCCGCACACAGTCTACGATAACGTGTAGGGCTACTACGTGTGGATTACGATTATTACGATGACTACGATCGCATACGACCTACAGAGAGACACGCTCGATATCGAATGCAGTGTTTATGTCTCTCTAGGTAGCTATAGGAATCTGTGCCGGAGAGAGAGAGAGACACACAGAGTGGGAGATACGCTTGTAGTGTTACTCGCGGGCAGAGGGGCGGCGGGGAAACGGGCGACGGAAAGACGCTCTGCTGTGACGTAGGATGGAAACAGGCCGCTAAGTGTCTCTCTCTGGTTGCGTAAGAGCAAAAGTTACACACTGCCTTGTTCGTACGATGATTCGTCGTTCCTCGTTCTCCTCCGCGTCCTCCGCGTCCTCCGCGTCCTCCTCCTCGCCATGCTGTCAACGCTCCATATAGCATAGCTGCTTGCAGTCTGACTGTGTAACGCTCGAAAATGACGGCGATCGCTAGAGATACGTAGGTATTATATGTATACATATATGTGTGTGTACGTGGTCGAGCTGTTCCTATCGGAATTACGTGGCTCCCGGCGTGCAACTACTACGTCGATCCTGGTAGATGGCGCTGCAGTCGTTTCTGCCGAAGGTCCACGCACACTCGAGTCGCCAACCACCACGACCTTATTTATATCTACGTCAGGACGCGACGTAGTAACATCTCCTTCTCTCTCGCACTCGCTCTCCCTACGGAAACGACAATTTTAAAGCCCTACGTGCCGTGCGCCGTTGCTTCTTTAAAAGATCTGCGAGGCTCTTTGTCTCTCTGGCGTGTCTACCGGGAGGATGCGCGTCTACGTAGGTAGCCTATTTCGATGATTCTCGATCCACGATTATATCGTTTACTCGACAGTCGTTGTTTCTTCTAAAAAGGTAATTCTCGCCCGTAAATTCATCGGGAGATACTTGGCCGGCCATGATTTCGATGCGACGCAATTTTTTCAAGCGGCCACTCTTGCCTACCGACGTCATCCCATTGACTCAACGCAGAGGTGGATCCAAACAAAAACTATTTTCGTTCGGACGCAGTTAAACGAGCTTCGAGTCGGCGGCCACGAGAATTCACAATTCTTTCTTCTCTCTCGCTCCTCTCTGTCTTTTGGTCTTTTAACGTTTTCGCCGGTGGCTTCTCCTTCTTTTCCTTCTTCTCCTTCTTCTTCCGACTGGCTTTTCGACGGTCTGTGCGCGCTCTTGAAAGAGTCCCCCGAGTGCAGGACCGGTTCGGTCATTTCCACGATCAGAAATCCGTGTCAGAGCACGGTACTTTCGAGTGGAGGAGGAAACGCAAGCGGCGCAACTTGTGCTCCTTTTCGGATGAACCATTCGTTAATCACGACCAAAGATTGACATTTCATATTTTTTTTTCTAAATTTTTTGTCTCTTCACCCGCAGAGATTACAGGGGCCAAAAGAAAGAGAAAACTATGTATCACGAAGCTGCTTCGCGCAGCATCCTTCACGCGTCATGAGTTTTAATCTTAAGCGATACGGGCCAAGGACGTAGCAGCAAGGCCCGCTTTTCGAACAGATAAACTTACAGTGAGATTTGCTTGAATTGGCGTTTATGTAGAGAAACAAGCGATATATCTCTCTCTCTCTCTCTCTCGCACGCAGTTATTAGCGACTAGAAGACGGAGAGAGAGAAAAAATGTTAATGCTAAGAGAGCTCTCGAGTGCGACGCACCTGGAAAGGTACACGAACCCGACAGAAATAACCTAACGCAACGTCGGGTCAATATCGCAACGGACCCTTAAAGGCCAGCGACGTTTTCGGCGGTGGTAGTAGTGCCAACCGTGGCGGCGCTTTTTTCACGAAAGGTTAGTAGAGGAACCGGATTGATTTTCTCCGGCTTAGCCGCTGCTGTGACGTGACAGAATGGTCGTTTCGTCTCTGCCCCCAGCGACGCTGGGATTTCCCTATTTCCTACTTCGGAATAGACTTCTTGCCGTTTGGCGACGGCAGCGCCATTGGTCCGTCGCATCGACGTCCCAGCGGAAATCTTTTCACCTTCGTCGAGCGTCCACTGGGCTCTGGCCGCTTGGCAAATTGCAAGGGCATCCCGTCGGCTACAACGGAAAGTCAGCCTCGAGTCTCCGGCGTCGGGTGGCTGCTCTTGGCAACGCCGCTCTCGACGTTGCCAGGCGTCCGAGTGACGTCACAGGGCACACAACTTCCCGAGCACGTAGCAGCCTGGCAGCCTTTAAGCGTGACTTACACTGGGAAAAACATTAACCCCTTTGTCATCGCTTTCGAACTCGGCGTCGTCGTGCCTCGAGAATTTCAAATGAAAACCGAACGATACCGAGGATAACCGATCTGTGGCCGAATCGAGTTGGCAAAAAATCTCCAGGCTATTTAACCGTGATATCTTCTTTTTCTTTTTTTTCCTCTCCTCCCTTTGTTCGTGATATATTTTTTTCTCCGGATCTCTAACCTTATCGGCGATATATCTCTGTTACGGCTGACCATTATTTATTCTCTCTAACGAGACGCGGACTTTCTTAAAGCCGGATTCACTCGACTCACTGGACTCACTGGACTCGGTTCTCCTCTACCGTGAGTAAGAAGGCGACGCGCGAGGATATCCTAGACCAGTCGACGACGTCCTATTGACTCATTCTCATAGAGAATTAATATACTGCCAGCGCTCGAATACCAGTTCCAGATAAAACCTTTGGAATTTGACGAGCGACAATCTCAGTCTACGTGCGTAGTTGTCTTTATGCACCGGCGGCCTTACGGGACAAGAGGGCGGGAGGGAGGGAGGGAGGGGACATCTAAACATAGTCCAAACGCATTGGACGAAATAGAAAAGTAGAAACGGAAGGAAAACAAAGGAGACACAGGGTGTAGAGGCGCCACGAGAGAGAAAGAGAGAGAGGGAGCGCCTGCCTTTACTTTTAACGTTTTTCTCGGAGCGCCGAGCGACGTAGCTTTCCATTGCAGGTTCGCCTTATCGCTCGAGTCACGTGTAGAGGACTCGGGAGAGTCGGCGAATGACTGACGATAACACGAGAGAGCCCGTGAGAGCGAGAGATAACGATATCATGAAAAAAGCAGAGTGAGCGATATGAAGAGTGATAGAGAGAGAGAGAGAGAAAGGGGGCGGGCAGGGGGGAGGCAAGAAACTAACCGTTACATAACTTTTAATTATTCAAACAGCTCAAACTGGATGAAACCGCCAATAGGAATTGACGGGGAGAATCGAGTATTTTGTTATGGGATCGCTCCCACTCGCGATCGATGGAAACGAAGCAGAGGAAGACCAGGGTCTCTCTCTCTCTCTCTTTCTCTCTCCTCTCTCCTCGTGACTCTTCGCAGGCAGGAACTGGTTTTCATTCACATGACTGCGACGACGTCGACACGCACGTTTCTCCTGCACACATTCGAGACGCCCCCGTGAACGATTCTTTTTGCGAGAATGAAATTATTCTAGCTGGTCTTATCTCGTCAGCAGCCTCTGGACAAATGGACCTCACTGTTTCAGGAGAAGCTCTCTCTTTCTCTCTCTCTCTCCTCCCCGGTGTAGCCGTAGTCCGGCGTCGAGTCTCCATGCGATGCTGAATTGAGGACACGACCGTATTACACTTTTTTTTATATATTTTTTCTTTTTTATATTCTCTGTATACTCGTACTTTTATTTCTTCCACTCGTCTTTGAGGACTCGCCTTTCAGTGCTGCCAGCCCGGCGGCGACGGTCTCTCATATTTACGGGGCTTCGCGTGGTCGTCGTGGAAAATTGTAGTCGACCTTAATGAAAGCGCGCGATACGAGATCGGCTACGGGCTTCGTCGCCTCGTGCTCGGCGAGTAACGTTTCGAACGAAGGAAAAGAAAGGAAAAGAAAGGAAAAAGCGTTACGATTCCGCGAAAATATTTGATCGCTCGCGACATTGAACCGCGACAAGACCTCCGTGTGCCTGGTGGCGCAATTAAATTAGAATCCAGCTGAGACGGAGAAGAAGTCCCTTGCGCGCCTTTCAGGGATTCTCAGTCGGTTCTCTGATATTTCATTGCCTAAGAATTTTTTATTTTTTTTATTTTTTTTTCTTTCCGACGACCATCGTAAGAAACCACTCATAATCCCGCTATTCCACAAATTCTCTGACAGTTCGCTTTTTAATATTTCGCCAAATTCCACGAATTTCCTTTCCAAGTATTCCCATCCTTTCTCTTTCTCGGTATCTCTCTGTCGGTCTATTGTTTCCCTTATCTTTCTTTTTACCGATCTCTCCTTTTTACCAGCAACGAGATAGAGTCTCCTTTTAATTCCAACTGCTCCTCTCTTATCTCTAAAGAGTCTTCTCGGCATTGCAAATTCCGATAAGAGACTCTCCGGTAGGCAGCTTCGATTATAACGAAGACGCCCGAAGATGCCGATAATCGTTTATTTATGTCTACGAAGAAAATATAAGTAGTCACAACAGCCCCTGCTTGGGAAACGCTACAGCCGATTGCCACTCGAGTCGCCTCGGTCTCCGTACTCGACATCGGCTCGGGTCACGTTACAAACTCGTGCCGAAGATCGTGATGTCATAGTGATGTCATCGGGCCCTGACAAAATGGCGAGCCTTCGATTGCCGTGACGAAGGGGGATAACGTCACGCAAAAACCAAAGGAGGAGTATTTAAGCGCACCCTCCACGCGCACCTTACGCGCGCACGTCTTACGTGCTGCTGCCCCATCTCCCCCATCCATTTATATTCGAGAAATTTCCCGTAAATTCAAATCGGACGAGGATTCCCGCCATTTCCCAATATCCGTCGAATCTTCGAATCACCAGCTCTTCCTCCTTCTTTCCTGCTGACGCCTCGCAACCTGCTCAGACTTGCAGAGACGCTCCGGCTCGAGTGTGCTGTCTTTATGAACTCCTGGTAGCTAACCTACAAAAATTCTCTTTACACTGGCAGCACACTTTATACGTACCTATAGCTATTTTGCGTCAAAAAGATAGATAATTATGTAACCGATAAATTTAATTTGTAGTAACAGGCGAATATCCAGCGCGTAGGTAAACGGGAATCTGGCAGCAGGGGACGCGTCTGCGTCTCTGTAAATAATATTGCGTAATCCCATGAATGTTTCGTCTACCTTTCTTCTGCTCGATGAACGTAATAATAATACGCTTAGGCTTGGTTAGATATACATTGGTATCAGGCCGTTATCACAGTGGCTCTGCTTATCGGCGACGAAAACCGATAAAGACGGCACTCGGTGCACGTAACGTCTCGAGCACGCACGACGGAATTAATACTCGTTGTTTACTCTGCTGAGATTAGGAAATATCGATGT
>JARPRH010000409.1:3987075-3999123 GCA_031763665.1 Calameuta haemorrhoidalis | reverse complement strand
GGCGCGCCTGCGCGCGCAATTATGACGTCGTAGACTATGACGCCACAGCGTCTCATTGGCGGAGAGCGTGGCCCGAGGATCGTGGAGTGGCGACGAGAAGCGTCGAGAGGGCAGCGAGGCGACGTAGAGTCAGTGAGACCCAGTGAGACCCGTAGGCTCGCTTTAGCTGGTTAGCTGGTTTACCCCGCCGCATTCTCGAGCGTTCGTCCCCGCGTACGGCTGGCATTGCAGGCCGCGTGTGTCGCCGCTTCTCCTCTGTTCTCGGTCTCTCTCTCGCGTCGTGTACTGCTCTCGCGTCTACCTACACGACCTCGAACGGGGTTCCTCTCGGCCTCGCTAACCTCAAGACGCGACACTTTTCGGCTTTGGTTCTTGGCTTTTGCCTTCGTCCGTGACCCGGGTTCGTTCACGTGCATTGTGCGTCGTGCATCCTGCATTCTGCATTCTGCATTCTGCATACGTGCGCGTCGCTACTACGTTGCCCTCTAGTGATCTACAGTATACATATATTGATACTCGTCGATCGATTGGCTATAACTGAATCTCGAGTAACGATTTTTCTTTCTTTATCGCCCCGGTGCTAGAACATTCTAAGCATCTTATTAATCTTGAACGATTCTATTGTTGTGGGACCTGGTGCGTAGAGACCGTGGGACCTGATCAGTGTCGAGTGAAGTAAAAGAAATCAGTGCGTTGTGTGCGCTATGAGCATCCTTCCTCTTTAGAGATTTTTACCTCGTGGATCAAGAGAAGGATGTTCTAGGGGAGTACGAAGATCCAGTTGAAAAGTCAGGAAGAAAGGAACGCGTTCTTATTGTCTACTGAGACAGTCGAGGAGGCCAAGATGATGGGAAAGAGAACGCAGTGTTACCTGTGCGATCTGCCCAGGATGCCCTGGGCCATGATCATGGACTTTTCCGAGCCCGTGTGTCGCGGGTGCGTCAACTACGAGGGTGCCGACAGGATAGACCTGGTGCTGGAGTCTGCCAAGCAGCTTAAGAAAGCTCATGGGTTTCAGGACAACAGACCCTCGGCTTCGAAGACCTATCGGTCCTCCGGACACACGGAGCACAATGGCGGCTCGAATCTTGACGTCCTGCCGATCCAAAATACCAATCAAAGTCACTCCAGGCATCACAATATAGCCGGTTACTCCCAGCTTCACCACAGGAACTCCATAACGGATTTTAACTCTGGCTCGAGGCAGCAAGTGTCGCGGCACGAGGAGTCTCACGACATGTCCAACGGGATGAGGAACGTCAGGATCTCGAACGCACACTTGGCCGCAGTCTCCCATCACGTTAACCTTAGTCACAGTCGCGGAATTACCCAGCTGAAAAGAGGCATCTCAGCCATCGACGAGGACGAGCACACGGAGAAACGTCTCTCCCTGGAGGAACAGCATCCAGTCAGACCACCCCTGACCAGGGGCGATTCTCTACCAGCCGTCAGTCTCGCCGTCAGCTACGTTCAGGACAGATCCAAGGACAAGCTTCCCGTCAGAGCACCAAGCTTCGATACAGCTACCAACTTCAAGGCCAACGGTGAGTAGCCGTCGAAGATGGTGCGCGTCCCACCTCCGCAGTCCCGGTTCTTTTTTTTTTCATCGCCAGCCAGTAGCTATGCCAGGAATGCGTAGAGCAACTAGGGATAGGAACTGATTTATATATACTTCACGAGAGAAAAACAGAAGGGATGGAAGGATCTAGAAGCTATAAATACGTTCCGTATTCCTTTGTGTACTTCCGGCCTTGAGAGACCAGGGTCTCTCCCTCGGCACAGAGGGAGAGAGAAAGAGAGAGAGAGTGCCGTTCCTGAGGGGTCTGCTTATCTCGGCCTTCTTTAAAAATAGGAAAACAGTGGCCATCTGGCGATGCCGGAACGGCGATGATGGTGTTGCTGTTGCTGGCAGAGACGTAGTGACGAACGAGAGAGAAGGTACGGGGTGTAGCGGGGATGGCGACGGGGATGCCGCGCACACGCCACTCACGTTTCAGAACGCTATACGCTAACAGGCGATGCACGCGATCCGGTAGAGCTCTCAAAATGGAGATGTTATTTAGTTTTATTGCGAGGGCACTCGTCCAAGCGCCTATAAAAAATTCTCGGCGAATTACGCGCGATGAGTCGTGTTTGCTACGCTGGACGGTAAGAGAGCAAGATGGAGAGATAGGACAAGGCAAAGGATAGAGAAAGAGAGAGAAGTATACACGTAGGTAGTCTGTTCGTATCAGGACGCGCGGCTGTCGTGACGTCACTACGTACGTTTAGAGGAATGAATGGACGCGTTATGTACTTTAATACTAATCGACTCTGAGACGTTCGATGCATCGATGTCGATTCATTGAAATGGCTTTGATCGCTCTTGCGTTCTGGCTGACAGTTGGGACTGTTAAATTTCAAGCGGTAAATCTTCTCAGACATTTCCTGTAATTCCTGCAACACGTGTAGCAGTGAGTCAGATTAATTTTTACTTTACTGCGTTTACTCGACGCGAGTTCAAAATTGCTTTCGCTCTTGTTGTGTTACGCCTTCGCGTTTAACGGTAAAATCACCATCCGATCCGCCATACTGACAAGTCAAATAGCAGTGACCTTGGTTGCCAACCGTTATTTCGACAGAGGATACTTTCTAATGCGACCTTACACGCTGGCAGACACGATGATGATGGAGCATCGACTGAACTGCCTAACGAACGTTGGCACATCAGGGTCATTAGGACGACGACGAGGAGGACGAAATCGTACGAGTCTTCGGGTCCTTACATATAATTCCCCGATGACTCCAGTCCACGTTAGCTCAGCAGATTTTCGTTGGTTGAAATTCTCGCACGGTGCTTGAAATACGTCGAAAATATTTCTACGGTCTTTAAACCTGTCAGAGCCTGCCTTCCTGGCAGATACCTATCCGAGAAACTGTATACCTGCCCTGTTTTACGGGGAACCCCCTAGTTGGGGGCATCTTTCGGTACCGTGGGAACTACCTTCCTGACAATGGATACCCTTTTTCCCCTTGTCCTCGAGGAAAAATCCATAATTCTCGGAAAAAGCATCCCCTACGTCAGTCTTCCCTTTGGGAGAGCTTGTTAAAAGCATTCCGCTACATTGTATTGATTCTAGTAGTAAATATTGAAGCAGCAACGGCAGCAGCAGGGGTAGTCGTCTATTTTAGCAGAAAGAAAAGGGGATGAAGTAACGGGAATATCATGGATACAATATTCATTATCCAAGATGGCAGTGCTGCCTCTCTGGATAAACAGAAGAAATTTTCCTCGTGTCTCCGCATCGATATCCAAGGGTTGCGATGGTCAGAGTCAGACCCTTAAAAGTCAATGCGTTTCAAAGAGAGAACAAAGTCGCGCGATCATTGCCGAATTAAAAATGGTAGTAATGGACGGCAGGCGTCGATCGTCTAACCAGGGTAGAAATCCCGTCGGCGTGTTTGTTTGGCTTTCTCCCTCGATTTTTATTTTTGAGGTTACTATTTCCGCTCCGAAGATATGCCCGGCAACTACGTACGTGCGTGCAGGATAAAAATAGCCAGTCGCTGGCAAAGATCGTGATCTGGAAATAAACGTGGATCATGAAAGGGGCCGTGGAATCGAGAAAATAGACGTTTCCGTGGAGTTTCCGACGGCTCGAATGGCGACCGCACGCTCCCTTTCTCTCTCTCTCTTTTACTTTCTTTCTCGAATACCGAGAGAGGAAGTCTTTCCCAAATACGTTCTGGCGCCATTTTGTAGGATATTTTAAATTATCGCCTTTGACTGGTCTTTATCAATTCCATGAACTCACAAATATTGCACGTACCATCCATAATCGGGTGTCTCTATCCGATCGATCGCAACTGCCGATATTGTTAACTAGGTGCCATTTACGCACGTCGTCGGACCATAATGATCTAATCGTTAGCAAATTTAAGGCTAAACCAATTTCGAAACTGCCTCGTGTGCAGTGGTCCAACGGTACGACATATACTATACATAAGTGTTGCTAGTGACACCTATAATAATAATATTTCATTGGTTTAATGATTCGTTTCGCCTCCGAGTCTTCTCCGAGCACGTGTTCTCTTCCCCCCTTGTCTCCTTTAAAGTTTCGCAATGTTCGACGTCCTTCGCGAGATCGTACGCGGAGCGTCATTCGCGTGGCGCGAGCGTTTCGCTAAATTTCATGGATTACGTCAGCGGATTACCTGCTGAGACCAGTTAGGTTAGGCCAGAAGTTCAGACCGAAAATACAAAAACAAGAATATGAAAACACGAGCCCCGAGGTAGAGAGGAGAGGTAGACGATGATATTCTTACTCACGATGCATTAATCGTGTCTGTACCTGTAGGCCTCCACTTTTTAGTCCCGTCCCGTAAAATCCTGAAAGTTAAGAGCGCAACGCACATTGCCAAGAGGAGGAGGGAGACGCAGAGAGACGGATTCACGGCTCTTGATGCCCGAGCGTGTCTACGTCTGATTTATCATCCGTAGCTCGCGCAAGTCCTACGTCATCGTGAGGAGAGACGTGCATACGAGAGGAGGCAGCGGCGACGGCGGCGGCGGCGGCGGCGGCGGCAGTGGCGACGGCATGCGGCCATTGGGTTGTACTTTCGAAACAAGGCCACTACTCGGTCTCCGCCACGACCGATGACTAAGCTGCCTCCGCCTACGTGTGAATGTCGCTTTAGCTGCAGAGCGCACGCGCGATTTTACTTCTCTTTTTTTTCCTCTTTTCTCTCTCTCTCTGGCTCTCTCCCCGCCCACTCCTTTTTCTTCCTCGCATCTCTGCTCTACACACACAGAGACGCACACGTTCCATCCTTGTCCTTTACGTGTGGCTCTGCGTCTCCTTCGTAGTTTCCAAGCCGAACGACGCTCGACCGACAGACCGACCGACCGACCGAGCGTCGTGTGTCGAACGAAGATAGCCGAGCCTCGTATTATATTAGTCGTTACGGAAAAGTACCGGTCACATGTCTCCTTGGTGCGGTGGTTGTTCGCTCCCTGCCCTCTTCTTTCCCTTTTGCCAGTCGGCTTAACCTCCTTCTGCCTCGTCACAGCCAGAGCCAGTCCGACCGTCTGCTTCTCTGTTATCGTCCTACGTTGCTCGAAGGAACAGGCTGCTACTTGTCTCCCGTAACGCCGCGTGTCTTTAGCTTTTTTAACCGATACGCAGATTTCTCGGCAAACTCCTCCTCCTCCTCGTCCCTGCCTCTCTTCTTCTCCTTGTTCCGCGCTACGCTGAGCCACGCAAACCCGTCGCAATCTTGACGCTCGCGCTTGTTTAATACCTGTCATTGGTCGGACGCGTGTTTCTCCTTTCGCGAGATCGTAAACGGCTTCGCGCCACGAGTCTGTTTATATTCTGTTCCGAGTATTTGAACAGAACTGAAATGTGACTGGCGAAGCCTTCGCTTGTTTACGATAGTTACCCACGTCCGTTCGTTCGTGCCGAAGCTTCTGACTTTCCGTTGCCTCCTACGTTAATGCTACATGCCAGCACACTCTTTGCTTCTTGTCTTTTCGAGAGATAAACTTAATCTAAGCTCAAAGTCTCTTTACTTGCCAAATGCCTGCTGTACCGTTTAGGTTTATTGGTTGTCTGCTGCACAGTGGCCGTTCGTTCTCAAGGCCAGGGATGCAACTTTACGGGGTTAAACTTTAGTAAAATTCCAGCTGTTGTTATTGTCGCGCAGCTTTCGGACAGGAGACAATCTGGAGACAACCGTTGCTCGTAACGCAGCGGCACAGCCACGTGCTCAGGCCGTTCCTCGAGTGTTGCGTGTTGTTGTGTGTTTGTTGTTGTTGTGTTGAGGTGGTGAGGTTACGTCACGCCGCGCGCAGACATTTAAAGTAAACGGCAAGTAGGCGAGCCAGCAGCACAGCAGGCCTGGCATAATGTGACGCTGACAAACATTGCGACAACTTCTCGGGACATTAGGAAAGCGTCGCTCGCTCCCTGCGGCGGCGGCGGCGGCGGCGGCTGCGACGTTCCTTCCTCTCGTTCTGCTCCTCGGGCCGTGACGTCACGCGTCAACATACCAGTCCATAAATATGTATGCCAGTACGTCTCGAAACGTGCCGTCTTATCGCGACGGTTCGACTGTGCATTTTTCGAGGGTTTATTTCGGGCGCAGCTGACAACATCCCGTGTACTAAGGGTTCACGCCAGAGGGCACCACTGTGTTTCTACATTGAAATTCAAAACTGTTAAAACGATTAGGAATTTTTTTTGAAGTCACTATATATTAGGGGGATCGAAAAGTAATCAAAATTTTTTTGCTGAAAAACATTGAGCTCATCGAAGAAATTTTGATTACTTTTCGGTCCTCCTAATATTATGCACGATTTTATTTATCGATGACTTCCTGAGACGTCCGTTACTGAGTTTTTTTTTTCTTTTACTTCTCCGCGACGATCGAAACTGTCTTAGTTGACTGCTGAGCACGTGGCTGAATCACGTAGATACGACATTATCAAAGTTATTGGCTCGATAAACATTATCAAAATGCATGGAACGATACGCTGGAGAAGTCAGCACGGTCATAGGCTAAATCCTTAGCATTCTGTCATGTGCGACAGCGCAATCGTGACGGGCATTAAAAAGTCGGCTCGTAGCGTAATAGTAAAATAGTAATGAACGCCATTGTGTTCCTAATAGGAGAAGTATTTTAAAAAAAGTCTCGCCCTCGACCGGAATACAAAACGTCCTGAAATTCATTCGAACGGGTCACGAACCGCGTCAGGCTTTAACATCGAAGGTTCTCGAAACAGCGCTGGAGGCCCAAGGGGAGGAGGAGAAGGAGGACAAAGAGAATTCGGCGGTTGAGCCTCTTCCCCTGCGTCTAATGGCAAAAGATTAGAATTTATTCCGCGAAGGAGACCGGAGGTGGGGCTTCTCTCGTTACTTCCGGCGCCTGGCAATTTTCCCTCTAGGTCGCGCCACCGTCGTCGCCTTCGTCCTTTAGACTTAACGACACTTTACCACGTATCCCAATGTTATAGTTATACTCGAATCCAATTCTACGATCTATTGTCTTTCAGTTGCCTACGTAGGACCGTCTATTCCTTTGGCACCGGCAAACGTTGCGACAAATGGCGGCGGGTCGCCGTTGCGTCCTAGGACGAGTCCTCCGCCACCTCCGCCGCCGCCGCAGGAGGGAACCGGCGACAATTCGCAGTCCAACCATCACCAGGTTAGTACGTATTCCATGGACGAAGACACCTTTTATGTTGCTTTGATCGCGCTTCGACACCATTTTCTTTTTCACTAAATCATTTTGGAATTATTAATATCATTAACATCATGACTAATCAGAGTGCAAAAACCTCCAACTCCTTACCGACTCCTTTTTTTTCCATTTTGAGATTATAAATGTCCTCGTGCGTTATCTTCTTATTCGAAATCTCGAAAATTCAAGAGAAATCGTGTCGCGTAAGAATTTCAATCGCGATCGACCCGTTTGTCTGGTTAACGTAAATTATCGAAATATACGAAATACCTATTTCGTAATACGATCTTCCGATCGAAAATGCTAAAAGTTTGTATTTCTATATGTATATTTGACTAGAGAGAGAGAGAGAGAGACGACTTATGATAAAAAGTAAAACTCCGATAACGTCGCTCGATTATCAGCAACTGCGTCCTGCTAGGAAACGTGACCGATAAGGCGAGTAGTCAACAACAGGATAAGGGCGTAATGAACGAGCCTGTGTTGTCGAAGAGTCTTATCTAAAAAATCTCCTGACGCAATCGAACGTTATAGCACCCACTGATAAGAGCACTCTTTTACTGATTACTCAGGGATTACAGAATTTTTTTCTTTCCGCTACAATTAACCATCGCACGATCCACTTGCTGACGTAAATTCCTATTTATCGATAATCCCCCTCCCCGTCCTCCTCCTCTCTATCTGTACCAAGTCATTAAAAATCGTCGAAGGGATTTCCGCTCGTTTATTATTATTATTCCACTTGATTTGTCCGTGGGATTCGAAGCTTCGCCTCCAAGGAGACGTCATTTTTCTCCTCCGTCTCGACGCCCACGCGTCTTGCTCTCTCTGGTCCGATTTAAATTCGTTAAATTCTTATGCCTTCAGGGAACAGCGAGCGGTCCGTCGCCGATGGCCGCCCTAATGTCCGTCGCTGACAATCTGACGTCTCCAGAACCAGTGCCGCAGCCTCCGAACAATCCGAGTCCCACCAGCAGGAGTCCACCTACGACCGCAGCTAACGTCCAGCAGCAGCAGCAGCAGCAGCAGCGCAGCGCATCGAGAGGATCTCAGCACAGCCCAAACAGTTCAGGTTAGTCTCTGGGTATATACGAAATACGAAGACCGAGCCCGAAAAAAAAAGAACGACCAAATCCGGGGTTAGAGTTGAAAGAGAAAATGGTGTAATGTCGCTACAGGGTCGTCGGGTAGAAGATCAAGCGGCTCAAGGCATGTGTCTTCTACGACAGTGACAACGTCCTCGGAGGGTGCTGTTGCTCAGGCTGCTGGGACCGAACACGTCTCGGCGCCGACCCTCAAGTGCACCCTGTGCCAGGAACGCCTGGAGGACACCCACTTCGTTCAGTGTCCCAGCGTGCCGCATCACAAGTTCTGCTTCCCTTGTAGTCGGGAGAGCATCAAGAGGCAGGGTGCTGGTTCCGAGGTACGTCAATTTTCTTTGTTGTTACTTTTGTTTAATTATGGTAGATCATCTGGGGATTGATTATTTAATTTGATGAATTTTTTGACTTCGGCAGGTCTATTGTCCAAGTGGAGAGAAATGTCCACTGGCGAACAGCCAAGTACCCTGGGCTTTCATGCAGGGCGAGATCGCCACTATACTTGGCGAGGACACCACGGGTTCCGGTCTCAAGGTGAAGAAGGAACGGGAAACTTAAAGGGCCTTTATCGATAAGGAAAGGTCAAGGCTCAAATTGTTCGTTCCCGATAGAAACGGGACACGGGGATGTTTTTGGTGGAACCGTGAAGGTTCGCCAAAGAATTTTTGGTTACGCTCGTAAATGGTTTGGGCTCCCAGAGTCAAACGACTGACTCGAGCCGAAGACGTTGTCCGGTGAGATTAGAGAATCCATGCGAGATTCCGTAATGGCGATTACTGGAGATTACATTAAAAAGAGAGATCGTCTCTCGTTTATTCGCGAATACGGAAGTGTCGACTATTTGGTTTAAGCTCTGCTGTCTCGCGGTCCAAAGTAACTATTAACAGATGCGAAACGAGGCAAAAGGAATAATTGTCAAAGGCGCATTAACGATTGGAATAAAATTGAACGGAGCGACGTAAGGAAATTGAAGGTCGTCGATTAAAAGTTACACGTGGGCGTCGCATTGACAGTTCTTGATTGGTTTTGAGCAGAAGTCTTCGGCAACTTTGCACGCTGGCACTGGTTCTGTACATATATAATGTCGTAGCGGAGAATGTACAAAGATGCATTTTTTGCAGAGACCTCCAAAGGAAGCTGGGGAGGATAAGAAAGCACGTGACAACAAAAATTGAAAGAAAATAATTGAGGATGACGTGAACACAAAAAAAAAAGTGCAGGAGACGCGCGCGCGCGATAAGCAGACTTCGTCTTTGTTTTCTGCCAATTTTAGGGGGTTTTTTCGAAGTAGGGAAAAGCAAAGTGCGCATGCGCGTTCGATATTTGTGCCCTCTTTGGGTTTGTACTTAGGCTTCGTTGCCTTATATCAATTTCTATTGTCTTCTACACTCTCTTTGCTCTGTCTCGTATTCACGATGCGCCCAGTACGCGCCTTTTAATCGCTCGTTCGAGCGCGCACACGGAATACGCATTACGCATTACGCATTACGCATTACGCATTACAACGTTATCATACATTAAACGCCGCTTACAGCCAGAACGCGGCGCTGGCATTATTTTTCATGCTGTTTTACATTTTCTATTTTTACTTTATAATGACTAAAACTTGTTTCTCTTGGCAGAAACGGTTTTCCAACGTCGTTACCCTTGTTTGTGATATGCACGAACATCCCGGAACACAATTTTCTTCGCTCTTTCTTCCTTTCCAGTGAACAATCTTTCTTTTTTATTTTATTACTTTCAAGGCTGGAACTAATCTGCCTTGTCGTCCTTGCTGCTTCGCGTCCAAAAAGAAAAAACTTTCGGCGTCCTGACGCCTGGCGATAATTTTGATTTTTTAACTGTCGCCTCTCTGAAATTTTTTATTTCACATTTTCTCTCTCTCTCTCTCTCTCTCTTTCTACTTTGCTCGTTGTATCATAAGCACGGTGAAACATTTAGAAACCCAACGCGGCGGGTTTTCTTGTACATTATGTATATGTGTACATATTATATATTATTAATAAAACGTATATATGATTATAAAGGAGTAACCATTTTTCAATGTACAAAGATTATCGTTTTCTTTATTTTTTTTTCTTCTCTTTTTCACACTTTCGTTTCTCTTTTCACTTTCGTTTATACATATTGTCGTTAAATTATTTACTATCTCGTTCTATCGCATCTTTATTTCTCTCTCTCTCTCTTTCTTCCTCATTGGAGATATTGGTCTTTGACTTTAGACTTATTCTTACACTTGCTTCTGAATGCGTTATGTAAAATTACGTCATGGCTCCTGCGCATTAGCGTTTGCGCTGACATTTGAGAAATTTTAGCCAATGACGTTCAAAGTATCCGGTACGCTGCGTCACGTGGTCCACGTATCCGATATGTCTTCTTGGCCGTTTAATTAATATTTCCGTCGAATCCCTCAGATTCTCTTAAACAGAGCACCGGACTCTCTCGCTGTTCCTTGATCTTATCTTGTCTCTCCACAGACTGTCGCTCTAATTTTTTATTTCTCTTTCCTTAGTTTAAAAACGCTAGATTTTAAGTGAGGGCCTTTTGGTTTTTCATTTTCCCGATGAAAAAAAGAGGTACGCCCGTCAAATAGGAACCACACACTCGCTATGTCTGAAAAGTTAATTAAAAATGATGACGATGTTGAAAGAAAGAGACGAGGAATTTAAAAAAAAAAACGTGTAACAGTAGAGAAGAAGAAAAACACGACGAACGATAAGAAGTTTCGCTGGACGGCCGGGGTAAATATATATACAATATATTTTTTTTTTTAAAGAACGCGCGCATCGCACGTAGCCAAACCCCGGTAGGAGAGGCGTCCAGTTCTTTTTGTAAATATTTGTACAAACGCAACGCGACGAAGCGATTTAGATATTTAAGCGTATAGAGGAAGCGTCGATCGCGGTGAGAGTCGACGTCGACGTCGCCGGACCCGCTCAGTTGGCAGCGCCGAGTATTCTCACCATGCGAATAGCGTGCGTTCTCTCTCTATTTTTTTTTTACGTTGGTTCGATAAAGAAACGACAAAGCGACTAGTAATAATAATAATAATAATGTTACAGAACGAAAAAAAAAGGAAGCAAAAATATGAGCAAGAGGACCGTGGGTCGCGCATGTCAAGAGAGAAAAAAAATAAACTAACGTGTCAATCCAAAATCAAGAGTGCGAGAGTGTCTTGATGTTTTTTTTTCAGATTTTTTTCTCTTTTGACGTCACAGTGCCTCATTGGTTAGGTTCCTATGTTTCACAAGGTCGAGACGACAGAGAATTTGAAATTTACCCGCGTAAAATGGAGAGCGGAAGAACCCGCCTTCTTCTTGGTTCACTATATTTTCTTTTTTTATTTTTCCACGCGTCCTGCGCGTCAATGAATTTCATTGTTTTGTCTTGTACTTTTTTTTCCACGAGGACATATGGCTTTCCTGCATCGGTTTACTGGAATTCCTTGGCGAGAGTTTGTTTCTGTTGAATTTTGTTCCTTTCCTCACTGTGAGATTTCGTTCTTAAAAGATTTACCGCAATTGTTTTTTTTTCTGTCCTCTTGTGACAATTATTCGCTTCGACAGGCGGCCACCGTGGCAAACACTGTCACCACGGACAAAGAAATATATTTGTATTTAATAAGATTGTACACTTTGGATATATACAAAAAATTTGTAACGACATGGCTGCGTCTCCGGAGGCCTTATAATACAAGACGTGGGATCTCGCTGAACTTCTTTCGTAT
>JARPRH010000409.1:3956567-3970466 GCA_031763665.1 Calameuta haemorrhoidalis | reverse complement strand
ACACCATATTGAATTTCCGCAGTGACTGCTAGAACCTCGACGAACAGGCCACTACCACAGTTTTGCCAACGTATTTCCATTTTTCACTTTTTTTTTTTCAAATTTCAACAAGAACGACTTTAAAATTTCGATAAATTAAACAAAACTACGCTCTTTTGCCATTGCTTGGTGAAACACTTCTTATAAGTAAATATTTCGATTATATTTAATCGCCTGACAGATTTACCAATTTAATGCGCTTTGAATGCTTTTACAGAATCCTCTACGTATATACAATGACAAGCTACTATTATTGCCTGTTCCGCGATTCTGTAAATAATTATTAAATGGAATTGTTTTCACTCACATATTTCTAATACATTTGCATATATAGATTCGAAGTTCAAAATATATTGGCAATCCTGCTTGCAAGATGGCAATGGTGGAATGACAATTGTGTAATGGAGTTCTATGCTTCATTTAAAAAGAATCATCTTGTAGGACCGTCATACATATAAGAATTATATCATTTTCATCACAGTGAATTTACTAGATGATTAAATTTATGCATTTCGTATGAATGTATAAACATAATTTTGTACCGTTACGTCGAATTTGAAGAAGGCCAGTTAGTAAATTTCATACAGCAGACAAGATCATTTTGTTAAAACGGAACAGAACACTCAAAGAACATAAGTAGAACGAGGGACAAATATACAGCTGATATTTCTGAAATACTGTGCATAATTTTCAAGCTACTCCAGACAAGTGAAGTAGCAAGATTTCAATACTTTATGAGTACGTTAATACTTGGTTCCTGTACTCACGCTTACATCTAAACAGGTCGGTTAACAATGATGAAATATTTATTAATAATGTAAGAAAAACATCATAGGGGTTCATCCACACTGTGTAATGATTATTTAATATTACATTTTGACAATATGATCATTTGCTACAATATACTTCCTCTAGATAATTAATCGATGAACGCTGCACAACATGATCTAACCTCATGGGTAGTCAATAACGAAGAGAGGAAGTTATATATTTTGGTTATTAATCACCCCTAATGCGTTAACGGAGGTGAATTGAATGAGTAATTTGTAGACAGACACATCCTAAGAATGGCACAGTTTATAGATACTTGTCATCGTTCTAGAGATCTGGACACGTTAGATTAATCAATATTTTATTATATAATAAGATTCTTTCCATCCATTAGTTTTGAATGTAAATCTATTTTGGTCGTCCTAAAGATAGGGTCTGGGTGGTCCTCTAGCTAATTTAAAACATTGGCAAGACCCATGAGACATTTTTCAAGCTGCTACGAATGTTATTTTTCCCTTCATACACTGTTGCAAATTACATATGTCCATCTTCTATGTATATCCGATAGGGTAACAGTCCTTTGTTATTCAGCAAGTCCAGAGATAATTATGTAGGTATTAATATGGCAATCGTATTCCATATATTCCGAATGTGATTTATTTTATTTTATTTTTTTTATTAGGAATATTTATAATATTTCAGATTGCACAAGTATACCAACATATGACTCTAGTCCCTGGAGAAGTGTCCAAGAATATCTCTGTTACGATTTTCATTTTGGCTACATTTCAAGAATGGAATTTCAGAGGATGCTTCAATTTTTATATTTGCAACGCAGAACACGCGTTAAATATGATTGAAATTAACGTTTTGTCATCAGGAATAATATTGTCATGCTCAACCACGTGAAACGAGGCTTCAAGTTGTCCTGAAATAAATAGTAGGAGGAAAGGGAGAGACACTTCGGTCGTCCATTCAACATTTTTTAGTTGACAGATTGCAAATTCGGCAGCTATTCTTAGTTCTCGAGGTCGCACGCGTGTCCAAGTAAATTTCGATTGGTCAAAACTCTAATATAATGAAAGCTGATTGGCCATTTAATTCTTGACTCTGTCGCAGAGTTTCGAAAATTCTTCATTCAAAAGTGAAACAATTTCTAGCTTAGTGTTCTTATGATCTTCAATCTGCAGATTCAGGACATTCGTACAGAGTAAATCCTATCCAAATATACCAGATCCCATACATCCAGTTACATTACACAAATAGTACTTGTTACAAATATGTAATTTGTGATTTTACGTGCTTATTTAATTTTATATAATTATCTCTATTACTTAATCAAAGATAAAATACAGTTGATGAAGTTTCGTACGAGTTTTGTTCTGTTATGAAAAACAGTGTGTGATTTTGTTAATGCAGTTTTCATTACCAATTTAATTGGCAGTAGTATTTGTTCGTACGGCTAGGTAAGTGACTGAAAATATGCCTGAGATTTAGATTCTGGGAGTTTTTAAGAGCATGAATGATAATCTAATTGAAATCAGATTTCCATCTAAACTATTAAAAGATTTTTAAGTTTGTGATGTTACTTAGATATCCACTCGCTACGTGCATTCATTATGGAACAAAAATTGTTTTCGTTACAACTTCATCTCACGTGCTTCCTCTAATTATTTTAATGTTTAATTACAGAATGTCCTTCTTAAATAAAAACGAACGTCAAATATGTTGGAATCATCGAGACGAATATTGGTCGTGTCTCGATCAGGGAAAATCTGAATCTGAATGTGAAAAACTTAGGAAGGAATACGAAGCGTACTGCCCATCACAATGGGTAAGTGAGACGATGTACAAGTTTCTCGGGAACATAATTAAATGTAGATTACTGAAAATTGATATTAAATATTTTAAATAGAGAGTTCCTCGTTCTATCTTACAGGTGAAGCACTTTGACCGGAAGCGGGAGTACCTGAAATTCAAGGAGCAAATCGAGAAGAATGGGTACGTTCCAGAAAATACGAAGACCAAAGAACAGTAGCAGTAATTGACTAATAAAAGTTTTTGCGATTGTTGTAAATTGACATTCTTTAATTTAGTGATGTTAATAAAAAGTGATACGCTTCATAGAAACCGAGTGAGTTTCTTTTTCTTTTCTTTTTTTTTTCATCTTATTTTGTAACAAGTTTGAACGATCGTCAATACGAATCGTCTGTGGCTCATCGATTATCCGCTTTTTAGACTAAAAATAACTAGTGCTCTTATCATTATTATGTTTTATTAAAATGCTACACGCGATTGTCTCACGATCGTCTGAATTTGATTCTAACGTTCCTAACAAGTGAGATCAAGATTTAATTATCAAGTTGGAATGTAAGAATAAATGGAACAACAATTTACGATTCCTTTCAGAAATTGTAGTTCAGAGGGCAATAATCTATATCCAAATAATAGCGACGTGCCAATTAAATTGTCTAATCAAAAAAGACCCGTTCTTGCGTTTCGCATGACGAGGCGCGATTCGTCCAATTAAAAAGCCAATGGGATCCTGTGCACTTCAGATTCATCTCCTGGAGAATAAAAGGATACGTTTTGAATGTGGAATTAAATAATTGGAATGGAGCCTGATCAGTTTTTACATCATTTAAAAACCATTGGGAGCAGCGATGATCTTCAACTTCTCAGAGTCAGTATTTCTAGATCCATTGAAAGATGATCTTGAGATAATTTATTACCATGAGATATTTTTTCCAGAAACTAATAGGAGTCGCTCTTTCGTTTAACAACTGTACGGAGAGCAAAGATCATTTAAAATGGAAGGGTGTCTTAGCCAAGCTATTAAGAATTTTGACGGAAAACGAGGAAATAGGAAAGGAGCAAATTTTACTGACGACTCATGCATTTATGTCGCTCCTCGTGATGACTTGTACAATGAAAGAACTTCTAGAATTTCTAAAATTTTTCCTACGTTTGGAAACTGATCAATTCCATTTCCTCGACAATGAATATGAATTGCGCAACACTGAGTTGTTTAAATTATTAATAATCTACGGATTCTTGCAAGTTAACAAAAAGAATATTTATACCAATGAAGCTTTCCTACTCTGCTTTGACATTATTTATGATAATTGTATTCGTTATACAAGATACTCATACTTTGCTTATAAAGTCTTGCAAAATTGGTTGCGCAGAACAATGGATACAGACTTTTGGATTGACAGCGATTCAAGACCTGAGAAGAAATTGGAAGCTGTGATATTTTCTAACTGGGATAATTCTATTAAAGAGATCAGCAAACGAAATGCGACTGTGGTGTTCAATATGTATCTTAAAATAATGGATATGAGGTACAAGAAGGATTTTCTTAAAACAGCCTTCGAATCCTGTGTGCATAACTTGTCGTGGCAAAACGAAACAAAATATGCGATTCTTGCTGAAATTTGTTATGTAACCACCGACATTTCCTACATCACCACAAGAGATTTTACACTGTGCCTCTTTACCAGTCTGACCAAGAGTTATTTGCGTAGCGCAGGAACTAGAGTTTATAATGTCATCTTGAATAAACTCGACGAAGATCAATGGATAAATGTTTTCGGTGAACCTGTTAGGATTATCGTCCATCAATGGGAGTCAGGATCTAAGTGAGTTGATCAAGATCAATTTTATACGGATAAATTGGATATATTGAACAGCAAGATTCTTTTGCAGGAAAAATCATAATGCATTGCAATCACTCTGTAAGCATTGGTTGGAGCCAACGATTGAAAAATTTCGAAAGGTTCTATCATACCTCTGGGAATCTATTAACGAATCTAACGGACTGATTTATATTTCCAATTTAGAAAGAATTGCTAGTAAGCTTGGAATTGTTCTGTCAAATAATTTCATCAGTAATAACTACTTGGATCATGAAGAAGAAATTGTCAGATTAAATGCCTTCGCTATCCACTGTCAAAGAATTTCTATTGTATCGTACACTGACAGAAGCAAAGATCCATTTCTTGCAGCGAAGCATTTCTTGTTCATGAATGCAAATGCCAACACGACATTTTTGCGAGAAGGAATTGTAAACCATTACAGAACTTTTATCATAAACCTAATAAAACTTCATGGAACTCTGGAGACTTCTCGTCAACAAATCTACGACGTTTTACAATGGATTCACGAGTTTCTTCTGGATTGTTTTGAAATTGGCTCCTGTTATCAGAGAAAGATTCTCGGCTTGAATCTTTACAAGACGATACTCTTTTATATTAATAAAAGCTGTGCCAATTATGGGTTTATCAATGATCCACGCCACAAGGAATCATTAAAATATGGTCTAGTCCTGGGAGACCAATTAAAAATAGATGGAAAATGGAAATTCACTGATAAACAGAGTCTAGTTCTTTTACTAAATCTGCTTTTGGATCCAGCAAATGATGTTCGAGATCTTTCTGCTGCTATTCTTCTGGAACATTTTGATAAAGATTCCCTGACGTATATCGAGAAAGAAGTAGGTATAATTTCATTCGTTATAATTATATGTTGCTCAATTAATCTAATCTTTGCATCCATTACAGATTTTATTGGACACGGCGATTAGTAAATGTAACTCATCAAAATTTTACGAAATAGAAAGCGGTGCTGTACTATTTAAAATATTGACAAATTGGTTGCCTCTTGAAACTAACAGCAGTACAAAGATGTTACATAAAAGGACGAACGATATATTGAATTCGCATACTAATTACGTTGATTATCTGCTAAAAACTGCAGAAAATCAACTGGCCAAGATAAAGCAAGATATTTTGAAAGCTGTGGTACAGGGTTCTCCTTTTTATGGTGTTCTAACAGCAATTCTGTCAATTGGATTTCGCGGAAGACCAGAAACTCTTTTGATTACTGAGCAACTAGCAGAAAAGTTACTTTGTCTATTGGAAGAGGCTGTCAACTTTTTTCTTTCTGTACTCTCATCAAAATCCAAAGACTCTGGTAGGATTACTTTTGCGTGAAATACAATAGCTATTTAGATAGTGATGTAAATGATTGTCTTTTCTGTGCAGAATATTCATCTTCCTTCGCTGAAATGGGATTGGCTATTGATGAGACTGTGAAAACCAGTGACGTTGCTGATACTTTTGATGAAATAGCATTATCACCTGCTCATCAACTCGTAGTTAGTTGTATTTGGATGAGCTTAAAGGTACTTTGACACGCCTCTGATTTATTTTACAGATTTATAATCTACCTTGCTGACTTTTAGGTTTCCTGTGAATTGGCCAGTGAGATCGGCGTACTATTGTATTCAGAAAATACTGTTCAACGTTCCGTGAATGTCGTAGCGTCTGTATTAATGAAATGTCGACATAAAGGCGCAATAGAAGGAGCTGGTTTAGCCATTGCTCAGTTGGTCAGGTATTAAATTAACGAGAGTAAACTATTTTTCATATTTAGACTCTGTGTAAATTGTATTGAATTTTTTTTCAGAATTCTATGCAAAGAAGACAGATACAATAAGATACCAGAGACTTATTTAAGAAATCTAATAAAAAATGGCAATAAGAATAATCCAAATTTAACAAGACGAGGTGCTGGTCTATCGATAATGTTTCACAAAATTGTCGCCAGCGATAACAGAAAGGACAGGCCTCTTCTACATTTTGCAATTGGACTGTTATTAGATTCTTTAAAGAATTCACCAGAAATTTCTACAACAGATGATGCAGAAGGTTTACATGATTCACCTTGTGCTAGGAATTTACATTTCTTGTGCAGTCTAGTTGGCGACAAGGAATTGCACGCACAGTTGGTTCCATACTTGGAGGAAATTTCATTAATTTGTTTTACATACCTGGAATCTCAAACATGGACTATACGGTGAGCAAGGAATCTGATAACACAAAGATTTCTTATGGACTTCATTAAAATCCATAATATCCAATTGCTATTTTCAGAAATGCAAGTCTTCAGTTATTTGGTGTCATAGTACCAAGAATTGTAGGTCAGTGCGTAGGAGGAAAACAACTGGACTTTGGAAATGGCTATTCTGTCAATCATTTTGTAACTCACTATCCTTCACTAGCTATACACATTCTTAAGCATCTTCAAAGTTTTCCGACTACTGATAAATTACAAGTAACCTCAGACAGTCATTCCAGTTTGGTACACATCCTTACTGTTTTGTCAAAAATGTCCACCGGTGGCTGCAACTTCATAGATTATTCATCGAAAGATTATTTGAGACAAGCAAAGTACAGTGTTCGTGTACTTTTTGCCAACCCTGTAGGACATGTTAGAATTCTAGCATCCAAGGCTTACGCAGCTTTGACAGCTTTTCCACAAATAACCCAAGAACTAATTAGTCTTAAGACAGATGTCCTCAAAGTCAAAAATATTAATTTAATCCATGGACATTTATGCGCTATGCGTTATCTCAAAGAAAAACTTGCCAACGAGATGGAGAACGCTAATCCATATTATCAATTACCAAAAATTGAAAAGCAAGAACTTTCCGAGGGAAGTGGTGATAAGTTTTTCAGAGTTATGGAAGTGATGAATTTTTGGAAGAGTCTGAGCAACGGCAAATCTGCTGCGCGGCCTTGTTACGTTGTGGAAAAGATGTTTTTGGAATTGTCAGATGTTTCGGAATTATCTTTAAACGATCTTATACTATTTGATGACACTAAAGATAATAAAGTGTCTATTCTATCATCAGAAAGGACAAGACCTGGTTTCTTTGCGTTCGTTCAACTGACAATGCAGTATTACACGAATTACGTAAACCGCACTGGTGATATTCAAGTAGAAATAATCAACAGAATTCTCCATTCACATTGTCTTGATCAGAGCATCAGTTTTTTGAATCATTTAAAATTTCATACTCCCATCTTAGAAACGACACTTGATCACATGCTAAAATCAACTGAAACATCTGCAACTGCACTTTCCGACGCAATGATTAATTTTTTTATTCAATCTTTGGGGCAGCTGTCCAGCACAGAAATAACGAAGTTAAAGGAAAATGAAAAAATACGATTGTTGATTTTAAAACTGAAAGACAAACATAAAAATTCAAAGTTGGAACAACTGCGTCGTGTCCTGACAATAATTTTCAATAGAGAAGACGATGCAATGAATGAAATAATATCGTTCATTTTCAATGCTTCTTCCGACGCTGATGAAAAAATCCGAAAATTAGCAACAGAGTATATTGAGTTTTTGATGCGTGATTTTGCGACCTTAAAAAATCCCGACAAGTTGAAAATTCTAGCGTCTTGTTTGCTGTTACTGAAAGACGAAGTTTCCGAGATCAAAGCAGCCACTGTAAGCAATTTAGAAATTCTCAACAACAATTTTTCCCCCGAAAAACGTTCCCATCGCATTGCCGAAGTTTTGTATCACGAGATACTAACAGAAATAATATCAAACAGAGTAAACTTTGCAAATTTTTCAAAAAGTGAGATTTATAATTTTATCCAAATTTGCACAGACACCGTTAAATGTTCTGAAACAATTTCTCATCTGGAAAGTCCATTCGATCACGAGAATGACGCATCTCAGAGAGAAGAAACGAAGCTTCTCAATATACTTTTCTATTGTATCAGGTACACGACAGACAACGATTCAAAATCGATAGATTTTACAAAAATATTGAGTTCCCAGTACGAATTACAGAAAGAAGCAGGATTAGATTTAACAGACTTACAAAACGCATTGAACACGAAGTACATGGATTACCTAATGGCAAAGAAAAATCTCCTGACTAGGATAACAACACAGTAACACCGAATACAAAATCGTCGATTAAGTTTTTCCTTATGATTTATTATAAATAAAATGCTTTTTTTATACAATGACGTAATTTGCACATTCAGCTTAAATCTCCGAATAAGAAGGAAACAAATGGTGGGCAAATTATGATCTAGGTAATACAGGATTTACGCTAATTAAACATACTAAAGACGTTTTCCTTAATAGAACAATTTTCTTTTCTAAACTAACGTATGTCGAAAAATTTTATAATTAAAAGAAAACACTGCCGATTTCTCTTATCGGGGACAAAAAAGAAAGGAAAAGGAGCCCTAAAAATTTTCTCCTCCGTCACGAGTATCTTTGTTATCGGAGATATCGCATCTGCATGGATTCTCGTCGCTCACGGAGAGGATCTTCGCATTATCACTATCATTATTATTATGCACAATTTGAGCAAAAATAATTCATTACTCGAAACAGGTTATGTGTAGAATTTTCAATTTATCAATACATACACTTAAATAAGGGACAGACACGATCCTCCCTCAATTCTTAAGGATCCCTCGACTAAAGATGTACAAGCATTTTGCATTTTGTACAATTGTGTCTTTGTCTCCCGTCATTAGCAGTTCGTAACTTTGTATATTTACAAGAATTCTCCTACGGCAGAGCAGAGCGCGATCACTCGCGATCCTTACAAATTATTCGAAAGATCATCGACTCCAAGGAGGAAAAAGTGACAAACTTATAACTGCGACATCTCGACTCCCTGAATGCAATGCTCTAAGAGACAAATCGATACTTTTTTCTTTTTTAATCATTAGTATTATATTCCCTATGTAATTGTATATTAGTCAATAAATTTTAACCACCTATTTTCATCTATTCACTTCTCGATCGCTTCCCCTATCCACGCCTTTATCGATTTCTTATTTCCAATCGTTCAATTCTAGATTCTCTCTCGAGTTATTATTTTTGACATTTCAACGAACGAGTATAGGCTGAAAGTTTTTTAGATTTTTGCCTTTCATTCTTTTAAATATATATATATATTTATATTTCTATATTAATGCTCGAATTCGGCCTTTCTGTTTTTTAATCTATAAAAAGGACCAGCAAGATTAGTACCTGCCAGTAAACAATTGTCACGACTCGTGCAAATGTCGTGACTCTGTGATCAAATATTAAAGAGAAAGAAAGCTCAGAGCTGTGCATATAGATATATAATCGTATTATAAAATCGCAATAAAGAAAATTAAATATAACATAGAGATACATGAAATCCTGACTCTATAAAGTGCAAATTGCGGTATGCGAATATCGTGCTTCTATTAGCGATTGTGCTGAATAATTCGTAGGTAAGTTTATTGGGGAGGGAAAATGGGGCAAGGGACGGGGGGGGGGGGGGGGCAAAGGGGGGAATGTTAAATGTATAAATAAGTTTATGTACATATTTTAACGAACATACATCCAGTGATATACGAATCGAGTATAAAGTAGCACAAGACAAGAAATCGTTGTCGTAAGTTTCAAATAAATTAGAAAAATAATAGGCTCGTGATACGAGCAGCCGAGATCGATAAGGAAATTATTTAAAAGTTTTTGTATAAATCACGTAAAATCAATCGAACGATAGCAATGGATGTTCGCCTTCTTTTTTTTTCTTTTTCTTCATTCGAACCAATCGCGCGGTCGCTACATGATTATTCGCTGGCTCTTTCACGCAAAACTAGAGATATTTCGTTTTATCAATTATTTCTATATACATATATTACTGCTTTATTCCCATTAACGGGTTATTAAGTTTTGTCGGCTAGGTACGTGGGTACTTAATTATATAATCATTTTTAGCCCTATTATTACATTTATAATATACATATGTATATATATTATAAATGATTTTTCGTTTTTAATTTAACAGAAGTCTGTGAAGTGGGTCGGAGTAGCGTGCGAAGTGTCACTTATAAATATAAGGGTGAGAAAGAAAATTTTGAAGCTGAAAAAGCGTTAATGATTTTCTTTTTTTAAAGATTCGCAGGGCCCCTGAAGCCTGTTTACTGCCCTGGTCAAGAATATACACTAGTTTACACTGATATCCAGTGGGGCTCATTGTCATTAGTCAATAATCAAATGTTTATAATAAATTGTTCGCGTGTCTCTTTGGTGCAGTCACGATATGTGCTTCTTTTTTTTGTTCTTTCCTCGTTAGCCTCAACTTTTAAAACTCACAAGAATGTCTGTCCGTCAAATGAATTGTACGTTACAGCGCGAACTGTACATCGAGTGAGATCTTTAAGGAATCCTAGAATTGACGCTTGAAGTTGTCTCTTTAGGAAATTGAATTTAAGGTGGATCCACTGGAGAGTCGTGCGCGAATTTTGTGAGTCACAAAGATATCGGACCAGCCGTGTGAAATAGTTAATTGTCCTTAAGTTGGCGACTTGTTTATCGCGATAATTCTTTAAAATACCTGAAAATACTAGCAATCGATATTTGAGTGATTATTTTCTGTAATTTTAAAAGAATCACTGACTCTTTCCGATTTAGGGCACAATTTATTTATCTTAATTACTTTAGGACAAGGTGTGCATGGCTAGAAGCTTGTAGAACATGAGGAATCCCTGAGCGTCCTATTTAAATATATCATACCTCGGCTATCTAGTGATCGTCATCGATATTTATAATTAAAAAGAATCAACACCGTTTGAAAAAAAACTTTCAGCGTACACTTTCATCCGTTCTCTGGCAGCGCTTACTGTCTGAGAAGTCTGAGAAGTCTGAGAATCACGATTATTAAATTCGAAAATTTTCACAAACCTCTTCGCGACGCGTCGAGTCCGACGATCCTCACAATTTTACGGACACGAACACTTCTTCTCGCCTAATAATTTCATTATTCATAGTTTTAAGTTAATTTTTCCCGTTTACTGGTACTTATTAAGCTGCTTGTTTGTTATTTAGCCGTCTGACCGGGGCCAACGGAAGCTTTCGCTTTTTGTGATGTTTCCGCTGTCTCGTTGCTCGAGGTCTGATCAACTTCCATCTGAAAACGACAAATGGACCAGTCAAGCTATTTGCTCGAACGACAAGGAAGCAAGAAGACATTTAAAAAATGTACCTTTTCCTCCTTCTCATCGTCAATTAGAATAGGTCCATTCTCAGCTTCGTACTCTTTGAGCACAGCATCCAAATTATATCTTCGCCGATAGTTCACAAAGAACGATCTTAGGTGGGCCTCTGTCTTTGTACCAATGACGTCGGCAATTGCTGAGAAGTCTTTGCCGTATTTCCTGACACCCTGTACAGCCAAGAGTAACTCGTCGTTGGTCCATCGTGCATTAATACGACTGGATACCTCAGGTGGTCGTAGATCATCGATCCCATCGACAGTTTTACGTTTCAACGCGCTGACTTGCTGCTTGTTCGATTGGATCTAAAGTGAAAAAAAAAAATAAGACTCATGTATAACAAAACGACCCTGTACTCGAAACGTTAAACAACGACACAACCAAATAAAAATGAAAAATAAAGAAGAGAAAGAAGAAGCAAAATGAAAACTCTTGAGAGAGAAACAAAAGATAAATATGTGTTTTAACGTTTGACCAAAGCGGAAGTAGGTATTAGGTGTTCTCATCCGGTTATACCAGGTAGGAATAAAATTACGCAATAAGTGTCTGAGGAAGCAAACTAGAGTATACGAAGTTTAATGAAAAATGTATCCACACGATTTCTCTGGTCTTTCCGGTGGATCTTTCCGGTGGGACTTTCCATTTAAGTGATAAACGTACTTGTCGCTTGAGGCTAACGATTTCGGTGTCAATAGCTTGTAGGCTGTTGCTCGCTTGGTTAGGCTGGCCAGCCAATGCCGCCAAGTCATCGTGATTTACAACCAGTCCACGGGGAGGTTTTCTTTTGTTCGAACGACCCGGCATGGAACTCAGTGGCCTCGCGACACCCGTGCGCCTAAACCATCAAGATATAAATCCTCTACTGATGACGTTATCATTCCCACTGCGAGCAATCAGTCGATCGTCGTATCATAGATGCTCTCAAATAAAAATATATTAACCCAATTAATTTAGTAAACTGTCATTCAAAGAATTCGATAACACCTGGCTGTCATTCTAAATACAGATTATGTGTATCGAGTGCAATGGCGGTTTCTCTTGAATAAACTATGACAGTGAGAGATTCATGAACTTGGAAGGACGTTCGTAGAGAACTGCCATCTGGATGATAAAGAAAGTAACGTGAAGATTAAAGAATTATAATTCAACAGAAACCGCTGAAGTCTCGACGGCAAGTCAGCTTTTAGAAAGATTCTATGGAAATTAGAAAAGTGCTTAACGCCCAGTATTGCATTTTCAAGTGGTAGAAGGATCATTGGATTTTTTTTAATAATTATTCTCTGTCTCTGTTAATCGTCCTCTTGAAATATTTACTTTTATTTGGATTCACTGACCTCCAGTGCAGATAGCAGCTATGACACGCGTGTCCCTTGGGCGTCGCACGGACACTATGACAAGCAACGCCGCAGTTGCTACATGAACCCTACAACACATAATACCCTTTTAGAACAAATTTTTTTTACAAGCTCCCCACCCGCCCTTTTCTATGTAAAAAACAACAAAACGTAGCATAATACTTTAATTGCAATTGGAGCCACTGCTCCGGATAAAGAAAAATGAGGAATCTGTCATTTTCGTACGAGAATTCTTTACGCCCAATTTTTATATTTATTAGAATTTTCCGTGCTTTTGGCTTGGCTTAGAAATAATTTATGTACAAGAGAATTGCAAGGTCAATCCGGCAAGCAGGACTAAATTATGCAGTGATTCTGCTACGAAGAGACATATAGAATTTGCAAATGATTTTGCATCTTCTAACAGTACTTCGGGTGCTAGCAGTGCTTTTCAGGAGGAAATAAGAACATAAGAGCCTAAAGGGCGTTCTTGGTTTATTAATAATAGAGAATGAAAATTAAAGAAAAAATATTTAAAAATAAGGACTGCAAAGGTTCTCGCAAGACAATTAATGCTTTCCTAAGAGAGGCTGTCAAGTTACTCGATGTAGATAATTGCAATTTCTGTAATGCTGGTAGGTACGTTTACTCCAAGTCTTATGGTAAACTGAGCGAAAGATGCTTTTCCTACTTTGTTAATCTTTGTGAACAGATAAAAAATTCCAAGGAATTTAAATAACATGAATGCAAGTGTTTGGGCACAGTGTGAAGTTGAGAAAATCATAGCAAAAACGTGGTAAGCAGGCTAGACTATACAAGTGGGGTAAGGTTTAGGTGGAGTACCTGAACCTGAGGGACGTTTTCCGAGTCGGACGAGGCCTTAGCGTCTGCGC